>JAMPIV010014102.1:0-99975 GCA_024509875.1 Oreohelix idahoensis
GAGAACCTAATAAGTAACGCTCAAGTTTGGTAACTGACCAAACTTTGTTCTTTGTCTCGAACCGAATATTTCTGCTCAGCTGACGTTAATTTTCTAGATACGTACATCACAGGATGTAAGATGCCTGAGTATTCCTGGAGTAATACGCCGCCGATTCCGTAGTTGGACGCATCACTACGCAGAATGAAAATAAGGTTTGGATTAGGTAACCTTAAAACCGGAGCATTGGAAAAAAAGTTTTGATTGAATCCAACCCGATTTGATGTTCCTCAGACCACCGAACCACGTTAGCTGTGCCCTTCCTCAACAATGAAGAGAAAGGTGCAGTAATGGTAGATAGGTGAGGTATAAATTTACCATAAAATTGAATGAGACCTAACAAAGATCGTACTTGTTTCTTTGTTTTAGGAGCTGTAATATTGAGGATTTTTGAGACATTACTGTCCTCTTTGTATAACATGCCGCGACCGATACGGTGACCCAAAAATGATATGTCGAGAAAACCGATAGATGCCTTCGATGGCTTAGCTGTTAAGTTATAATCCCGTAAAGTGGACAGTAATGTTTTTAATCCATGAATGTGCTCATCCCATGAGTCGCTAAAAAGACAAATGTCATCAATGTATGCAATGACATCGGGACGGTGAGATAGTATGCAACGCATCGTGCGTACAAAGGTAGCAGGTGCGTTTACTAAGCCGAATGGCATAAAATTCCACTGGAATAATCCCCGAGGAGTAGAGAAAGCAGTGAGTGGCTTTGCCTTTGGTGTCAGTGGGACTTGCCAATATCCCTTTGAAGGTCAAATTTAGAGAAAAAAGTAGAATTAGCCAGTTTAACCAGTAAATCTTCTAGAATAGGTAAAAGTTCAGCGTCAAATTGTGTAACTTTGTTTAATTTCCTGTATTCTACACAAAGACGAATATTGTTATCTTTTTTCTGATAATCACCATAGAAGAAGAATAGGGTGAAGTTGAAGGTTCAATTATCTTTAATTGAAGCATCTCATCCAATTCCTTATCAACCTGAGAACGAAAGTGCAAAGGGATAGGGTATGGACGAACTCGAATAGGTGTGTCGTCAGTTAATAGAATATCCTGTTGGATAACTGACGTATGACCTGGGATGTCAGTGAGAACATCCTGATACGATTTAAGAAGTGAAGCGACTTGCTGACGTTGATCAACAGAAAGATTAGAAGAAATTGTCACAGCATTCCAATTTTCAGTTGGATGAAGTGGTATCACTGGTATAGGTAATGGTACGTCATGAAAAGAAGACTCTTCTTCTTAAATAACAGACAAATTAGTATAGTGTTGAATAGGAGGAGTAGGATGTCAGTTGCTTGGAATACTGACTGAAGATAGTCAGGACTTGAGTAATATTCCTTCAACATATTAATGTGGAAGGTTTTATGCTTGCCATTGATATCGACAATGTAGTCGACATCAGATATTCTAGAGATGATCTTAAAAGGACCTCTCCAGGTAATTAGTAGACGATTGTTATTAGAAGGTAATAAGACAAATGCTTCGTCACCAGGAAGAAGCTGGCGAAGACGTCTATACTTGTTTGCAAAAAGACGAGCTTTTTCTTTAGCTTGTTCAGATGATGCGGTAGCTAACCTACATGCATCTATGATTCTTTTTCTCAAAGAGATCACATACTCATAAGAGGATTGAGTTTCCTCTTCCATATTCTCTTCAATGAGCAAGTCGTGGAGTAAAGACATTGGTCCGCGAGGTTGAATGCCAAAAACGAGCTGGAACGGAGAGAAACCAGTAGCTTCGTTTTGCACCTCGCGATACGCAAAGAGAGCAGCGGGTAGGACTCGGTCCCAATCCTGAGGATGATCCTGAGTAATCTTTCCTAACAACTGTTTGAGTGTCCTATTCTGACGCTCAATTAAACCATTGGACATTGCGTGGTAGATCGAACTAAGAGATCTATCAATACCCAACGTATTCATGACTTGAAACATGGATTCAGAAATAAACTGGACACCATGATCCGATAAAATCTTACGCGGAAAACCAATGCGCGAAAAGATCATCCATAATGCCTCTGCAACACTAGCAGATGAAGTATTTTTCAGAGGTATGGCCTCAGGCCAACGAGTACACATGTCAATATACGTGAGAATATGTGTATGTCCTCTGGCAGAAGGGAGCATCGGACCAATGATGTCAATCGCCATTTTATCAAAAGGTCGAACAGGGATATCCGCAGTTTGAATAGGAGCCGCATGATATGGACCCCGAACTTTAACTTCCTGACATGTCACACAGGAACGACAGTAGAGAGTCACATCTTTATGAATGCCTGGCCAATAGAATGTAGATAGCACTCTAGATTTGGTTCGTGAAAAATCCATATGGCCTGCACATTGAGAGTCGTGTGCATGACGCAATATACGAGCTCTCATAGAAGAAGGTACTAAAATCTGAGAACGTACGGATGAATTAGTTTCCCGTATCATTCTCACCAAAATACCATTTTTAAGTGCAAAATTATGTCTAGATTTTGAATCTTTGTTGGTGGCATTATTTTTGTTAACTAGTTGAAATTTTTTTTTAAAAAGAAGCATCATTCTTTTGTAAAGTAGCACACAACTCCCGTGAAATAGGACAATCATCATCATTAATGGCATTGACCGCAGGTTCAGAAGGTGTATTACGCAACATATTATTAGCTTGCGCTCTAGTAACTACTGCATTTGCAGCATGAATATGTCGCTCTTCCCATTCAGCAATTTGCTGTGGGGTACACTCTTTTATACCATGTATGCGACCCAGTATGACATCACTAATTGGATTTTGAAGAAGGCATGCGTGGATCTTTCCTGAAAAGAAAGGTGTTTTAAGACCAATAACGGCTGTAGGAAAGGTTTCCACAGTCCCACCAAATGTCAGACATTTGACAGTATTGCCAGTAGCACAGAATGGGTGGATCAACGAATTCCGGACTCCAACGGTGCTTGCAACCTGAGTCAAAAAAATAGAGCAAGGAATATGATTGACAAATCCGCTATTAAATTTAAGACATCCTTTTCCCATGTGCACCGACGCAGAAGTGGCCGTACAGACTGCTGGGAGACTTGGCAAAATATGTTCGCATCGCAGCGTCGTGATCGCCTTGGGCTGGAATAGAGTTTTGCACTCGTAATAAGCCTTTACCTGCTCAAAATCAAGAGAACATGACATGGCATTATGTGTATTAATATTGTTTATCTTGTTCTTTGTTAGTTTGAGCATCCATCAAAGCAACAATAGAGTGATGACGCGGTCTCCTGCTCGAAGATCTATCTCTACGCCGCGATCGATTTTGACTATTATCTTTAAAATTGCCATAATTACTATTTCTGTTTGAGTTAAAATCTTGGTTAGAACGCCAATTATTGTTATTACTGTTATGTCCTTGACCATATGATCTATTCAGAGAACCATGTCTATTGGGAGAATACTGCAATTTGGATCGCCAATTTTATTTATAATTATCTCCTTGATTATTTCCAAAATTATTGTTATAAAAATCTTGTGATCTGTGAGATAGCCCCAGGAAACATTATATGGAGAAGATTGCTGAAATTGTTTCCCCTTATAAAAATTAAAAGAATTGAAATTCTCGTTATTTACCTTTTTAAAGTTTCTGTCGTTACTTAAAGAACGATGTCGCGAATAATTATTATGTTGCATAGCAAAAGCAACAGGTAATTTATTTTTAATCTGGGCATTGCTAATATCCATGTTTGGATGGGCAGTACAACAATTCTTGCAGTTTTCTTCCATATCTTTCATATTAGTTTTCTTACGTTCATGTAAAAAAGAAAGAAATGCTGGATTCACTGAAGATAAAACTTTATCGCGTAGCAATAAATCAAAGAGACCTTCATAGGATTTTTCTACCTTGGATAATTCGATCCATCTTTCCAAGGTGAGACGTATCTATGAAAGGAAGTCACTAAAATTCTTTCCAGATTGTGGTAGAAGAGTTTTAAAACGCACCCTGTACTCATTTTCCGACATTTGATATTTCTTAAGAAGAGCTGCTATGAGAGCATCATAATCATTTTTATCAGAAGAACTAGTCGTATGGTAGACCGCCATAGCATCGCCTGTAAGTAGTCTCGATAGATGTCTACAATGTTGTATTTTCTCCTAGTTATACGATTTACATGTGGCCTCAAATCTATCTAGGAAGAAAATCACGTCGTCGGATGGTGGATTAAATTTAGGTAACTTTAAGTTAACCTCCCTAATATATTCATTTTTAGACGAGGCTTGACCTTCATGAGTCTTTTGAGAATTAACCTCATGAGCTAATCTTATTCTATCATGTTCTAAATCAGCAAGTTTTAGATCATGCTGTCGTTTCTTTTCATTTTGTTCTGCCTCGAGCTGAAATCTTTTTGTATTTTCTTCAGCTCTCAATCTCCTACTATCAAGTTCCATTTTGTTCCATTTCAATTTTCATTTTTTCTCGTTTTCTGCAGCCTCAAATTGTTTTTGTTCCATTTCAATTTTCATTTTTTTCTCGTTTTCTGCAGCCTCAAACTGTTTTTGTTCCCATGAATTTGATACATTCATAACCCAGCTGGCCGCCATTTGTAACTGTTCATCCACCATTTGTAACTGGTCACTTTGGATCCCATTGATAGGTATTAGAATAGTGATGGGTGACAGTTATCTGGTTGAGTCTAAAACGGAAATGTATAATAGAAAATCTCCAAGAGTCAATTCAACTTCAATAGTGTTAAGGACGGACACTAGAACTCGTGGGTGAGTAATGATACCATCAACGGTTTATTTGACAATACGTAGACGTGGACAATACGACAGTTCATGCATATACATAGTAAATCAACTTGTGACATATGGTATTCAGCTTCCATCCTATACTTAGTGAAGCATCATCAATAGGCATCGATATATTCATACATGTTGATCTTGCTATAAATTACTTGACTTAACGAACGTTCTAGACGACTGTTGACCTCTCAAGGGCAGTCCATCATATTACAATCAAGGGTATACAACCCATTACGGAATACTCCTTCTTAGTTAGTTTGACAATGAAAATCCGACTTCTGATAAAGCATTATAACTTGTGAAGTGTATACAAACTTCTAACTGCTGGCGTTTTGTTTCACCTCTCTAAATTTAGTCATTACTCGCATGACGGCTACTTTAAATATACAATAACGCAGATCCCGTTCGTTCCATAAACAATGTTCATATAATAAACATATTCCAAAACTTCCAGTGCATTGACGTTACGACTGTTATCCATTCTGGTCCCAACGTGTACGGGTACCAGCTAGAGGTCGACTTGAATGAAGAAAGTCAATGACGAAACTATACTTACAAAATTATCAATCAATTATAATATTACTTGACTTGAGTGACCTGAGGGCTATGACTTAATTTGCAGTAATCCAGTCAACAAGTAAGTACAATCTGTCCGAATGAAGGACTGAAAAAACATCAGACTCTCAGTCTGAAAGGAACTCTGCCTTGCTCCACTACGGAGATACGTCATCTGGCTTGTTTGGCAACAAGCGCGCTAATTTCCAAATACCAAAAATGTGCGTTCCCGTGCGCAACAAACTATACCACTAACATCTGAGTTGGTGTGTACACATATTTAACAGATGCATGACCTGGGACTGCAATTATCTGTTAATGCCTGTTAAGGACATTAAATGTACGCAACGGTTGCTTACCCAGGATTTGAACACTGGACCTTCCGTGTGACAACCTGGGTAAGCCACTCATGTCTGTTGTTTTTCTGTTGTCTAATGTTCTACTTCTTTATTTCCTACGAGGGCCTGATAACATACCTTTATATTGTTTCATTAATTTACTGTTTACAGGTCTCGGGTTTCCCTTCCTTATATGTAATAAATGTTTACACATTACCAAACCTACCCTCTGTCCTGTTCTCACTGTTCTAAGTCTACTATCATTTACTGGACACAGTATTAAGGTCCTTGTCTTGTTGGACTGGCCTATACTGCATGATAGGGAAACAACAGAAGTGATTGCGTCATTAATAGGCTAAACTGCCCATGGTGGACTTCCGGTGTCGATTATTGCGGTTCGCACTAATGACCTGTCATTGAAACATCATTTTTTGGTGATGCGTAGATGGCAGGGAGGATAGTGTGATTCGCTTGCATGGCTAGGCGGGGTTGTCGCACGGAAGGTCCAGGGTTCAAATCCTGGGTAAGCCACTCATGTCTGTTGTTTGTCTGTTGTCTAGTGTTCTACTTCTTTATTTCCTGCAAGTGCCTGATAACATACCTCTATATTTGTTTCATATTAATTTACTGTTTACATGCCTCGGGTTTCCATTCCTTATATATAATAAATAGTTCAAGGACTCGCTCACCCCTGACACGAGAATATTCCTGGCGGAGCATGGGGCCGAAATTCTTGAGCAAGTAATGCTATTTTCTGATCGTTATCAGAGCACCCAGTTGGTGGTGACTCCAACAAAGAGGCACAACCACGAGAGTCTCCCGAACAAAAAGGATCACCCGGACACTGACTCCACGAGTACGAACCACACAACACATAAAACGGCTCAACAGCCACCACAGGACCACCATAGGCAGAAACAGAACAATTCAGTAAAGGAAACTGGAAGGTGATGGTTCAAATCGTGCAAGACTAACACGCATTTCACATCGGAATGTAAGAGGTGTCATGTGCCATCATCTCAAGTTCTTTCCACGTTCTGATGGCACGTGACAGGAGGACTTGGCATGTGTTTGTTGAAAGCCAATGCTCCTTTGTGAGTTGAGGGTTATGAATGAATGAATGTAAGAGGTCAAAAACAGGTCAGTATAATGTTGCATTCCTGCTCACGAGGTAGACAGTGAACCATGACCTTCAGGCATACGGACAAAACCCCAGGCACTCCCCCCCCCCCCCCCATCCCACTAGTGAGCAAGCAACTGTTGGTAATCAAACTGTATTTTGCTTATTTGAGTCAGTTTAGAATATTCAGCTCTAGTTTCACCATCTTTGGTGAAGGCCCACCAGTACAATGGTGAAACTGTAGAAATACAGGGAACCCGAAAGAGCATAGAGCCTGTGATTCTTCCGGTTGCGGAAATTGATATTTCAACCCGATTTGTGCTGGGAAAAATCAATGCCGCAGTTTTAGTTGACTTAGTGTAGAAAATGTTATAATCGTGATTGTTCAGAAGTAACATCTGTGTTACTGCTAGCCATACTGTGTGTTGTTAACAAATGGGTGTTAGTATGGTTATCATGCGGAAATATATAGTGTTCGCCTATTTTGTTGTTGTTGTTGTTGCTACACAACACAATTTCAGATTTATTACACAACCAAATTTCTGATTTATTACACAAGCAAAGTTCTGATTTATTACACAGCAGAATTTCAGAACTGTTCTGTATCTAAATCTCAAATATCTGTAATCCAGCTTATATTTTCTAGCATGCTGGGGATCTCCATATGTAATATCTTGCCAAGTATATTGACAAACTGTCTGACTCACAATTCTTTCTTTCATACCATGACTTTCTTTGTTTTCGAATTATGTAATGCATGTTACCTTTCGAGCAAAAATATCTAATACTTTTTCAGTTATACAATCTAGACCAATTATGTTGTTTGTATTAGTCAGGGAAAAGCGCAAACGCAGTCCACCCAACGAAAAAATTGCACACCCGAGACACCCACATTTGGGGTGGTAGCAGAGGGTCAACCCAGCCGAGTACAATGGAAGAGCCTCAACCTGGAAGCACCGCCTTCTTTTTTAACCGCCTGTTTTTCATTACGTTTTGTTTTTCCACATCATTATTCACATTTCGTGGAAATTTACAAAGATATATGAATTGAAACATTGACAAAGGCATATTTACTGATCCCCTGACAATATCATGAATATAAGTATAAAAATGAAAAAAATTATAATACAATGAGCAGTGGTTTTAAAAAAAAATCTTTCGTTCCTTGCACACACTCATTTACAAACTCTTTCTTGCACTCTAACAGTTATATGTTGCACATTTTTGTAATGATCGTGTTGAATAAAAAAAATATAAAACTCAACACCTTCTTTTTTTTTGGAATTATAGTTCGCAGTCTTTTTCTTTTAGTGATAACAGTGGGAAAAATGGGAGACACACCCTAGTTGAATTTTGTTGTTGTTTGTTTTGTTTAGATTACTTAGGACGAATTTTTTTTTAATTATACAAAACCATGAGCATTTAACAAAATGAAATACACGGAGAGTACATTGCATAATACATATAAATACTCAAACTTACACTTTCGTTGGCACACACAAGCACGCAATTACTACTGTTTATATTCGTCCACATACATATTTATACTTGCACCCATATGTTACGTTCATTTACACATTTATACTTGCACCCATATGTTACATTCATATACACATTTATACTTGCACCCATATGTTACGTTCACATACACATTTATACTTGCACCCATATGTTTTGTTCACATACACATTTATACTTGCACCCATATGTTACGTTCATATGCACATTTATACTTGCACTCATATGTTACGTTCACATACACATTTATACGTGAACCAATATGTTATTAGGCTTACTTATTCAATTTCTCAAGATGAATAGAGTAAAATTAAATTTGACCTCAATAATGTTAAAGAATAGGATTGTCCCGGTTTGTAAAATATTCCCAATGGAAAATAAAGTACCCATCGCTTTCACACACACACTGACATACAAAATTATGCACACTTAAAACGATTTTTCACTGCTACGTTTTCAACGACAGCTATATGCTATCTTTCAATGCTGGCGGTTGTGACTGTCCGAGTCCCTGTAATTACAGATGCTTGACACCGTTGGTCATACATCTTCAACGTGTCACAGCACTCCATAGATCTAGAAACTGGCGCGAACGGCCAGGGTCAGCATTAACGTTTCTTTAGAACATGTGTGTGTGTGTGTGTGTGTGTGTGTGTGTGTGTGTGTGTGTGTGTGTGTGTGTGTGTGTGTGTGTGTGTGTGTGTGTGTGTGTGTGTGTGTGTGTGTGTGTATGGACACCAACGTATTCTGACCGAGGACCACACAGTCTGCTGTTGACTTTAGCAAAATTATCCTATACAAACGTTTACTTATGCATCATCCGTTTTAAAATTATAATAAAATAAATAAACTACACATGTATATATGCATTAAACATTTCGTCTTCTTCTTCCTCGTTCGTCCTGAAAAGGACGTTGGTTGCGTTGTGTCCGTTTACAGCGAAGCCGCGATATTTGCGCCTTTCGACCGACACATCCGAATTTCGCACAGCATTTTTTGGGACTGGGTTTGCCTTCCCTCTTCGATCCCTACTCTTCAGCCAGACTGCAGTGATGCAGTCTGTTTCCAGGACCACCACGTGGAGGTGGAGTAGGGTCTTGGTCAGCTCTGGTTTGATGACTCTCTGACGCAGGTAGTCAAGCTATGGGTCGCTTACTGCATTCCTCACTTTTGATGCGTCTTGGATCCCCATTAAAAATTTAAAAATAACAATAATGATAGTAGATACATAGAAAATAAAATAATAATAATTTAAAGACAGGCTTTTTTCTGCGGACATGACAAATAGGAGGATGAAACATTTTAAACATTCACACACTCTCACACGTTTACTTAAGATAAAAATATTGGGTGATGGAGTACCTCATCTTTAACATTGTATGTGTATGAGTAGGTGGAGGATGAGGATGTGTGTTACAGGGTGTGACAGAGGTTATGGTATCGATTTCATAAATCATCTCTTTTTGTCTTTATTTTCTTCTTCTACGTCTCGTCACCCACACCCGTCGGGACTTAACTCTCCCATTCAAACCTTTGCCTATTCTTTTCTTATTTAGCAACACATTTTTATTGCTGTTAAGCTAAGTCCTCGATGAGATCGAATCGTGAGAATTCGTTCTCGACAGGGATAAGATGGCAGACAATCGTCTAGCATTTTCTCTGACACGGCTCGGCTATGGCTACGTTTTCTCGGTGATAGGTGTGATATGAAACACATGGACCGCTGGGAACGGCCAGAAACGGCCATAAGGCAGCAGTAGGTGTAAAAACGCGCACTGGCAGTTTTATTGCCGACGTCTGAGTTAATGTAAGTGTTAAGACGGGACTATTCGGGTTTTCGAGAATTAATGAATCATGTTTTTCATAAGATATAAACCCCAGTAGTTTAGACTTCTTTCAATCAGTACTCCTAAGTTTCAGTAGACGGATCGCCTCGTGCTAGAGAATACTTTGTATAGCGAAGTTCTGAGTTTCTCGACAATGTTGCCGAGTTCTAGAATACATATCTAGTGAATAATTCAAGTTCGTGGTGATAGCCTGTAGTTCTGTTTGGAGGTTATATATATATATATATATATATATATATATATATATATATATATATATATATATATATATATATATATATATATATATATATATATATATATATATATATATATATATATATATATATATATATATATATATATATATATATATATATATATATATATATATATATATATATATATATATATATATATATATATATATATATATATATATATATATATAGTAGTGTTGAGTGATTTAAGTGGTAAATCGCCTATTTTATTTTCACTAGTTAGATTTCTGTGCAGAGGGATTAAATTATAAGTCTGTTATATTCCCTAGTTGACGTGTTACAGTGGATAGCAAAATAAATTATGATTTCTAGCTTAAACTCATGCAGCTATAAATAAATTTAATTAAATTGCTAGTAACCAGTCGAGAATATTTTAAACTAACTTATAACTGCACTGATTCATCATTGAGTATTGACGAAATACGTATGTATTTCTAATTCATGATGATTGATTTTTTATAAATATAATTTATTTCACGGGAGTTTTAAACGATAAGACAAGCTCTAAGCTTGCAGTTTATAATTTAAGTTATAACCGAAGTGGATAACTATATTATATTTTACGCGGGTAGAATAGGATTGTGAAATATGCTATATGATGTAAAGTTTCTGCATTTTTTCTCCCTTTTCAGTTCTGGGTCAATAACCCTATAACCTTACCGGCGGCTTCCATTCCATATGAACTGAACATATTTTCTACAAAGAAAGAACATTCTAAATAACTTATAGGGCTTTCAAAGTGACTGTCCGGCCTTGTGGTTTACACCCAGATAGAGACATAGCACTGGCCCAAAAGACTTATTAGAATAAATGATAACTGGACTATTCGAATATCCAGAGTTTTTGTTTGTTTCCAAAGTTCATATACAGTCAGCCTGTGGGGGCGACTAAATCAAACCAGTAACAGTACTTATATAACGACCACGTGTTGTGAAGAAGATTGATCCTGAATAGAATTTGTTTGCCTGACAATCGATGTATGATTGAAGAATTCCCGCTACTGTACCCTGTGACCAGTTGATTTCATAACTATTTCCTATTTTTGACGAGTAGTATAGTTTCACGTCTGTACGTCTAAACGTTCGTCACTGGTGTGCGCGTGTATGTGAGTGATTGATATAGAGTATATCTATATTACTAGGTAATCTGTCTGACACACATTTCTGTTGTAGAGAGATAGGCTGAGCGAGAGATTTCTCGAGTTCAGGGACAGAATTAATTATTTTTCCACCATCTCACTCGTGTAAAACTATTTCTTAGATCTTTTCTCACTTAGTCACATCATGTTCTAGTCTATTCAGAAGGGACCAATCTGAGTCTTAATTCACCTATCATAAATCTACGACAAAGGGGTGGGGAAGTTAGAAAAAAGAAAGGAAAGAAAGAAAGAAAAAAGACACATCTATATACATATATATATATATATATATATATATATATATATATATATATATATATATATATATATATATATATATATATATATATATATATATATATATATATATATATATATAAAATTGCTTTTTACACAATATTACAAACATCATGTGCATTATTAAAATACAAGGCCAAACTGAAATACAGATAAAAGTCATTTACACATGTTCACACAAATTTCTACCAAAGGTCTACTTTAATTAACATAATAATAAAACAGCCAACGTGTGATATATACATTCAAAATTAAAATGTTAGGCAATGCTGTATAATTTTTTTCTTCGCTGTACTGTCAAATACCAACGGGCTGATCACCCGTTTGCCAGTCACTTCGATTACGGAAACAACAGCAAATGGATTGATTTGCCATTGCCCTAAAGACGCCAATAGGCGTGATGGGAAACAATGGCAAAGAAAACCTATCTGCTGTTGCCCTAAGACGCCACTAGGCGTAATGGCCACTGACTGCTTTGACGGTCGGTGGCTAAGGACGGAAGAAGAAGAAGAAGAAGACTGTCAAATGTTTCTCCCTAAATTCTAAGATAATAGCAGTACGTTATCAGCGTCAAAGACTTCCCACGAACTCACTTAGGGATCAGTGGGCAAGGTCAGACCTTGACACTTTAACGACATCTAGAACTGTGGTCAACATGACCTCCCGTGAATAAAGGAGTAGTTTAAAAGGTCGAGCTGAAATACTTGAAAGGATAGAGGGACTGAGAAGGGGAGGAGGCATAGAAGGCCGAAAGCTAACTTACAAAATGTTAGGATAGACAGAGAATGAGATAGTAATGAGACGGAGGGAAAGCCGTTGGGGAAAGAAAGAGTCGATTTACGAATCAAGGCTGCCTCGTTAAGGAAGAGGTGCCATTTCAAGGGCGATTGATAAAACTTCCTGACGAAAAATGTGCATAAAAAAACCAGCGTTGAAAATACGATGACTAAACATGGCAAGATACCGAAAACACAAAATCTGATTTCTAAACTCTGATAAAATAATCAAAATCAATGTGTGTGTGCTATTTGCTGTTTTCAGGATTATGTTTAACATGATTTTTGTTTTGTTTGTAAATCGATGATTTTCTGCAGTAGTTTCATTGTAGGTGTGAATGTACTGCACTCAAAATATAAATGATCTTCTGTTTCTTGGATGCTTTTCCTACATAGCTGACTGTTACGCACATAATTTTTCTAAGACTGTGTGTAATTAATCTGTCTGAATTGTACACTTTAATTTTTTCTCAGTCGAAGGTAAATAACCCTTGTTTGACTGTAGTTACATTTTACAACGGGGGTTACCTTCTCTTATGTCTTGACTCGCCGGTCCATTTTTTCGATCGATGTCTGGTCATTCTCCTTATATGGTAGTATCGGTCAACTGTTTCTTGGAATGATTGAAACCAGAGTTGAGGTTTATTTCCTGTCCATATAAGGTGGGATTTCATTATATCTTTGCCTGGAATGTCTCCAACATCGTCTCGTTTTGAGGTTTACTCAGGTGATTGCGTTCTGCGCATGTCTGAACTTTAAGAGAGTTTGAAAGGTCTTCCGTTCAGGGGGGTCTTCAAAATGTGTCGAGCAGAGAGGACGCATTCCTGCGTCTGTGATTTTTGATAAGGGAATTTGTAGTCCTCTAGTGAGTTAGTTTAGCTAACGAGGTCTTTCCCTAGATGATTCGAAACGCCTGGAGGCGTATGTTTTGTGGTGTTTATTCCGAAACAAGGTAATACCCTCCTTACATTGAACTCTGTAATCTATTTAGATGTTTGACATTTGTCGTTCTCTGCTCGCTTGCTTGTTACAGAAAGGAGAGGTTCTTCCACTAGGGATTACACCCCAGGTATCTTCATACTTGAGATTGATATGTACACGGGTCACACTAGGCCCAGAGAACAGTTCTATGTTCTATGAACTTCGCTATGCCAGCGATTGCACCTACGTCGAGGTTAGACTTAGGAATGACTGTAAAGGTCAGCTTGACCTGTACTCCTGAAACGCCATTCCCGTGCGGCCAGTGATTAGACTTATTTTGCACATCTGATCGGTCAGCATCAGAGAGGAGTATTGATAAACATGTGTAAAATTGGAGCCAACGGACTTATCATTTTGGCGCCTAGCATTCTATGAATATATGCATGATCTATTGATGAGCTTTGTTATGCTGAATACCATGAACTGTCGTGTCTATGACTTATGTAAAATGGATGTAACGTATCTGTCATTGTGGCGTCAAATAAATGATGGAAACGTCAACAGCAGTTTCACACTTTTATGACTTTCCATGTCATATCTCACGTTTGTAGATCTGTGAAAACTACAACCCATCTACACTCACAGCAAGCAACAACAACCAGACAAGACACCTTACACTTCAGCCTATTATATCCCTGGTGTCTCTAGGGGTGGTACGTTACAAGGCTACAGATTATCAACGACTTTGGACTTAATACCTTCAACGTTCATAGTGGCCAGTAACCATCATAAATCCACCCTTATCACTTTATGGTGGCCAGAAGCTGGTTTCATCTGGTACCAGCACTCACGGGGGTCAACAAACCCATACAGCATACAACATACAAGTTTGATCTACACTTCCTTCAAGATTCTTCATGTACAATGTCATATAGCAAGTTCGCTATATTTTGAAAGTACCCGGCGTTGCTGCATTCAGAAGGTCAAGTGCCGATTGAATCAATTTTGCTGCATTTAGAAGGTCAAGTGCCGAGTGAAGCGTGTTGCTGTTACAACTAAGAAGGACAAGTTCCGAAACTTCATTCCTGGATCAGAAGCTCGATTTCCTTCGTCATGGCTGTTTATGGGAGCAGATGTCGATCAACGTTGGATCATTTATCCTCAGAATGCTGATCACAACCTGTTCTGCACCGTGCTGACGTTTGGACTTATATAAGTTAAGTGGCCTGTTTTGTTTGTGAACTGTGCCCTTATACTCTAACTGAGCCTTCTTTATTTTCACATTCTTACTGTTTATATGTTACAAGTTTACATGTTATATGTTATTTGTATATTTATATGTTTATATTTCAGCGTGTTTCGATTGGGCTGGTGTCTTTCAGTAGAATATACCACGTGACAGAGGTTTCTACTGTGAGCGTTTTCATTAGGTACTTTCAAATTTCCTATAGTGAAATTTGCTAAGCGACAACTGTTGCTATATTCGTTTAGTTGTGACGAGGTGTGCTCTATTTTTCGTCGATTTTGTAATATTTTTTTTCTGTTCTTTAGTTTTGATTTCATTTGTTTGTATTTTGTAGGTCTCCTCTTTCCTATTACTTAGTTGTATACACCATTTTGTTTATACACTGTGACGTCATTTGTTTGTTTATCTTTTTCGCATTTGTCATCCCATTCTTTGTGATATTTTTTAATTTTTCGCTGTTTATTTAGTTGACTTCTGCGAATGTTTTCGTATTGTCTTTGATCTTTGTTATTGTTTACATAGTTATTAGTTAGCATTCACTATTGTTAAATATTTGCTTATGCACTATTAGCTGTGTAGTGCACTTATCATAACTAACTGGTGGATTTGCTCATGCACTATTAGCTGTGTAGTGCAGTTATGATAAATAACTGATGGATATGTGGTTATGCACTATTAGATGTGTAGTGCCCTTATGATTAAGAAGTGACTGGTGGTATTATTATACATTTGATAAAAGTTCTTTGTTAAAGACTTGATTCCCACAGAGATTGGGGTAAACATTGTGATTATACAAGTACTTTATTTAAGTCTTGTTACTATTAACGTTGAAATAAGGTAATTAATTATTTCAGGTTTTGGGACTCATAATATTAGACATCATGTCTACACTTGAGTACTTTATTGAGCAAGGGAAAGCCCTTGGCAAGACTGGTGATAAATTGGAAGAGTATGCAAATACTCAATGGACTAAGGCACTAAAATCTGAGGAGACAAGACAAAAAGAGGAAAATAAAAGATTAGACAGAGAAACTGAGCCAAAGAAGATAGATGCTAAGAATCTGAGACTGCAGATGCAGGCAGATGAAAGAAAATTCCAGATGGAAATGGAAAAACAGAAAAGAGAGGCTGAGGCTGAGGAGAGAAAAGCAAAAATGGAGCATGAAGAAAAACTCTTAGTTTAGGAGTTAGAGAAGTTAAAGTTGATGAACATGGGTAATGCTAATGATCCAAATAAGGGGTCATCTTCTGATAAGACTAATGCTAGTACTTTTAAGATTAAACTACCAGCATTCAATGCTTCCAGTGACGATATAACGTTTTAACTGGATAGATTCGAACGTTCATGTAAAACACATAACATAGATAAACCACTGTATGTTTATCAGTTGTCCAATATACTTAGAGGTGATGCTTTGAGTATGTTAAGCATGGTAGATGAGCCTGACAAGAACAATTATGAGGTTGTCAGGGCAGTCTTGTTAAAGAAATACCAACTTAACGAAGACGGCTATCGTCTTCAATTTAAAAATATGTTGCTAGAAACTGGAGTAGAATTCTCTGAATTCATTTCAAAGATACGTCTTACTTTTACACGTTGGGTTGAGCTGTCTGAGACAGAACATACATTTGAAGCACTTATGGACTTACTACTTAGAGACAAGGTTATGTCTTCTGTCAATGAATCTTTTCTTGCTTTTCTTCATGAGCGTAAGCCTAAAAACATAAAAGAAATGGAAGAATACTGTTGCCAGTATGTCACTGCGCACCCTCACGTAACCATTAGCAACTCTAGAGTAAAAGAAGGTTTGCCAGTTGCTTCGGCAGCACCATATGGCCCAAACTTCATGCGTAAATTTCAAGGTACTCAACAAACTTTTAATAGAAAGAGTAACCGTAATTATGCTCAGAATCATGGCAATCAATCACATGGTGATTCTTCTTCGAAGAACTGGAGACAAGCTGATAGTCCTCGGTATACTACACCCAATAATTTTAGACATTTCCGCAGAGGTAGTCAGTATAGAGGCAATCACAACTATTTTTCGCGGAGACCTCAAAACCAAGATAATAGAGGTTCTCATCAATATAGAAATGATAATGACAGTTATGGAAACTGGAATACAAACCAGGATAACAATTACAGTAGAGAGTATAATGATAATTTCAGAGGCAATAATGGTCGCGGTAGATCTCAACATAAAAGAAAGAGATATCAACAGACAAACTCTGTACAGCAAGAGTCTCAGGGAGCATGTAAACAGGTTGATGATAATAAAAACTCTAGTGCTATCACATGTTCTGCCTTTGACTTTGGTAGGGCAACTAAATGTCCCCAATGCAGTACTTTGTTCGAACCGACTACCGTAACTACTTTGAGCTGTGGTCACCCTCTTCCCGCTCTTCCTGCTGCAGTTGCGCATGACGGGAGAGGTTATCTTATCCTACATAAGGGTCTTGTAAATAGTAATCCAGTCTCAGTCCTTTTTGGTTCTGGATGTACTACTATTGGTGTTAGGCAATCTCTCGTAGATCCATCCTGTGCTACAGGAAAGGTAATCAAATGTGTCACATTTGGTGGCACTTTGGAAAAGTATCCTACTGCCATAATACATATTGCTACTCCCTTCTTTACGGGAGATGTTCACGCGTGTCTTCTACCTAACCCTATTGCGGACCTTATTATCGGTCGTATTCACGGAGTTAGGGAATATACCCCACAGCAGATTGCTGTTTGGGAGGAACAAAATATTGAAGCTACCAATGCAGTGGTCACAAGAGCACAAGCTCTGGAAAGACCTCAAACTTCATTAACTGATAATAATGAAGTAAATAGCCAAAATAGTCACTTGATTATTTCACGTGACTCTTTCATAAAATTGCAAGAAGAAGATCCTTCTTTGCAAAAATTCTTCATTCTAGCAAAAAAAGGTGATCCAAATCAAAATACAAATAGAAAGTCTTAGATTTCTATGAAGAACGGCGCACTTGTGCGTATGGTACAAGACTCGACTACGTCTACACATTCTCAAATTCTTGTGCCTAAGAGTATGAGTTTGCAAATATTGCAACATGCTCATGACTCACAATGTGCTGGACATATGGGTTTTTCCCGTACAAAGTCGAGGGTTCTTGCGGCTTGCTTTTGGCCATTTGTGAGCAAGGACATAGTATTTACTGTCGATCTTGCAAAGTATGTCAGGAGGTCAAGTCTAAAGGACCACGACATGCTGCGCCAATCCAGGCTGCTGACATTCCTATTCGGCCGTTTCAGAAAATGGCAATAGATATTATCGGTCCTTTTAGGATCAAGTCGGCCAGAGGTCATCAGTTTATCCTTACATGTGTCGATATGTGCACACGTTGGCCAGAGGCTATACCTCTTAAGAGCATCTCCACTGCCGATATCGCAGACGCTCTTTGGCTGATATTTTCTCGCTTGGGATTCCCCAGAGAAATATTGTCAGACCATGGCACTCAACTTATATCTGACACTATGTCACAGGTAATGTCTATCTTACATATTAAAAGGTCTCTCAGCAGTATCTATCACCCAATGTCTAATGGGTTAGTTGAGTGTTTGAATAGAACACAAGACTTTACTTGGGAAGATAACTGAGGATCATCCTCAGGATTGGGACAGGGTTTTACCCGCGGCTCTCTTTGCTTATAGAGAGGTCCCCAATGAACACACAGGGTTTTCTCCTTTTGAAGTTGTCTTTGGCGCGCGACGGCGCGGCTCTATGTCTTTACTTCACGATCTTATCACTGCCGATAATATTAGCGATGACACTCAATCTTCTTATGAGTATGTCATTGCGCTTAGGCAAAGGATCATCGAGGCATGCAAACTAGCAACTTCTTCATCAGAATTTGCTAAAGAAAAAGCAAGGCTGTTTGCAAATAAGAATAGATGTCTACGACAACTTTGTCCAGGTGGCAAAGCACTCGTCCTACTTCCTTCAAGGGAGAACAGACTTCTTATTGCATGGAAAGGTCCGTATGCAATAGTCTCTAAAATTTCCGACGTCGACTATGTTGTCGATATTGATGGAAAGCATAAAACTTTCCACATAAATATGCTCTCGGAATTTCATGAACGTCATGACTATTTGCAGCCTATTTTCCAGGCGACGGACGATTCTCCAGTACCTCATGGTCATTACTCATCCCTGTCAGTTATACAGGATGAGGAAACTACTTTTTCTGATGTCAATCTTCCTCTTCCTGTGATCCCACTTCTATCTACGGAATCTTGGAAAAACGTTACCGTTTCTCCTAATCTTTCCGCTGAGGAACATCGACAAGTCTCTTCGATGTTACAAACATTTCAGGATATCCTTACTGACATCCCGGGACACACACATGTCATTGAACATGACATAGTACTTACTGACCATAATCATATCAGAGTCAGACCCTATCCTATACCTATCCATTTTCAGTCACGAGTCGAGAAAGAATTGAATGAGATGATACGATTGGAAATAATCGAACAATCAACTTCAGCATACTCTTCGTCCATGGTTATTGTTCGAAAGAAAGACAATAACATTCGCCTTTGCGTTGATTATCGCAAATTGAACCAAGTTACGAAGTTTGATGCTGAACCTATGCCTTCGCTAGAAGAGCTACTAAACAAACTTTCTAATTCTAGATTCTTTACCAAACTTGACTTGTCGAAAGGTTATTGGCAAGTTCCTTTAACTGAACGAGCCAAACCTCTTACTGCTCTTTCTACACCTAGGGGTTTATTTCTATGGAATTTCATGCCTTTTGGCCTTATGAACGCCCCTGCTACATTCGTACGCATGATGCGTCGAATTCTCTCATATCGTACAGATGTCATAGCATACTTAGACGATATCTGTCTGTTCAGTGATTCCTGGGAAGATCACTATTTGGGTTTATACGAATTGCTGTCTACTCTTCGCGAGTATAATTTAACTGCAAAACCCTCTAAAGCCTTTATAGGATTTAGCGAGATTTCTTTCCTAGGTCATCGCGTTGGTCATGGTCTTTTAAAGACAGAAGACCACAATGTTTCAAAAATACTAAACATTTCTGTCCCTAAGACGAAAAAACAAGTGCTTAGTCTCTTAGGTTTGATACAATTTTACGGACGATTCATTCCGAATCTGTCCTCCATTATGGCACCTCTTTCTACTTTATTGAAGAAAGGATCGCCTAATCTGATCCGCTGGTCTCAAGAATGCCAATCCTCATTGGACCAGATTAAAACTCTATTTTCATCTCCACCTATCCTTAGGTTACCTACTATTGAGAAGACTTTTGTTCTTCGAAGTGACGCCTCGTCCATTGGGATTGGGGCAGCACTAATGCAGGAGTATTCGGATACTCTGCATCCGGTGATGTATATCTGTAGGAAATTAAATGCTGCAGAAAGGAATTACTCAGTTTTAGACCGTGAATTATTGGCTATGGTTTGGTCAATTCTCAAGTTACAAAGATTCCTTCTAGGCGCACATTTCATTGTGGAAACCGACCAGAAAGCTCTTACTGCTATTCAGAGCAAAAACTTGAAGAGCTCGAGGTCCGCTCGATATGCCATAGCTCTTCAACCCTTTCATTTCACGGTGCGAGCTATCCGTGGTTCGGATAATGTGATGGCAGACATTCTGTCTAGATGCCCACATGATTCCACTTAATTCTACTGTCATATATATTTCCTGATAAACGTCGAGATCTATAACAGTTCTCTACTATAATGATATATTAGCACATATGTTATCATTTTTGGGGAATTTATGGCATTGTACTGTATAATTTCCTTGTTCTGTTACCAATGATTGTATAACGGAAGAAGGCTAAGTTAGCAGTATATGGGCCAAAAGTTCACATGGCCACAATTTATATATTGTATTTTGATTACTGTATTAAGAAATTTAACATTTATCATAAAGATTTGTGTTATTGATATTTTCGCAGCACATCATTGACGTCTGCGAGATTATGGACATTACGTAAACCATGAAGTATGTCAAGTTCTAACCTACTTTGGAAAGAGTTATGTCCATGTCTACGAGGAACATCTGTTTAATTACTATAATGCATTGTATCATGATATTATTACATGCTTGTATAATGTACTTTTTGATTTAAGATGTGCAATTCTCTAATGCGGTATATGAGTATATGAAACCGCTGTTTTCATGACACTTCATTGTTTAATACTATGATAATATATTTGTATTTATATGAGTATAATTTTGCTTGCATTATGATGTTGCCATCACTATGGCGTATGTTGGTGGCGCCTCCCTGGAATATACGTGTACACTTAGGGAAATATTTTCTCTAAGGATCTGAGATATAATCTCACCTGTTGCTCCATGCGTCGAGCTAGCCTCATGTTAGGCATTATATCCGCGCATCATACGTGTGTTAGGAGCCTGTTGTTTCTGGCTCTTGGAAGCAAAAAAAAATGTTTCATTTTTTTCCCGGGGGGTGCGGTAATCTGTTACGCACATAATTTTTCTAAGACTGTGTGTAATTAATCTGTCTGAATTGTACACTTTAATTTTTTCTCAGTCTTCTTTGACTGTAGTTACATTTTACAACGGGGGTTACCTTCTCTTATGTCTTGACTCGCCGGTCCATTTTTTCGATCGATATCTGGTCATTCTCCTTATATGGCAGTATCGGTCAACTGTTTCTTGGAATGATTGAAACCAGAGTTGAGGTTTATTTCCTGTCCATATAAGGTGTGATTTCATTATATCTTTGCCTGGAATGTCTCCAACATCGTCTCGTTTTGAGGTTTACTCAGGTGTTTGCGTTCTGCGCATGTCTGAACTTTAAGAGAGTTTGAAAGGTCTTCCGTTCAGGGGGGTCTTCAAAATGTGTCGAGCAGAGAGGACGCATTCCTGCGTCTGTGATTTTTGATAAGGAAATTTGTAGTCCTCTAGTGAGTTAGTTTAGCTAACGAGGTCTTTCCCTAGATGATTCGAAACGCCTAGAGGCGTATGTTTTGTGGTGTTTATTCCGAAACAAGGTAATACCCTCCTTACATTGAACTCTGTAATCTATTTAGATGTTTGACATTTGTCGTTCTCTGCTCGCTTGCTTGTTACAGAAAGGAGAGGTTCTTCTACTAGGGATTACACCCCAGGTATCTTCATACTTGAGATTGATATGTACACGGGTCACACTAGGCCCAGAGAACAGTTCTATGTTCTATGAACTTCGCTATGCCAGCGATTGCACCTACGTCGAGGTTAGACTTAGGAATGCCTGTAAAGGTCAGCTTGACCTGTACTCCTGAAACTCCATTCCCGTGCGGCCAGTGATTAGACTTATTTTGCACATCTGATCGGTCAGCATCAGAGAGGAGTATTGATAAACGTGTGTAAAATTGGAACCAACGGACTTATCATTTTGGCGCCAAACATTCTATGAATATATGCAAGATCCATTGATAAACGTTGTTATGCTGAATACCATGAACTGTCGTGTCTATGACTTATGTAAAATGGATGTAACGTATCTGTCATTGTGGCGTCAAATAAATGATGGAAACGTCAACAGCAGTTTCACACTTTTATGACTTTCCATTTCATATCTCACGTTTGTAGATCTGTGAAAACTACAACACATCTACACTCACAGCAAGCAACAACAACCAGACAAGACACCTTACACTTCAGCATATTATATCCCTGGTGTCTCTAGAGGTGGTACGTTACAAGGCTACAGATTATCAACGACTTTGGACTTAATACCTACAACGTTCATAGTGGCCAGTAACCATCATAAATCCACCCTTATCACTGACATTTTTTTTATTTGGTTGGATCTGTGTGCTTCTCGTTTTGTTGTGGGTGTCATGTTATATTCGAGAGTGACCTCTCTTGCTTTAGCAGTGATTTTTGGGTTGTGCAAGTTAGTGAAGGGTTCGGTGTCATTGTTTTATACCATAACTCTGTCCTCTTTTAATTCTTATGCGTAATGGTGGTGCTTGGAGTTTAACTAAATGTTTACATATTGCATTTGTTTTCTGGTGAATTAATTTTTCATGTCCTTTGATGGCTTGTATGCATGTCTTATAAAATGAGAGCATAGGGCCGAAGTGATGGGGGATTGCATTGTTCAGTGGTCTCAGTTTGGAATGTCTGAGTCCCATGTAATAATGAGCTAGTGTGTGTCGTTCTGTGTGTTTGATGATGCTGCCTGTGTGTTTAAATCTGAGTGACTGGATCTTTGTTTCTATGTCTTGAAGGGCAATCCTTCCGTGTTTCTTTCCTTGTATAAGTTTCTTGTTTTTAATGCTGTAAATTGTGTGACAAAAAAAAAAGTATGCTCTTACCTGTTTGTTTAAATCTGTGATAGTCTGTTTTGGGAGGACAAAAACTGTGGCAATGTAAAGTAGCTTAGGGAAAATGTATGTATTTACAATTAAGTTTCGTACAAAAATCGTTGTGGTCTCGTATTTTGGATGTTACATTTCCCCCTTTTTTAAAAATATCCTGGGGCTCAAAGTGAGGTCAATTTACTTTTTTGTATTAAATATGTGTGATCTCAGCCCTGGCTAAGACACTTTGATCTTAGCCAAAAGGTCGAGAAGAAAACAAATATGGTTCTATGAATAGGACTATAAATTGACTTTCTTGTTCCATGTGTTTCTGTGTGTGAAATTTTCGCAGTGTCGAATGATTACACATTTGGACAAAAAATACTTCAATGCCTGGATGGCGTTCTGGTGTTGTACGGTAAGTATGGTTATAAGGTAATATTAAAATAAGACGTTTTGATAAATTACAATACTAATCTAATTTATTGTATATTTTAAAAACAAATTTTCAAATTTAAATTATTTTGTTCAATGAATGATAGCAAAGATAACTTGAAAAAAGTATTTTAACAAATATTATTGTTATTGTAAGGTTGTTTCCCTTGGCAAGTAATTATGATAATATCCCTTTAAAACAGCCTACATTAATGCCAGGTTGGAGCAAACGGTGATCATGTGATTGTAAAAGGAAATCTAAGTATAAAACTGAAGAAAGTAAATAGAGGGATTCACAAAATCTCAAGGTTGATTTAGCATCACATTTTAAGAATGCTTTCTGTGTTCTAAAGACTTTTTTTTGTGAGACCAAAATCATGTTATCCATCAGTAAAAATGTGTACTTGACCCTGCAAGGAAGGCAAAGGCAGCCAGAAAATGAACTAGTCATTCACTGTATAAAGCTGAGGCATAGAAAAGCGGAAGTCTCTAGAACTTAACTCCTCGACGGAAATATACAGGACCAACTCTAACTTTATATATTTTCTGCCTCATGTAAGCTCACGAGATGTCTGGGTGACACAGAAAGATAAGGACTACTGATGTCTCGTACCTGAGGTCAAAGGTCATCTATACGAGGCTGCGTAATGGGGAGGCAACACCATCATATTATACAAATATGTTACATTATTTGTGTATACTAAACTTTTTAAAAACGCAGTACAAATAACAAATAAAAAAAATTTTAAACTCACGTTTTTAATGCACTAAAATCCCAATATACATTCTCAACGTAGCAGATTACTTATAGCATGCGGTGGTGGGGGGGGGGGGGGGGGGGGGGGGGCGGCTGTGTGGCGGGGGGGGCGCAGATCCTATCATTTGTGGAATTTGATTGAAAGAAAGGCGGAGTTTCTCTGGTACATAAAATTCAGCTCCAACAATACCTTCTCGCTCTCTCAGCGCATGGCCTCCAAAGACATTCAAATTGCCAAAACACAAGGTATTTATCTAACACTCACAGCTTAAGAGTTTGGCGTAGCAGTAAAACCTTCAGCCTCTTAGCAAGATATAGCTATAATTATAGGTTAACTATGATAAAGCCGACCAGAAGAGTTTATTTTAAAAATTCTGAACTCAACAAGAGTGAGTGTTGTCATTTGTATAAAGTGTGTATATATTAATTAATCTGATGCTTATTACAGGTGACGAAATGTACATACTTGTCACCACATTTGCCTCCCCTTTGCTTTGCAGTAGTGGTCCACTAGGGGCGAAAACTCAATAGTATCTAAAATGGGTCTTCATAGATGTCTACCTTCGCACAAAATTACTCTTGGCAGAGTTGTAGATAGAAGGATAATGATGCTTCTATCTCAAGGGAATGTTCACAAGTGTCAGGAACCACTTATCATGGAGAACACTCCACGGGTTACACCACTGATGTATGGGTTTATAATAACAACCATAGGCTCGCCCTCCTAAGAGTATGACCACACAACAATGGCTGACAAAAGTAATAAACAGGTACTTCCCGTTAATAATATGCAGTCACAATAAGCCTCACACGGCCATCAAACGCATCAAATACAATAATGAGAAAACCACTGTCAACCTGCCTTAGCAGCTTAAACTATCACCTCCATAGAAGAAGGTACAAAATATACACCAAATGGCTGCTATGAATATCGCTCACCTGAGCGGCAAAGCCATGACAATGACACACTCAAAATCATCGACATCTTATCAAACTACGGCTTGTAGACAATACAATCTAGACTCTTCATTGCTCTAGACTTAACAACGTAATTATCACCAAGGTCCGAAAACATGGCAGGCACTCTGTTGTCAGTCTTGCAATCTAGACACACAGCGATCTCACTGGCGTAAAGGAAAAACGTCCTTCCCGGACAAAGGCTAGCTTCTCACTGACCAATTTTGCGCGCTTTTTCCTCGACTTCTGGTAGTCACATGACTCACCAGTTCGACTAACCTCGGCCTCTACCGACTGGCTTTTTGACGAACACAAGACATTAAATGCACTGCGAAATAGCTCTGAAACATCCACCCTCCCCCCTTTTAAGAAAGAAATCGAAGTTTTCTTCCATCAGGAGAAAGCTTCTCCCGACCACCGTAGGAGTCTGGACTACCATATGCTACTAACAGCATATCCGCATGAACAGAGAGTGCCATAGTTCTCCTCTACTATAGTCGTTACTTCATTCTCCAACCAACCAAAAACACAACACAAGTACGAAATAGGTTACCCAAAGTTCTGGCAGCCGTGAAAAATGACAACGACTGTCCTCCCCTGGTCAACCATAACGCAGTGCCTTGTATACTAATAGCACCTACTACATAAACAAACATTAATGTTGATTTAGAAATATCCCAAACAATCTTTCGTAACAAGACTCACCCATATACTAAATTACCTTTATGGCGCCATAAAACATGAAATTCATAAGCATAACATTTAGCAGCAAGCATGATCTTAACATTTGAAATCCACCTCCTCAGTTACCCTCTACCCTCACTAAATTATAAAGCGGCATAGATCAATACTAACTTATATTTTATCAGAACAGTACTGGTGGAGTGGGTCAGACTCTACAGTTCGGTTCGTGTTCACCGAAACACCGTAATTGAACGCAAAACCCGATACCTATCCCCTGCTATTGCTGGACTATCAGCAGGTGCTTATGAAGTAATGACATGTGCTTCCACCTGACTGCATCACGCGCACCCCGCCTATTCGCGAAAGTAACTTTTGCAACCTTGATATTGTCTCGCAACGACAATACCTCAACGAACCAAACAGGCGCGACCTCATTAACGCACGTCTGAGTGTGCGCCAACTAGCACTCGGGGGGATATTGCGGATACATACCTTGCGGTCACTTGCGATCAGGTCCTCAGATATGCCTCTACAGTTCCTATTCTTGTCTCTTTGCATCGGACTAAGTATTAGTGGGCGCATGCCGCGAATCCCATCTAAGATGTATTTTCTTCTCAGGTGTCCGCCTCGGGACTTCGATGTTGCTGAGCCCCTGCTCTAGCCCCTCCCTTGGCGTTATGCACTCCTTGTACTTTGCCGACGATCAAATCGGCGACCGATTTCTCGAGGACAAACGCGTTCACTCTACCTGAAAGGAACTGGGTGTTCACATGAATACACGCCTGGAGGTAAGATTCGACTTTGCCCCAAACGGGGTACACTTTACAGTTTTACCTGTGAGGTAGGACTCGTCGATGCACGAACGACGCACCCCGACTGTGGTTCATCCAGTGTCGCTCAACGTCGAGATTGGTTTCTTCTCTACCATACCTTTGTGGAGTGCCACCTTGCTAGTCTAATGGACCGCCGACAGGCATGTTTCCGCATGTCAGCAGTGTAACACTATATTCTCGTCCGAATGAAATAGAGGTCGACACTCCATACAGTCCTCACTGTTGACTGTCCAACACAAACGCGGAATTCACGTATTCAATTGGGGTATTACGCACGTCAGCATAATGACCCCTGCCATTATAATTCGAACATCTGTGTTCCCTTTTTGACTCATCGCGTGGACTATTGCTGGGGCTGCTAGCTGGTGAAGACCACGCATCAGAGTCGGATGATCGGCTATCTGCGGATAAATTCCTCCGGTTGAAAGGTTTTGTTTTATAGTAAAACCGATCTTCGTTTCGAGACTCTTAACGCGTACCTGCTTTTGCGTTTGGCGCTCTCCTCCGTCGCTATCACTTCTCCACTGCTGGTTGTGCCAGTTCGACCGGCCACTCCAATGAGGTCGGAAGTTACCATAATTACCTCTGCATGGTTGATAGAGATGGGAGGGCCTATCGTCCTTCTGCTCTTGGAACCTATCTGCACCGTCTGACTGGTTTTGCCACGGTTGTCTTTGGACTTTGCCGACACCTGCAACTAAGACGTCAGCCAGACCAGATTGATGGATGGGTTTCCTCGGATGGGCCAGGACGTAGTGGTGCCCCAATTGAGCCAAAGAGGCAATATCCTTATGTTGTCGTTCCTGGAAAACTCGTACTAGCTCTGACGAGCATGACGACCATACCTTGTCCCGTAGCACCAGGTCTATCAAGCTATCATAGTCCTTGTTAATCTCATCCATCTCAAGCCATCTATTGAGCAGAAGTTTGATCTTCGAACTAAAACTTCGAAGTCCTGGTCTGCACTTGGCATTGTGTTTCTAAACCGCGTCCGGTACCCGTCAGCCGTCAAATGGAACTTCCGGAGCAACCGTTCCTTTACCTTGTCGTAATCCGCCCGCTCTTCCAGCGAGAGTCTATGAAAAGTACCAATCGCAGGCCCAACTAACAGTGTGGATAACAGAGATGACCACTCGTCTCTGTTAGCTTTCCAGGCCACGCACACCCACTCAAACCTCTCAAGAAAAAATTTCAAACTATCTATTTTGTCATTAAAATTCGGCAGATGCTGCCTAAAGGGACGATGAGACTCCTTGGAGTCGAGTTCTGACCACTCGCACCCGCTTCTATTCTCTTTAATTGTATTTCCTAATCAGCTTTTACCTGCAATCTTTTTTCCTCCAGAGCTACTCTCATTCTCTCCTTTTCTAATTCTAACTCTCTATCTTCTTTCATCTTCCTTTCTTGTAATTCTCTATCTGCTATCATCTTCTTTTCTTGTAATTCTCTATCTTCTTTCATCTTCCTTTCTTGTTATTCGAACTCTCTTCTTCTTAGCTCTAACTCTTTAACGCGAGCATCTCTTTCCTGCTTCTGCTTCTCAATCGTCTTCTTCTGCAAAGCTTCTTGATTTTCCTCTGACTGGTATTCTGCTTTGGCAAAATCCATCATTTCTTTCCCAGTGTACGCACATTCTTTGCATATCAGAATTAAACCCTGTAAGTCCAAGATGTACACTAATGATACTCAATAATTGACTATAACTCTGCTCCTTTTGCTATAGATTCACACTGTCTGCAAATCTAATTCAGTGCTTCTATGCAACTACCCAATAACATGTACTCTAAACTACCTCACCTATATCAGCACATACCTCTCTGCTTACAACGTATGCGGTAATGATTTATGCATAACAATGTCACTGCTCAAAGGACAACCATATGAATGTATACATAACCTACTTTACCAGTCAACTCAGTATGACCGTTCTCTGCCTCTTGGCTTATGTCTACTTACTCTCTAGGTTTGGTCCTCCAGACATTATAGCCTCTGTGATACAACTAAAAAGACCCTTATTATAGTCAATAGTTGTATCTCACTAGCTGATAATACCCCTTGGTACTATACCACCTCACAACTGTAAGGGGCACCGACACGAAAATCGAACATTAAATCAGCCTTTACACAACAGTAACTTAATAGCACGCACACTGGTGCTGTACTCTGACCATATTTCAGTTGTACCTAATATGTTTTCAAATGGCAAAAAATGAACACTCCACAGATGAGAAGACACACACTAGACACCACAATAACTCACAGTCAGGACGAATAAGATGACAGACATAGTTTAAGCAGATAGACTGATATACAATATGTGACTGACAACGAACGAAAACAATGGATACCAGTTAACGTATTTACAAGATAGCAATAAGGAATGAGAGATAACACCACTTAAACAAGACAATAGAATTACTGAATGTACAGGCCAACGTAAATACAAACTACACCAGTACACCTAACGAATACTGTGCTTGGTATGTTAAGTAGGGCAGTCGCAAAAATACTTTTTTGCCTGACTCCACCACTAAATACACGCAGCCACACCGTAGAAGGGATCTGTCTTATCCAAACTTTTCCCACAAGTAAGAAAAGAAAGAATTAAACTCTCCACCCGTCCACCTTTGAACTCACCAATATAATATATAATATAGATAAAGATAATTCAGAAGTCAAGAATAATGCTGCATAGTGCAGAGTCCTATTAACTTATATCTGATCCGGCACCTTTTGTGAAGTTTTAAGCAGTGGTATGGCTTGTTCCAGGAAGAATAAGACGGACTACATTTTCTACATTGGAAGATCTGGAATATACAGATGACATTGCACTACTAGCACATTCACATCAACACATCCAGGAAAAAACGGATAGACTTAATAAGTTTAGCCAGCAGGTGGGCTTGAACATCAATTTAAAGAAGTCAGAGGTCGTGGCGCTCAATGTGAGCAACCCTGAGCCCATATCAGTAAGGAATCAGCAACTGGTACAGACAGACACCTTCACATACCTAGGATGCATAGTAACACCAGACGGCGGGGCAGGCAAAGACATCAACATCAGAATGAATAAGGCAAGAACAGCCTTTTTTAGCCTAAACAACATCTGGAAGTCCTCTCAATACAGCACAAGCACAAAATTAAGATTGTATCAGAGCTGTGTGCTTTCTGTGCTTCTCTACGGTGCGGAATGCTGGAGAGTTACAGAGAAGGAAATGTCGAAATTGTCCTCTTTTCACACAACATGCCTAAGAAAAATTCACCGAATCTTTTGACCGAATACCATCACCGACCAAGATCTGCTTACTCGGAGCAAACAAGAGGACATGCACACCATCATAGCTGGCAGACGCTGGAGCTGGGTTGGCCATGTCCTCAGAAGAGACCCCAATGCCATTACAAGAACAGCTATGCTTTGGACCCCTGAAGGAAAACGAAAGAGAGGCCGACCCAAAAACATCCTGGCGGAGGACTGTGGAGGCTGAGATGCAAAGAATGAACCAGAGTTGGGGCACTGTACGAAGGATGGCCGCCGACCGAGCAAAGTGGAATCAATTTGTTGTTGCCCTAAAAGACGCCACTAGGCGTGATGGCCACTGACTGCTTTGACGGATCAAAGAAGACGATGATGGCTTGTTCGAGACCCCAACTGGTTTAATCAAGCGACATTCCTGTTAAAAGTTTTTTTCTCTCTATGGCTGTAACTATTTGTATATGTATGTAGTGGGTTTTGATGTTACACTGTTAACTATTACTTGTCTACAGAGTGAGGTCAGATGTGAAGGTCCATGAGGTTAAAAGGTGGTGATAATGGTTTTCAGGGACCTTTCTGCTACCACCCTATGATCTCACTCTGCGAATTATTTTAACCTTATTAAGATTTATGTGCTATGGCTACGTGTCTAGGGTTATGGATGTGTGGTGTTGCAATACCAAATTTAACACAACTGAAATTCAATAAAATGAAATTAAAGAAGACAGTGGTTTTTAGTTATCAACGTATGTTACAAATTTATTTCCCTGTCCCTTACTTCTTTTGAGACAGGAATATTTAAATGAAGAAATTATATGTATATTCACAATATTTAAACTAACTAATGAAATGTTCTTTCTTGAGAAACTACTTGGACTGTCTTTGATGATTTATTCACTGAAAATGCTTTGATATTACAAATGAGTCAATGTTGGCAGGGCTGTGGTTTTCATCACACCCCACTGAATGGGTAACGTTTTTTTGGAACTTTATATTCTGATGAGTTGTCGAGATGCCCTCTAATATACGTGTCACCTGTATTTAGGCTCTGATGGTGAACATATGAACTTGTGTAAGTCAGCCCAGGAGTCTTTCCAGAGCTAACACCTTCAGTAACAGATCTACTGAGGCGTCCACTTGCTTCAGAAACAGTATACGTAGGTTTCCGGTCACTCTTGTAACAGGCAATGAAACCCTGCAACAAAAAGGACATCTCTCCCTGTAGATGCTGCTTAGACTTTCCATAACTACCCACATTCAATATTATGGGGTCAGCCTCGTGTGCAACAAATGCACCAGCCCCGAATTTAGTTGAGCTCATTGTACACTTTGATTACATTCTCTTTCCTTATGGAAGTTACGCCACTGGACTTAAACTTTTTATTTACTCCATACACACAGATGGAATATACCATCTTATTCTTAAGATTTAATTTTTTTAAAACCCTAGGCATGTTTTCAAGTGTTCCTTGAACACTGAGGCTTGTAATACTATCTATTTATGACAATAATCAAATAGTAAACCACATCTTGCTCCAATGTTGTTCGTTAAGCTGCTTCAGGCATGTATTGCTTCCTAGGATGTCATCAACTCCCAAAATGGCTAAGTCGTACACCACAAAATCTTTGTGTAGGCCCCACTTTTGTTTGGCTTCTACACAACACTAATAACATTATCAATAAAACATTTCTGTTACCGCAATTCAATGAAATAATTACACAATTAAAGATGACTGGCAATAAATGGCACACTTCAGCTTTGCCTCTGTCCAGACTGCAAGTCTTTTATATAAAATCAACAGTCTGATCTCATCTCTACTGTGTAGACAACTTTAGTTCGAATGGCCACGAGCCTAGTATGCTTTTGCTAATATTATTTATACCAACCAATAGAATAACGCGGCCAATATACTTGACTTCAATGTGAAAATCCCAACTAAGTTTTGGGTGATTTTTTTCAAAACGTTGTCTGCAAATCTGCAGCCTTTTTGCCCCCCTCTCCTTTTCTATACTAGTGGAGTGGGTAACCAATGGAATCAAGTCAAAACATATTTGACTTGGGCGAAGATTTTTCAAACCTGAGTCATTTATGCGTCTACCAATATGTCCAACCTTGTCTATTTTCCTATCATATTTCTGTTATTTATAAAGCTAGGTTAAAAAGAAAAAGCTTTTCTTACTCAGATCATCATTATCTACCGTTCTAACTAAGTTTTACTTGTGTCTTTATCATTATTTGCATTTGTATGTTTTTCCTCATATGTATGGTTTTAGTGTAATATACCACCATTTTTATGAACTAAGTCTTCTACGACTCATCTATGTCATTTTAAAAGAATAAGAAGGATATTATCTTCAACACTTTTCATTCTCTCTATTGCACAGTGTTATTGGTATTGTGGGTTGGTACCGCTTTTTTTCAAATATGTTAGCAGAAAAAGTCACACATTTGACCATTTTATTGTAAGTTATATTTATATTGCACTGGTAAAATACGTTTTATCTAAAAGTAGGAAGGATTGAAATTAGCGAGGGAGGGGAAAGACAGAGTGATTTCATCACAATGTATAAAGATTTTAGATCATACATGACCTCTCTTATCCATAAGAACTGAATCAATTACGAATTTGTAAAAATAACATATAACAAATTTAAAAATCAATTAGTCTTTAACAAATTTTTAAAAAATATGGATGAAAGTGACTTTAGAGGTTTTTTAAAAACTGTCTTCACTGAGACTTAATTGGAGACTGATGACTTTTGTCCGCAGCTTGCGCCTGTTACAAAAAAAAACAACAACTTAACTTTCTGACTACTGCAAAGGGTCATTGTCAGGTCTTTTGTGATGCGGACTCTTCTCTAGAGGCGTTTAGATGAACTTCACTCCTAATGTCAAGGTGGGTGTCATCACAACGTGTCCACTGGGGATAGTTGGTGGCGACCCAAGGTATTGAATCTCAAGATTGTAGCGAAGACTCTTACTTCAGACTGGTCTCTTGTAAGTGTAATTTCTTACCACGAACAGTAATGTAGTCTCGTACCACGAACTATAGAAAAAAATAATAAAAGAACATAATGCCTCTAGGATAACAAATAGCTTCACTCTATTCTTCTGGTTACTAAATGGGGATAGTGATTCTGGACAGCGCGAGTGTAATGATTTGCCGGAACTAACATTATAAAAGTCTTCTGGTTATAATATACACCCTAGGCACATGGAGGTAATTTTCTCACTGCTCGTTTGGACAGTATGTTGTCCCTCTCCAAGTCGCAGATGGTATTTCCGACCAGCTTTCCAATGAGAACTAAAGTTTATTTCAGGCTCTCGATTTAGACCAATTTCTTAGACCTTTGTGGGTCGGGGTGTTAAATCATTACTATCCCCCGTGTGTTTTAAAACATCAATTTAAAATTTAAACTCGCGACCTCTTTTAAATATGGCAATAATACTTCCGATTGCATTTGTGCAAACCCACAACCACATCGGTGAACTTATTTCCTGGCTAATGCCTTTCCCAACATAATCTCGCCAGACGGGTTATCTCTATTATTGATACAGAGCTGGACTATCGGAAGCGATTACATATTATCATCAGTGTTTGCGAACATCTCCAGACTGATAACCAAGCTGACAATCTGGCTTTCTCTCCGTCGATCGTGCAAGACCACCTTGTGTAAACAATAACCGTCTCTATCAAAGATGGCTAGATGACTTAAGTGATAGAAGTAGTTCCGCTGACCTGTCTATTTAGCCTTGTAATACTACGATTCCCATGGTGAAACTTAAACAAGTCTGGGAGCGGCTAGGCAAGAATGTAGATGCATTAAATATGCCAAATAAAAGGTCGAGGAGTGTGAAAAATGAAGAAATAAATCGGTAGTGCAGTAGAGACGAAGAATGTAGAAGGACGAACACAAATTTCGTCACAATACTTAACTGTATGTTAATTATGTGTCGTTCTGACATGTGTAAATATATAGGTTCTCTTACAATATGAACCATATGAGTATTTTTCGAAGACAATTTTCAAAGGCGCCAGACTCTGTCAGACTTTAAAAAAAAGTGTTCTCGCATTTGACGGGCAGTAAATGGAGTAAAGCTGATAGAAGTAAGACACCCACTAAACGCTGTGACGGGGATAATCAGTGAAAAGGGTCAAGGCATGTATCTGTTTTACAGTAAAATGTCTAACTCGTACCCGATTATAAATTATATTTACAGTCACTATTGACATTAGCTGTTGGTGTTCTACGCATATATCTGTGAAAACCGGAGATTTTCAGTGACGGCCAACACATTCTCCAAATAGCACACCGTGCAAACATATCTTGGAGATTATAAGGAAAAGAGAATCATCATCAACTCTTTGGCGAAACACTAACATATTGATAGAAATACAACAACCACCAAGAAAGGGACAGCCAAATACAGATAAGTCCTATAGACAGCAATTCACAGCCACTTGTATTTGAATTATACGTTTTGGGACCTAAGACGAGTCAACAGTGAGAAATTAAGTTAGCGACTCATAGCTAGACTGCTTGCGTCAGGGTCAGCGAACCAGAGCTGGCCAAGACCTTACTCCACTTCCAAGTGGTGATCCTGCAAACAGGCAGCATCACTGCAGTCTGGATGAGTGAGTAGGGATCGAATAGGGAAGGCTAACCCGGTCCCAAAAATGCCATGCCGAAGTCGGAAGTGTCGACCGTAAAGCGCCAATATCGCAGCTTTGCTGTAAACGGACACAACGCAACCAACGTCCTTTTCAGGATGAACGAAGTAGAAGGAAGAAGAAGAAGAATTATAAGTTTAACTGTACAACAAATTGTTGTTACATTTCTTGACATTATCACATTATCATCCAATATTACTTGTCTATGATAATCTTATTAAATACAAAAGTAAGAAGAAACACTAATTATAAAACATTTATCTTGATTTTATTGATCAACCATAATCACTTGGTTAAATCAATGTTGTTTATGTAATTAATATTATTCATTATATTTATAGAATGTAACTGCAGAGTATTGTCACAATAATACTTTGAAGTTGTAAACGTCAAGTTGTCCCCAGTTAGTACACATTTCTGCTATCAGAATTCACTTCACCTTTTTTCGAACGTACAGGCATACCTCGGAGATATTGCGGGTTCGGTTCCAAACTTCCTCAATATAGCAAATATCGCGATAAAGCGGGTCACATTCATTGTTTGGGGGCTTTCCAGTGCAAATAAACGCCTAAAATCATGTTTACCTGATGTCTATTAAGTGCGCAATAGTGCTAGGTCTAAAAAAATGTACTGTATAATTTAAAATACTTTATTGCTATTAAAAAAATGATAATCTTCATCACCTGACCCTTCAGCGAATTGTAATATTTTTTGCTGGTGGAGAGCCAAAATCTGTCGGAAGGTTAAACTATATTCTAATCCTCGAATACACGCCAGGAAGGGTGCATCGTCGAGTCACAGACTATCAGACAAAGTTGTTGGATCTTATCTATGTTTAACTCCAATGGCCCCCCTAGATAATCTAGGGACAGCCGTGGCAGAGATACAGATCAGGAGCACGGCAAATATTCCACGTTCACTGTGTCCATCTCTGTTCTGTTTCATAGTTTCTGCCAGGCATTTCTTATGCACTTTACGAGCCTAAACTTTTTTTAGAGAGGAATGTCATGGAAAGTTATAGCATTATCTACAATTATATATATTATCTACAGTCTATAAGAGACCTTCAGTCATCTATCTCTACTTCACCACAAATAGGAATGAATCAACTACATATATTTGGGACCCAAAGACGCAGCAATAGAAAATGCAGTCAGCGACCCATAGCTTGACTGCTTGCGTCAGAGCCAGCGAAACAGAGCTGACTAAGACCCTACTCCACCTCCACGTGGTGGTCTTGGAAACAGTCTGCATCACTGCAGTCTGGCTGAGCGAGTAGGGATCGCAGAGGGAAGGCAAACCCGGTCCCAAAAAATGCTGTGCTGAAGTCGGATGTGTCGACCGAAAGGGCAGATATCACAGCTCCGGAGTAAACAGACACAACGCAACCAACGTCCTTTTCAGGGCGAACGAGGAAGAAGAAGAACAACTACATATATTTTAGCTTGCCACAATAACGCCACATTGTGATTAGATATTTTAAGTATAGGAATTATGCGTGATAGAGGGCCAGAACTTTGGCTTCGAACCACGCAGCGAGACGAGATTCCAGAGTAGACAGAAAAGATTTCAAGAATCAGACATGATTAATACGTGAAGTAGTCTTATTCCAATTAAAGTGTTAAACCATAAAAAGAGTAAATACATTGTCACTGTGACAAGAAATCTTTCCCAAGTTAATAGAGCTAGGATTTTGCAGCTAAACAATAATCATTAGCTTCACTTTGGGAAATCTGCATTTCAACTGCTGCAGTACCCGTGTTAAGAGTCAGTTTGTTTTTATGTGCCCTCTTTATACTTCTTTTTATATTTGTGGTCTAAGGGAGTTTACTTGTAGTTATATTTTCTTAAATAAGGGTGATTTAGTTGTTATATCCCGTTGGGCTTACTATTGTCCAGCTATATGCCCATATAAGGTTCTGTTTGTAGATTTTCTTGGAACAGTTTCGAGTACATTCCTATTGTGAACGAACTCATGTCACGCGATTTATTCGCGCATGCGCCAAGGTTTTCGGCGGGCCCGAAAGACGGTCTTTGCTAAGCAGTCGACCAGGGTTTCTTGTGCTGACAGGAGTTCAGCGTTTTTCTCTCTGTCTGTGTCCACGGGGAATGGAGCCTTTTGTGTGTTAAGAGATGGCTGAGTTTTTCCCCAGTGATAATTCTTGCATGTTCTATAAGCCAAGGATGTGAAAAATGTGTTTGTGTTTTATTCCTGGACAGCAGTACAAGTAAAGGAATTTTTAAGCTATTTTGTGGCAAGATTTATATGACCTGTTTTGTCGATGAGAAGACAGGAGGAGATTAAACATTTTTGTAGCCCGCCATCCGTGCGGCTTGCTTTGTAGCAAGATTTACATGACCTGTTTGGTCGATGAGAAGACAGGAGGAGATTAAACATTTTTGTAGCCCGCCATCCGTGCGGCTTGCTTTGTAGCAAGATTTACATGACCTGTTTGGTCGATGAGAAGACAGGAGGAGATTAAACATTTTTGTAGCCCGCCATCCGTGCGGCTTGATTTGTAGCAAGATTTACATGACCTGTTTGGTCGATGAGAAGACAGGAGGAGATTAAACATTTTTGTAGCCCGCCATCCGTGCGGCTTGCTTTGTAGCAAGATTTACATGACCTGTTTGGTCGATGAAAAGACAGGAGGAGATTAAACATGTTTGTAGTCCGCCATCCGTGCGGCTTGATTTGTAGCAAGGTTTACATGACCTGTTTGGTCGATGAGAAGACAGAAGATATATATATAGATTAACATTGAGTACTTGAATATAGGGTAACATGCTACTAGCACTGTGATACATGCAGGCTACTCGAGATTCATTATGCCAGATGTATTGAACTTTTGTTATGTCCATGTGCTTGAACCTTGTCCAAATGACAGCATATTTTGATGTCAACGTATGTCGCCGTTGTCCTGTAATAAACTGTTTGAAACGTCCAATCGTTTTCAATGCTTAATGACAACTCCATTCAACATCTTTATCATTACAATACGACCCTCTACAGTAGTGGCCACTGTTCACCCGAATTTATAGTTCTACAGTGATTGCAAAGAGAACTGTTAGACTGGTGGCCATCTTCATCAACCATTTACCTGTTACAGTGTTTTGCCTGTGTGGCGTTGAATCTTACATGTTACAGTGGTTGGAAATAACCACTTGTTACAACCTGCTACAGACCATTGTGAGCAAAGAGAAGGCCAAATCCTTTTTAGGCAAGAGGTAAGTCCTATATATAAATTTAACATTATTATATGTATATTATAACATGTATAAATAAGTTTATGTGCGTAAAAGTCGTGCATGAGGTTGACAACTTCATCTTGTAACATGAAATGCCACATAAACGACCACTGCAAAAGCTGGCGACTGTTTTGTGAAGGTTTTCTCACAAGGAACCAACTTCTGAGGTAGCTCCATACTCTATAGGGAACAGAAGAAGGATGATGTCATGATTAAAATTCATAAAAAGTGTGCCTAATACAGGTTTAGCTCAGCGGGGCTCTTTGTTTGTTTATTTTATACGGGTCACTGGAAAAGACGGGTGAGCTACGTTAAGCCGATATGCTTGGCTGGCTCACGTGAGACTAGAGGAACAGAAGTGCGGGACAGAGAGGATTGTGTGTCATGGCTTGTGGACGTACGTGATTGAGCTCCTCCATGTCAAAGTGTTTGAAATGGAGTTCTGTGATTACTAATAAAATATAAAATCATATTGCGAACCAGAAGACAGCCTTCTTGATATGGACTGATTGTCGAGTGTGGGCTGGTTGCGCTGTCATTATAGATTTACTACCCTAGAAGTCATCTTGGCCACAGGAACCCTTCCTGTTATGTAATATTAACATTTACATCAAAACGACACGTAACATCTACATAATTTTGGAGGCTTCAAGCCAGGATCTGAACATATGTTGGTGCAGTAATTTTTCAAGATAGTGAGGTTACATTTTCAAAGATGGTGGTGTTGATCGGCTACAAATCAAACCCTGAGTGCCGCACTGTATGTGAATCGTCATTCATTGAGCCAGAGGTTGAAGCCAGAAGGAATCTTTTTCGTATAACAGATAAGTATATTTATTGTTACATACAGTGTGTGGCTTGTAGAATCTCTTTTGACAGGGTTCTTTTTTTAATAAGTTATATGTAGATCCATATTCATATGTTTGTGAGATAGGCGAGTTGGTTGGCGAGGGAGCCATTAGTTCACAATACCAATCCCACGGTCGTGAATTATTGGCTAGTCTTTAGGTTTGGTTTATGATTTTCTCAAATAGTGGGGCCAGCATTACAAGGCTATGGGTTTTACTGCTACTATTGAGATTATCATCACAATTAGTGTTAGCTATTTTGCCCTATTTATGTATGAATTTGTAGTCCTTGTCAGGTTTATTGTATTTTATTTGGTTCATTCTCCAATATTGTTTGTAAATTTGTTCATCTAATCTTGCTATCATTTCGTTATTAGATGTATTTTATGTTGTGAAATCGTGCTTGAATTGTCATAAATGTAGTAGAGCCAAAATGTTTTTCATGTTTCTTCAATTCATAAATTTCTACCTTGGTTTATTCAGTAGTATTATCTTGAGTTGGCTCTTCTACTGTAATCTGTATACTGTGATTTTGTTCGTATCTCTATTTTTTTTGTTTGCTCCTACAATAACATCGGTAAATTAAGGCAGTTCATTTATATTGAGGGGTGAAAGAATTGTTGCTAATACTGCTCACACTAAAAATGTATATCATTTGAATTATTATTGGACAATTTGGAGTCACAATAATAGTGAATTATGGCCACCTTGGAGTATTTTGTAAAGATTGGAAAAGAATTTGGTTTGCATGGTGAAGCGTTAAAAACCTATGCATCCAATGAGCATGCAAAGGAAATAAAAAGGTTAGAAGACGTGACAAGAGAACATAGACTCTTAAATAGAGCGGAGAAGAAGAAGGAGGAAGAATAAGCTGAGAAGAGAAGAAAGGGAGAATGGGCACTTGAGGAGAAAAAAATACCACATGTTCAAAGAATGGCAGAAATTGAGTTGAAAAAACTAAACGTTCAACTTAAGCAGGCTAATCCAGCAGGTGAGGAGACTGGAAAAAAAGACCATGCCTCTGCTTTTAAACTAAATTTGCCCAAATTAAATTCTAATATTGATGATATTTCATGCTTTTTAAATAAAAATGAGACATGTTGCTAAGAGTTTAAGATTGATAGAGCTACATGGCCAAGCAGGTTGATGAGTTTAGTAGTTTGTGAGGCTCTGACTGCAGTCTGCACCATGGATGATCATACTAGAAATGATTATGATGCTCTGAAGGCTTTGTTACTAAAAAAGTATCAACTAGATGAAAATAGGTACAGATTGAAACGGAAATCATTGTTGCCTGATTCAGCAAAAGATTTTGCTGAATTCATTTCATCAATTAAGCTTTGCTTTTCGAGATGGATTGATTTGTCTAAGAATGATAAAACTTTTGAAGGGCTGACCTACTTAATTTTAAGAGACAAAGTGCTGTCTTCAGTCAGTGGTGACTTTTTATCCTTTTTGCAGGAGAGAAAGCCTTAGACTTTGGCTGCTTTAGAAAATCTGGGATGACAGTACCAAGTTTCACTTCCTGGAAGAAATCTTGCAAGAATAACATGACGGATTCATTGCCAGGAGCAACAGCTAGAACTATGTTATATGATCCACCCAGACAAAGATCTTATAGCATGGACAGAGATTTTTGATTTAATCGAGATAATAATACTGGGTCTTTCAGAGGGAGGTATAATTTTGATAATAGGTCACAACAACCTCAAAGGAAGTTCTATTCATATGATGATTGATATAGACCTCATCAATCATCTTTCAGACCTAACAGTGATTGGAACAGAGGTGGATATAATTAACAGTCAAGCAGAGGCCAAAGGTCAGGTTATAGAAACAGTAACAACTATTACAACAACAGAGGTTCTCAATAGAACAATAACTTTCGACGTTCTAGAAATCCTGAACGTTCTAATGCAGTGTAGCGAGATTTGGTACCACTTGCTTGGTTGTAGCGCGACACGCACGCCCACAGCGCACATACACACACACAGCGCAACGACAACGCGGCGGTCTTTCTTTGAAGTTTGAAGATGGCGGAAAAATGTGAAATATGGTTAAGCCAGACGGCACTGAAGAATGAGGAAATAGCTAATATAGGAATGTATGGCGGACTTTCAAAGTTTGCATTTACAGGAAATTAAATTTAGAACTACAAGAAAACGCCTGGTTGGAATACAATTAAATAATAATAGTTCACTAAAGGAAATGGACTATGAATTATATCCAATAGGATATTATTCAAATATAAATAGTTTTAAAAATAATTAACATTTTTCATCGTCATCACATCTGCTAAAAGTTAGCTAATAATCTTTAAAAATTTATTATAACTATATGCCTAAACGGATTTAAATATAAATTGGATAGAATGAAAGCCTCATATGGGGAAAAGGAAAGGATACCTAGGAAGGAAGAAAGGATATAAGTGTGTAGTGAACAGAAGAAAAAACAAGTAGAGGAAAAGCACAGATCGCTTCAAACCGAGAGTTTAAACGAAAATCTTTTGGGACTTTTAGAAGTGCTTTCTCGGACGGGCGAGATGGCCCAATATAAGGACATCATGAACAGCAGTTGGTGGTGAGATTGTTTGAACACCATGGCCACCTATTACCTTTTGTTCCAGGTTTTATGATCAGTGTTTATGATCATTGCTGATCAAGATTATGATCATTCATGACCGAATTTACCCAAAAGACTTGAAGACCGTTGATCCTGCTAACTGAAGCCTAGAGGTCAACCAATCTTCAACACCTTAGTCCCCCGTAGTTATAGGGCGGGCTGAAGGAAAGTCTTCCGGATTCAAGTGTGTCTCAGGAACCTCGAACTACTTTCAGATGAGTTATGTGTATACAATCCACCAAACCCTGTGAGCAGTTTATAAAACGACTGTCTAATGATGACAACTAGATGGCAAGAGATAATGTGACAATCCTTTTGTTGTAATTTCAGTGGAAGATAAATCCAAGACTTTTTCGCTTGTATATTTTGATTTGAAACTGTAAATAATCATACATTTTACCATCTTCCAACACCCATTTCTCATTACAAGAAATATATATATATATATGTATATATATATATATATATATATATATATATATATATATATATATATATATATATATATATATATATATATATATATACATAATAAATTGGGAAATTGTACTCATTTGACTTGTTAAATTTTTAACTGTTGAATTTTGAGTTACCGTTTCAAATTTAATTATATTGTCACATAGGGTTACTATAGCGAAAGTAGCAACTTATATTCTGAAACCTAAATCTATTGTCCAGCTCAGAGTATTCACAGCTGTAACTCACTTGTGATACCAGTGTACTTCCCGGGCACTGGAACTTCATCCTTTCTGGAGAGAGATTCTAGTTCTCCTCTACCACTATTATCATACTAGAAAAACCTTTCGCTACATGCAGTTAGACATCAAAGTGACAATAATCATCAAAGTGACAACAATACAGGCCAAAATAACAATGTTAATTCTCATGCAAATGCATGCAGTGTAGACTTGTCCAATAGTATAAATTGTTCTGAATGTAATTCTTTGTTTCAGCAAGAGGGAGTTCCTAGGCTCCAGTGTGGACATCCTTTGCCAGTAATGTCTTCTGATAATGGGTCAGGATCAGTGGTATTTGATAAGGGTTTTGTGAACAATCAACTTGTTTCTGTACTTAGAGGCACTAGATCCGACACTGTGGGGGTTCGAAGATCATTAGTTGACCCTGCTGATTAAACAGACGAAGTAAGCCAGTGCATTACATTTGGGGGTACAGTTCAATATTATCCAACCGCAGAAGTATTTTTAGATACCCCGTATTTTACAGGCAGGACTCTGGTGTGCCTGTTGGACAAACCAGTATCTGGGATAATTTTAGGAAATATTCCTGGGCTTAATGTATGTATTAAGGATGATATTTTGAGTTGGGAACCACAACATGGATATACTGCCAGGGTTGATGCTACCAGAGCACAGGTTCGTAGACAGATGCATGCACGGTCACATGATCGGACTCAGAGAGATGGTAATGGTGATAATACAAAATTTCTTCCTCCCATCATTGAGAAGTCCCTTGTTGATTTCCAAACTATTGAGTAATCATCAGAGATCTATCTTGACTCGAGTGAATCACTGGTTGCTGATGATATGGGACAAACCACATTCATCTTGGATGATGTTGTACCTCGTATTGTTGATGACAATGTTGATGATATGGGATCAACCACATCCATCATTGATGCTGTAATACCTGGTATTGTTGATGTCGAGGTTAATCGGGGGTCACCTTTAGTTTGGTTGTGTGCTCTTCATTCAAAACTGTATATTTGGCTGTTAGTTTTCCTTTTTTTCCATTGTCTTTTTACTATAAGATTTTTCTTTTTCCTTTATCAACTTCATGGATATCAATATTATTTCAGGTTTTTTCTTTCAGATACTGACATACTATGATTTCATGAGGTATGTGCTAGTCACTACACTGGGTATTATGGCAGTTTTAACAATATTGTTTCTTTCTTTAGGTGCTACAAGTCGGGTGATACAAAACATACTTGTTCCTATACAGGGACGTGAATGTTTTCTTTCCACTAATCATCTTCAGGAGATTTTGTTTCCCATTGGTACTAATAATGTTATACATTTTAAGGTCATTGTTATGTAGAATGTAAACATCTTGAGACTATACTTTGACTTTTTAAATACTATTTTCTATGATGCATATCTTTTTTTTTGGTTAGATTCTCTCTTAGATAGATTATCTACGGCTATTTTTGCAGTAAATTTGATTTGTCTGAAGGTTATTGTCGGGTCCCCTTGTCGGACAGAGGCACATTGCGCTGCTTTTGCTGCATCTTTGGGATTTTTCCAATTTGATTTTGTGTCTTTTGGTCTCGGTGTCGCGCCTGCGACTTTTGTCCGCGTGGTACGAGGAGTTTTCTCTGGTCGCAATGAAATAATTACCTATATTGGTGATGCTTGTCTTTTAAATCTGTCATGGGAAGAACATGTTCTTGGAATTCAGTTTTAGTTGAGTACTCTTCGTCTCCATTACCTCACTACTAGACCTTTGAAAACTAAGATAGGTTTCACATAAATTTATTTTCTTGGACATAAAATAGGAAGCGGTTTTCTTAAACCTGAAGATTCCACTATCTCTAGGATCTTGAATCTACACAAATTCCTAAGTAAAAAAAAACAGCTTCGCAGTCTTTTAGGTGTTGTCGGATTCTATGAGAAATTTATGCCTAATGCTTTAGAAATTATTTCAATTCTGTCTTCGTTATTAAGAAAGAACTCTCCAAATAACATTGTTTAGTCACATTCTTGTGATGTGGCATTAAATGTTCTTAAATGTTTTTTTTTAAATCACCAATTTTAAGATTGCCTGATACTCGTTTTCCTTTTGTCCTTAGAGTCAATGACTCTGGATCGGGAATCGGTGGTACACTTATGCAGGAATTCGATGATCGTCTACATCCAATTCTATATGTCAGCCGAAAATTGACACCCACGGAGAAGATATATACAATTGTACAGCGGGAGTTGCTCGCTGTGGTTTTTTTTTTTTTCAAAGCTGCAGCGCTTCGTCACTGGAGCAAAATTTGTCTCGGAGACAGATCAAAAAGCCTTGTCATATCTGAAAACTGCAAAGTTTCGCAATGAGAGGGCTGCCAGAGCATCACTTGCGCTCCAACCGTACGACTATGACATTCGTGCCATCAAGGGCAGTCACTACGTGGTGGCGGATGTGTTGTCACGTTGTGTAAAAGACTCCCTTTCAGCTGACAATGCGGCAAATGCAAGTACCTTGTGAGGTTACAACTAACCTATTGACTGACTTCGTCACATGTTGACCGATGGAATATTCTACTCTTTATGAACTTTTGTGCAGACAATGCTGATGTGGACAGATATTTTCAGATTATCGTTGCTGTCCAAGGAATGATTGTACAAACACTCTGTGATGAATGCCAAGGTTGAGAACAATCATAACTTTTGCAACAGATATTGAAAGAAATTGATCAAGGACTTGTTTGACAGTACTTACATATATTGATCGGTTCACGCGGCACCTGATGATGATGAATGCTGATATCGCCAATGTTGAGTTTTTACTCAGCTCATTACAAGGACGTCTTGGACCTTCTGAACAGTTGTTATACTTAGTTTGTGTGCTGACCTTCTGAAAAGTTGTCATACTTAGTTTATGTGCTGACCTTCTGAACAGTTGTCATACTTAGTTTATGTGCTGACCTTCTGAACAGTTGTCATACTTAATTTATGTGCTGACCTTCTGAACAGCTGTCATACTTAGTTTATGTGCTGACCTTCTGAACAGTTGTCATACTTAGCTTTTGTGCTGACCTTCTGAACAGTTTTCATACTTAGTTTATGTGCTGACCTTCTGAACAGTTGTCATACGTACTTTATGTGCATAAAAACACAAACAGTGACTCGTTATTGCAGACATATGTCACATATATGGATATTTTGAATGCAAATCTTGTTTACGCTATTATTGCCACGACGTCTCAATATGAAGGGACAGTACTCAAGAATTCTTCGCTTAGTCAAGGAAATGCAACTACTAGAATCATATCGTGCTTACAGTTACATTATAATCGACTTCTACGAGACTATATAAGAAGATCATGGACATGAACTTGAGAGTTTAGTTTAGTATTACTCTATTAGTGTGTATAATTCTATGTCATTATTACTGTTAATACAGTGCTTTATTTAGCGGTTAATTAATTTTAGTTCGCGGGATGGGATGCGGTCTTTCACACAGCCTTTACTAGACTTTCACAAATTGTTGAGTAAACATGTTATGCGTTCTCAATACTATTAGCAATTAGTACTATACATTAGCGTATTATTACCTGATTGGACACACAACATTGTTAGGTACAAGATTATATTGTTTTTATTGGCACCACAACACATTTTTTCTGATAAGTACTTAACATGTACACATCACTTTAATTTTGTTAAGCGTAAGATGTTGCGTTCGTGCACTTTACTAATACGATTGTCCGCCTCATTTCATCTATTTAGGCGTTATGTGACGGTGTGAAGTAAGTGAGTGCATATACTGCTACCATCATTTTTTAACGTGTTGAGTACTATTAGTTATGGCGACCTCACATTGCGGTTAAATAGGATTTTGTCAAATAGGAGACATTGGCTTTGGTATTAACCATTGACCACACTTTTAGCGTTAAATTGCCTACCCTATGGCAGAAACCTGGGTGCTATACTAGTTCTTATTTATAGTCAAATTTGATGTGACCATATCTCCCTCTGGTGTTGGTATATTCACACCACGGAAATAATGGAAACTTTGTTTCATTATTTTGCGGGAGGGGGAGAGTAATGTTATGATTAAAATTCATAATAAGTGTGCCTAATATAGGTTTAGCTCAGCGGGGCTCTTTGTTTATTTTATACGGGTCACTGGAAAAGACGGACGAGCTAAGTTAAGGAGATATGCTTGGCTGGCTCCCGTGAAACCAGAGGGACGGAAGTGCGGGGCAGAGAGGATTGTGTGTGATGGCAAGTGGTCGTACGTGTTTGAGCTCCTGCGTGTCAAAGCGTTTAAAATGGAGTTCTGTGATTACTAATAAAATATATAATCAAATTGCGAACCAGAAGACAGCCTTCTTGACATGGACTGACTGTCGATTTAATGCCATTATATTGTTGGCCAAAACTGTATTACGTGTGGAGCTTCGTGCAGTCTTCAATAAATTATATATTGTCCGCGTCGCCAGTTGTAATTCGTATAATTCTTATTGCCGTGGGCTGGTTGTGGTGTCGTTAGAGATTTACTACCCTAGAAGTAATCTTGGTCACAGGAACCCTTCCTGTTATGTAATATTAACATTTACATCAAAACGACACGTAACGGATGATAACAGCGGCGCTCGTGCAATTGGTCTGCCATTTGACATGCTAAGATAGACTGCTTCTGATTGGATCTCTTCTCAAAGTAGCAACCTGGGTGCCGTAGGCGGACATTTTTGCTTACATGCTACAGCGTTGTAAGATTACTTCACTGACTTCCAATTTCGTCGAGAAGAATTTATAGACAGCCCGGAACACGGAATATTATGACCTAAATATAGGAACGGCTATAGGACTGGATGTTAGTTCTAAGATTAGAAGAGAGTAGCCCCAGAGACATCACTTTGTACCTTAAGTTTTAGGATCCAGCTTCAAGTGCTCTAAAGTTGGACACCTAACTCACCTCAAAGGTACGACATCTTAAACAGTTGCCCGACAATATTCTGACGTTTTTTGTGCACAAAGTCTGTGTGCGCCTGAAAATTATATTTTGTGGTACAAGTGTAGAGAGTGGTAGTTTGACTGGCCACTACTGTAAAGCCCACTGTAGTGTACTGAGTTGATGATACCAGGCATGCTCCAGTCTACCCAGCTGTAAATGGGTAACTCACTCTAGTCCTGAGTTAGGGAAAGCAAAGACAGCAAGGCAGTGTCTGCTATGGGATTACTGTCAAGTAATCGTTCCTCAGGTGGTACTGGTGGTCATCAATGTAAAGGGTAGAGTATTCTTCCTGCTCGTTACACATGAGACAGGCAAGTACAACAAAGGTCAACTCAACCGACGCAGGATGGTGTATGTATGGAGTGAGAGTGGAAACTACGCGAATGGTGGACTGTTCGATGTAGTTGACACTTGATACTATTTCACTCACACTCTTAGGCAAGTCAAAGATGTTAGGAACCGCTGTTGACGTTTCTATGCTTTTAATAATGACGCACACACTTGGACAGCACGGAATACAGTCATGAGTATGTTGACATAGCAAATCATTAGGCAGTAGAATAGTAGTACATTTCATGCAGCATTCAATATAATAAATAGTCGTGCAATGCTCTGGCGGACTATTGCCATATCCCCTAACTGACTGAACGCATCAGTGGGTATGTGTGTGTAAACATACAAGGGGTTCACTGGAGGAACCTTTTCCTTGGCTACGTTCTTCAGCTGTATATGTCAAATATTTAAATAACAAAGTTAAACCACAGTAGGGGTTTTCATCTTAATGAGATCTCCGTGCCACTGTCTGAATAGTAAGATTCATGATCCGTTCTTTGGACAGTGATCCATAACGATGACAGGAATACAAAATGGCCTCCTTCCCTGAGTTTTCGCTCACTCGCCCAGCAGAAGGATAATCATAAGCCAGAGTTCATTCATAACTTGAATATATAGGATTTCCTATAGTTTCCATATAGTCCCTTAGTCAGAAGGTTGCTTCATAAAGACATAAGCGCTGACGGAACCTGTCATCTTCATCAATCTATATTAAAGCGACCAACGATGCTCGAAAATACGATGTTTCATCTAGGTCTAACCATAAGGAGATCATCAAAGGAAAAACGGGTTTGAACAAGATCAATCTACTTTCTGGCCCTAACAAACGAGAACTAACATGACTTCAAAATTCATACGCCGAATCAAACGTATAAATCAATCATGGATTATCTCGCTTTCCCAAGGGAAGCATTTTCGTACACAAATAAATTATTAAATAGACATATCGTATTTTTGTAATTTGTGCATTCAAAAATATGTATGCAACAACAAGTTTGTGGTAAAAGTTGCCAGCAGTCGACGCTAGACCAAAAGAATCAGACAGGCCTTGAAGACACTTAACAACCTTTATAGTTTCCTCAACCTTAAATGCACGAGACTTGCTAAAGTCACTAAACTAATGTAGAAAATGGCAGTCCAAGGCACCTGTGGGAACAAACAGAGCTGAACCAGTCGCCATTCGACCCCACACTGGAAGCAGAGTGGCAACCAAGAGAAACCAATGGAGCTTTAGAAATTTTTAATAAGTTACACCACAATTTAAATCATCGATTAATTATAAATATCGTCGCTTCAATTTTATGAACAACTTTATTTATGTTACACCCATTATTTTTTATTTCTGCTAACCCATAAGTGATTACTAAACATGTATATCTGTAACTTTAAATCTATAGTTGGATTAATCGGCAAATTGTATGTCTGCAGCTGTATGAATCATGCTGTTTTAAATACATAAACATAGAGAGCTATATCATTGATATTTGCTAAGTCACTTTCAACGCGTGAAGAAGTCAGTTAATAGGTTTGCTGTAACCTCACAAGGTACCTTCATTTGCCTTGTAGTTAGCTGACAGTTAGTCTTTTACACAACGTGATATCACATCCGCGACCACGATTTAAATGCCCTTGATGGCACGAATGTCATATTCGTAGGGTTGGAGCGCAAGTGATGCTCTGGCAGCGTTCTCATTGCGAAATTTTGCCGTTATCAGATAGGACAAGGCCCTCTGATCTGTCTCCAAGATAAATTTTGCACCAATGAGGTAGAGCTGCAGTTTTAAAAAACAATATACCACAGCGAGCAACTCTCGCTCTATGATGGGGTATTTTTTCTCAGTGGGTGTCAATTTACGACTGCTATACAGAATTGGATGTAGACAATCATCGAATTCTTGCATAAGTGTACCGCCAATTCCCGAACCAGAGGCGTCGACTCTAAGGATAAAAGGAAATAGAGTATCAGGCAATCTTAAAATTAGTGATTTTGAAAAAAAAATGCTTTAAGTAAATTTAATGAAGCACTGCATGAGTGCGTCCAAACAATCTTATTTGGAGAGTTCTTTCTTAATAACGAAGACAGAACTGAAGCAATTTCTGAAACGTTAGGTAAGAATTTCCTATAGAATCTGCCAAGACCTAAAAGACAGCGAACCTGTTTTTTTTGTCTTAGGAATTTCTACATTCAAGATCCTGGATATAGTAATCCTCAGGCTTAATAAAACCGCCTCCTACTTTATGACCAAGAAAAGAAATTTTTGTGAATCCTGTTTAGGGCCGGCCCTAGGAATTTTGCCGCCCCGTGCAATACCATACCTTGCCGCCCCAGCCCACCCTCAAGTTAACGTTTGATATTTTTAAAACCATCATGTTAAACAAGCTTCAACATTAATTTCATGACCATTAGCCTAATTTTAAATAGTACCATTAATAATAATGTATTGATAAATTGATGAAAATACTGTATAGTCATAAAATAAACCATGGACTTTATTAGAGACAATTATATGAAATAAATGTAGTTACATTACTTACATATAGGGGATGCTCTTCTTATGTCGAACAATGAACGGTTGAGTCACAAACACTTAACTATAGTATGTACATGTTATAGTTTTTAGCACTATTTTCACATTAATTGAATTTATATTGTTTGAATTATGTACTGCTTAAAAAGACACTTTTTTTTGCTTTCATATTTGCAAAAGCAGAAATAAGGTCTGCGTAGTCTAATTTTTGACCGATTTCATGTTCAATTGAAATCATGACAATATCTTCCAACCTAGTTTCGGCCATTATTGAGCGTAAATAAATTTTAAAAAGCTTCAGTTTTGAAAAACTACGTTCACCACTTGCTACCGTTACAGGCAAAGTTAGTAATATTCTTAAGGCTATAGCTACATTAGGAGCAAAGTTATTTTAAATAATATAACGAAGAACTTCAATTGGCGGTGTATTTTCTGATACTAATTTGGATATTACTTTCAGTTCAATTGCATCAATGTCTCTATTTCCTTGATGTGTTAAAACGCCTTCTAGGTTTTCACATTTGTTTAAGAGCTCATTTGTCGTCTCAGATTTCAATTTCGGGATGTTATATAAAAACGAAAAATGTGAACTGTGATGTTCCAATTTCTCGAACCTTTCTTCAATAGAATTAGGTGCAACATCAATAATCAAAAAGAAAAATTCCATTTTGAATGTTTTGGGATCCAAAATAGATTCATCCCTTGCTTCATAGATGTGTTGCTTTTTCTGCCGACGCACTCTAGTACATTCAAACGTTGGTATCAAATCAGGATCAGCTTCAAATTTCTCAGCTAATATTATAGCATCAACAAGAAAATGTTGAAATGATTCATCATTTATGAGATTCTTAAGGCTTTGGAGAACATTTCTTAAAGTTGTTATGGCACTAGTCAATTCCATTTTTATGCTTTGCAACAGTCTACTAGCAACATTAATTTCGTTTAAAACATAATGCCATATAACCAGACAACATAAAAATTAAAAATATCTGAGTTTTAGGGCAAGGGTTTCAGCTTCATGTTTCACCATTTTGTCTACTGACTCGTCATCAGCAATTTCTATCAATGCATCATAAAATTCCTCAATAGAATATCTTAAAGGACGAATGGCCTCGATTCTAGATTCCAAGCGAATTGTTCTTAGTGGCTTGGGCGTTAGAGTTGTAATATGTTTCTTAATGATTCCCTAACGCAGTGTTGACGCTGAGAAAAACACATACAATTTATGAACCGTTTCAAAAAAAATAAAACGCCTTCTCTAGATGACATCGCAACATCATTAACCACCAAACTGAGAGAATGAGAACAGCAAGGGATATAAAAAGCTCTCGGGTTCAAGTCCCTAATACATTGTTGAACTCCTGAATGTTTTCCTTTCATATTTGATCCATTGTCATACCCTTGGCCACGCATGTTTACGATTGGAATATTCATGTCTGACAATTTTCTTAGAATGCATTCGGTTAACGCTTACCCTGTAGTGGCTTCTACAGCAATGAAACCAAGAAAATGCCCATGAATGTTGATATCATCTCGATTGGCATTAACAAATCTTACAATTAGTGTTAATTGTTCAATGTGACTTACATCGGGAGTACAGTCTGCAACTATGCTATAATATTTAGCTTTCGCAACCATAGAAATTATTTCTTTTTTTATTGTTCCAGAGAGAAGAGCAATCAATTCATTTTGAATGTTTTTCCCACGGTAATGTTGGGTCGATCCACGAGCTACTCTCATTAAATGTTCACACATAGCACTATCAAATCTGGCAATCAGTTCAACAAGCTTTTAAAATATTAAATTGTTAGAGTCATATAATTTATCAGATGTTCCACGAAATGGCAAGCATTGTTGGCTCAAGAACTGGACAATAGCAATTAGGCGTTCTATTATGCTCCTCTAGTGTCGAACTTCGGAATTTAATAACTTTTGTTGCATTGAATCAATTGTCTGTACTGATTTAAGCCTGGACGATAATTCAATCCACTTTGTATGGGACTCCAAGTGGTTTTTAGATTTTTCGTGTTCATTAAGATACACATACAAATAACCCCATTCATTTTAGCCATCAGTAGTGAGTGGCATTTTATTACAGGAAAACAACTTACAGCAGAAACAAAATACAGAATCTTTTTCTTTTGAATACACTAACAATGATCAATTAATATGATCTCCATTGCTTAGCGCCCTAGTGTAAAAATGTAGTGAAAATGTCCGACCATTAGTGCTGCGCGGAAAAACGAAATCATTTTTTGGTCTCTCTGGCAGGCCTTTTTTACGATTTCCAGTCTTTCGGTATCGCTTAACTCTTTGACTCCGCAATTATGTTCCACGCTGTGCCACAATTTTAATGCGTGATAGACTAAAATCAACGCTCTGGCAAATCGAACGTCAGATAGTTGTTTTGGCACGGAATTCGAATCTGACCAACGCTCTTAGCGTTGTTCCGGAGTCAAAGAGTTAATGAAGGATTCCATCTAGCCGGATCAGTGTACCTCTCAAGTTGATCACTTAAATCTCTGGAATTGGAAACGGTCAAATCAGTCTCATTTTCGACATTGTTAGTAATATCTACGTTACTGGGGTCCGAGTTAGAAGTACTTGCCATGAGCTCAGAATCATTTGTTTCGGTACACCTGCTTATTTTCTTCTGTCCAACATCAGCTGTTTCAGTTTTTAGATATTTATGTAAAGCCCCGCAATGTTTTTGAACATCGCGTTCTTTTTCCAGTTTCCGTTTCCTAAATTCGGCACCGGATAGTTTTTTTTTCTTTCATCGGACATTAGTTCTATTTGAATATTAAAACTGTTATTTTATAAACCCTACGATAAAATGTATTATTTAGTAATGAATGGAGGCTAAAGCACTGTACTAATTTCCATAAAACGTTTAAAAATCTTATTTATCACTGTTACACATAGCACACTAACACTGAGCAGAATCAACTTCCTTGAATGCACACTCGAAAGCAACAGACACATTCGAGCCGCCAACATAGAATGGTCGATAAAAAAATAAATTCCTGATTCCCAAGCCAAGTTAATTAATTCCCGTCTCTCGTTCAGCCACGCCGGAAGATTTATCGTGGCGTCTTCAGTTGACCATTGAACACGGAAATATAATCCTCTGGGAACCACTGTGGTTTCTACCAAGCGAATAAATTGTACTGACGTCCCTAAAGAAATACAAGTTAGTACCCTTATAGGAGAAGATAGCATTAGGATCGTATGGCAGAATATTAGTAAAGACTTGAAAAACAGCGAAAAAAAGACCGCAGGTGCAAATATTTTGTAGAGAAAACATACAAAATGTGAAGGAATAGAAAAGTAAGGAATTTTAAAATAATCTAGACAAAACATTTGAACACTCCATGACACCACCCACAGAGGGTTTATTTCAAGAGCCGTTCAGGTTATTCAGTCAAAATCCCGGGCGATGACACTCCTACAAATGCACGCGCCCGGGCTTGAATCTTGAAGACTTGATCGCTAGCGCAGTGTGGTAACCATTACAATAGCGCGGCTCCCAGGCGGAATATTTGGCGGGATTGTAAAAATAAGTAAAAAGATTTTTTGCCACCCCCAAAAGCTTGCCGCCCCGTCCAAATGCAAGTGTTGCACCGTCGGCTTAGCTGATCCTATTTTAGTTTTCGAAGGTCTAGCAGTAAGATGATGGAGACGAAGAGTAGTCAACAAAGACTGAATTCCAAGAATTTGTTCTTCCCTAGATTGATGGAAAAGGCAAATATCATCAATATAGGTAATTATGTCATCACGATTAGAGAACATTGTTCGCATCATACGAACAAATGTCGCAGGAGCGTTAACGAGACCAAAAGACATACAATTAAATTGGAACAATCCTAAAGGTGTGGCGAAAGCAGTATAAGGTTTTGCCCTATCCGACAAGGGGACTTGCCAATAACCTTTAGACAAATCAAATTTTCTGAAAGAAGTAGCTGCAGAAAGTCTTTCGAATAGAGAATATAACAAAGGCAGAGGTTCGGCGTCAGAGATTGTCAAAGCATTTAACCGTCTGACATCAATACAAATCCGAATGGATTTGTCTTTCTTTCTAATCAACACCATATGAAAACTGTATGGAGATTGAGAAGGAGAAATTATGTTTAATTTTATCATATTCTTTATTTCTTCTTATACTTGTGATTGAAAATGTACAGGATAGTATAAAGTTTCAGCTTGATTGGCCTGAAATCAGTAAGAAGAATAGCATGTTCAATGGTATTTGTACGCCCAGGAATATCCGTGAGAACGTCAGGAAAATTTTGTAGTAACAACAAAATGTAATCTTTCTGATATGAATCAAGAGTTTGCGAAATAGAAATATCCCTCCAATTCGCAGTTGACGAAAGTGGTAAAGTAGGTAGAGATAAAAGAGGTTCAGAAATATCAGGTAATTCAGATAACTCCTCCTGTATGATAGCTAAGGAAGAGCGACGATCAATGGGCTTGTCGACAGCCTCAAAGACTGGTTTAAGATGTGGAGGACGAGAGTGAAATTGTTGCAGCATGTTGATGTGAATGTAGTCAACATCTGACAATCTTTCACGTACAGTATATAATCCTCTCTAAGATGTAAGTAATTTATTGTCCTTATTGGGTAACAATACATAGGCCTCTTCACCCGGCCATAATTGCCGCAGTTTTCTGTTTTGATTAACAAATAATCGTGCCTTAAGTTTAGCTTTTAATGATGCTTCTACAGCTATCTGGCATGCATCGATAATTTTCTTTCTCAAGTTAACTACGTATTGGTAAGAGGTTTGAACATCCTCATGCATGTCAGCTCCAACTAATAACTGTTTTAGAATGGACATGGGTCCTCTTGACTTGGCACCGAAAACTAATTCAAACGGAGCAAATCCAGTTTGTTCGTTAGGTATTTTCCGATAAGCGAACAAGACTACTGGCAGTACTCTATCCCAATCCTTCGGGTATTTTGCAGTTACCTTGCCTAGCATTTGTTTAAGACAGCGGTTGAGCCTCTCTATTTTACCGTTTTCAATGGGGTGATACATGCTACTAACAGATCTATCTCAAACTCTCTCATAACCTGAGTTATAACGTCAAAAATAAATGCGTTTCCCGATCCGATAATATGTTTTCGGGAAAACCCAATCGACTGATAATTAAAAATACTGTAATGCGTCAGCAACATCTGTAGTAGGTATTGTTTTCAGAGGAATAACCTCTGGCCAGCACGTACACATATCAATGCATGTTAGGACATAACGATGACCTCTAGCTGACTTGATTGGCAATGGACCAATACGGTCGATTGCTATTTTTGTGAAAGGACGCAATGATGTGGCTGACGCCTTGATAGGCGCATTATGCTTGGGGTGCTTAGCTGCCACATGTTGGCAAATTTTGCACGTGTGACAAAAGATTTTCACGTTTCTTGTCACTCAAGGCCAAAAGAAAATGTCCTGCACAATTAACATCATGAGCATGCTGTTACGGTCATTTTGCCTGTATTTTAGACGTCAACATGTTTCATACTTTTTGATGGTCTAAGAAAGAGAACTGTCTATTTACTTTTCAGTGACAGGTTTGATTAGTGGTTATCTTCCCCTTGTCTTATTCCCCTGTCCTTATAAGGATCGATGTTGACCTGTTTCGGGGAAATGTCTTAAATAGTTGTCATGTCTTAAGTTGCTATTCACTTGACCATATAAGGAGCGGTTTTGCCTCTTGTTTCAGGGAGACGCCCTGGTCTGAATTAGCTTTACTCAGGACTGTGCTTATTGCACATGCGCAGGTTTTTGCACTCAGATCGAGAGACACTTCCGATCTGGGCATTGTACCTGGGTTTCTGTACGGACAAGAGGTCCGGAGATTTTCTCTGAAATTATTACGGGGAAATGAAGTCCTTTGTGTGACTGATATGTCAGTGATTCTTCCCCAAGTTTATTCTGTACGCCAAGGATGGCAAGTGTTGTGTTTGGTGATTTTCTAGGATGCTGTCAAGGTAATATGTACACTTTAATCCTCTCGTATGCCTAGATATGCAGACTTAGTGCTGTCTGCACATAAGAACGACTGATATTTTTGAGGCGACATTTCACAGATGATAGAGTTCACAGATGATATGATAGACAGAGCATACTATTTGGGCTCCATACAGAAACCAAGACTATACGTCTTATTGTTGAATAGAACCCAGCGAAGATTGTACTGTTTGGTACCCGCTATTCAGGCGGTATATTTGGCATAGATGGATATGCCTTGCGTATGAGAAATAACACAGAGGTTACCTTGTTATAGAGGCCCGCTACTTGCGGCCTGATTCTGTCACCATAGAAGCCTGCCTTTCGCATCCTATATTCTTCACCAGAAGAAGTACCTGGCGTGTGATGCCAGAAGAGCCATAAACTTTTGTTAAGCAATTGAGAGTCCGCCCTTTTCGGGCGGCATATTTGCTGGAGGTAACTGACGCGCTTAGTCAGGGGTACCTGAGCTTCAGTATGAGCAGAACGTAGATTAACAGACCATTGTCATTAGCATCCTGATGTATGAGCTGATCAAGATTTGTGATGCCAGATGTTTTCTCCATTACCATGTATGTGATGTCCCTGATCCATGTGCAATTGACTGTGCTGTTGATGTCACCGTATGTCTCGCATTAAATTGTTGAAAAGGTCATCAGTATTACCAACGTTTACTGACTTCTACATGTGGTTGAGTGGGCGCATTGTGAACTTGTCCAACAGCCTATACGCATTCGTGTCCACCATTTTATCTGATGTCTACTCACCCAAACATCATGTCAACTCTCACACTTCTACGAGCACTACGCACTTGAGGGCCTGTATGGTGTTTGAGAGAGAATCAACATTACACCCTGTCAGCGCCTCAACGCTTGGTGACCCAAATATACACCACAACATTGTACTGTCCAGGTTTGACCTCCTACATTCAGCATTAACATTCCGTGGCTACAAACTACTAGTAACACATGCCGTAAAACAAATAGGCGGAAACTAGTAGGTACCTGTTGAGCTCTTTTTATGATCCATGATAGTTAGTATAAGATGTACCAGTGTACTAGCTTCTAGACGCGAATGTAGAATGAAAATGGATAAAGAGCCAGTCAACAGAACTTCAACGAGTCGTAGGCAGCTTTGGCCAACATGATTATAATCAACTCGTAAGTAATATGATTGTAAGTTTATTACGTGGTACGAAGACGTTCAACATGACGATACAATGTTCCTTGACAGGTACAATCCATAATTTATACATAGTAGGGACATTTCCGATGAACGATACATCTCTGGTCATTTATAACATCAAGTCCTCTCTCACTTAAGTAATAAGCATCCAAGAATAATTATGCTAGGTTTTGAACAGTAATATTATGTCCGTTGACCTTGTCTGAGGACATCCAACTAAGTACGGATTCTCATACCACCGAATCCCGCATTCATCTAACAAAAGACTGTCTTGATCCAAGACTTCAATACTTACAACGTAAGTTCAAAATATAATAACAATGGCGTAGATATGAAGATACATCTGGGTTAGTACTTTGGGTTTTAACTAACCTCTCCACAAACTCATGCCACGACTTTGGCACGGGCACAACGGCATTTTAATATAAATTATAAACTCCAATAACTTGGTTCCCTCGTAGGAATTCTTCGTCTACGATAGATTATAGAGGCTCATAGCTCCTTTTGGTCCATTCTAGGAATATCATAACAAGATGAATTCCCGCTAGATTCCCTCAAGGAGTCGCCTAAAATTACAGGTTTGAATATGCTAATCATACAATACGACGGGGCGACAACTTACATATTACTCCCAATATTGGCTTCGACCTGAAGACCAATATTGTAACAAACGAATGGCTTCCACAGACTTGCCACGATAAACGAAATATTCCACGGACATATCGTCCGGACTGCCCCTTTCAGATGATGACGTAGGACTCCGCTCTAAAACTAGGTTACCCGTGCGTACAGAGTAACACATACTCTACATTGTGCACGTCGGTGCGTGAGTAAATCGAACGCACAAATAATATAACTATATCACGACTGGTGCGTACATTGGCAGGACCGAACGACTACCCCCATAGGTAAAAAACGTACGCAACAGCTCCCTTATCACCGGCCCTTAAAAAAAATTAATTCTATTAATTTTTTTTTTAAACTAAGTACCCAAGAGAGGTGAGTCAAAACTACATCGATATCTATTAACATAAATCAAAGTCATAATGTTATACAATATTATGAAAAAATGGGAATCAATATAACTGAATGAAAGTATGCATTAAAGCACACATCCACAATCGACCTACTTTGGAACGATGTGGTAAAATACGAAGTAAAAGAAAGTTGAAAACCAAAAAGATGATAAAAACATTCAACTAAATTTTCAAAACAAACATGTGTGGGAGCCGCGCTAGCGTAGTGGTTACAACACCGCTCTGGCGACCGGGTGATACAGGATCAAACCCGGGCGACGGCATTTGAGGATTTTTCGTCGACCGGGATTTGGACTGGATTAAAATCGAGACCTGGCGAGGACATTTGAAGGAGTGTCGTCGACCAGGGACTGGCGGCTCCTGAGCCGAAGCTGCAATGGGTACCTCCGAAATCGGCGAGTATTTGCCTGAATGGCGAGGGACACCTGTCTCCAAGAAAAAAGGGATATGATAAAAATGTCATTAGACAACTGAGAAGTATTAGCGGGCGTACGCAAAAAAAAAAAAAAAAAAAAAAAAACAAACAAACATGTGATTTCAAAATGAAAATGAATAGCAACGATGATGATAATCAATGACAAGAGAATCAACAAAAATGAAAATAAAACATGCAAAGTGAAACAAAGCATAATTAAACACGTTAAGAAACAACACCCGTAATGGTTCTAACACTAGAATGGTGGACTAGTTATCTAAAAGTTGAGAGATCAAGCACCATGAGAAGTAAATATAAGTACACAGAGACACTTACAACTATTCAAGTTATTTAATGTGTACTCTACAATTAATTAAGTAGCTTAAATTGATTTCTTCTACTTACTGTAGTTCTTAATTATCAACACATAACTAATTACTACTTTATTTAAGTAAATGCAATTTTACTGAGTGTTAATGTTCCATTAAAAGTAGTTAATAATCGACGAGAATATGTTCTTAATGTTCCATGTGCGATGAAAAGATATTCTATAACACAATATGTAGTGTAACATGTTCCATACGAAGATTGATTATCCATCTATCAATATAACAATGTTTCCGTACTAATAAAATGTTACTACACAAGAAGTGCTGTTATAATCCAAAAGTAAGTATATCCCGGAATTATGCTGGTACAAATGAATCTGTTCCATACAAAGTATGTATAGAGGTTCAATAATTGATAATGTACGCAGTTCCTCTTATTATATTTGATTGATTATCTGTGAGGACGTTTCAACATCCGGAAGTGGTTTAGGTTCGACCAGTTCGCTTGGACATCTTGACAGACAGTCCGCAAACACATTTTTCACTCCAGGAATCGCTCGAATTTCATAGCTATATGGTTGTAGAGCGATAGCGTATCTAGTAGACTTGGAAGATTTCACGTCCTTAGTGTTCAATGCTGTGAGAGCTTTTTGGTCAGTTTCCACTACAAAGTGTGATCCCAGTAAATATCGTTCTAGTTTAGTGACTGACCAAACCAAAGCGAGTAACTCCTTATCCAGGACGGAGTACTTCAGTTCGCTCGTCGTCAATTTTCTCGAAACGTACATAACTGGAAATAAGGTGCCTGAATATTCCTGCATCAAGACTGCAGCAATTGCGTAAGAAGACGCGTCACTGCGAAGAATAAACGTGAGATCTTTGTTAGGCAACCTCAAAAAAGGCTCATTTGAAAAAAAACTTTTTTATATAATCTAACGAGATTTGATGTTCGTTAGACCACTGTATTACATTAGCTGTACCTTTTCTCAGTAAAGAAGAAAAGGTGCAGTTATAGTAGACAAATGAGGGATGAATTTAGAATAGAACTGTATTAGTCCTAAAAGAGACCTAACTTGTTTTTTTGTCTTAGGTGCTGAGATGTTTAAGATTTTCGAGACATTACTGTCTTCTGTATACATTAAACCCCGACCTATACGATGACCCAAAAAGGAGATGTCATGAAAACCGACAAATGCCTTTGAAGGTTTCGCTGTTAAGTTATAATCCCGTAGAGTAGAAAGTAAAGCTTTTAATCCCTGAATATGTTCATCCCAAGAGTTACTGAAAAGACAGATGTCATCTATGTAAGTAATGACATCGGGACGATGAGACAGTACGCGGCGCATCATGCGTACAAAGGTAGCTGGCGCATTCATTAATCCGAATGGCATAAAATTCCATTGGAAAAGTCCCCGTGGCGTCGAGAAAGCGGTGAATGGCTTTGCTTTAGGTGTGAGTGGCACTTGCCAATAACCCTTTGAAAGGTCAAATTTCGAAAAAAATGTAGCATGGGATAATTTCTCCAATAAGTCATCTAAGAGAGGTAAAGGTTCCGCATCAAATTTTGTAACTTTGTTTAATTTCCTGTAATCTACGCAAAGACGAATATTGTTGTCTTTCTTTCTAATAATCACCATAGAAGAAGAGTATGGTGATGAAGATGGTTCAATTATATTTAATTGAAGCATCTCATCCAATTCCTTATCAACCTTATCACGAAAGTGTAAAGGGATAGGATATGGGCGCACTCGAATAGGCGTATCGTCAGTCAGAATAATGTCATGTTGGATGACTGACGTATGACCTGGGATGTCAGTGAGGACATCCTCATACGAGTGTAGAATATTAGAGACTTGCTGACGTTGATCAGCCGAAAGAGTAGATGAAATAGTAACATCATTCCAATTCTCAGTGGAATGAAGTGGTACAACTGGTATTGGCAGTTGTACATCATCGAAAGAAGATTCTTCTTCTTGGATGACTGACAAACTAGAATAGTGTTGAATAGGAGGTGTAGGATCGTCAGTTGCTTGGAACACTGACTGTAGATAATCAGGACGTGAGTAATACTCCTTCAACATGTTAATGTGGAAGGTTTTATGTTTACCATTAACATCAACGATGTAGTCAACATCGGATATTCTTGAGATGATCCTGAAAGGACCTCTCCAAGTAATTAATAGACGATTGTTATGAGCAGGGAGTAAGACAAAAGCTTCGTCACCAGGAATAAGCTGGCGAAGACGTCTATACTTGTTTGCAAATAGACGAGCTTTTTCTTTGGCTTGTTCGGATGATGCAGTAGCTAGTCTACAAGCATCTATGATTCTCTTTCTCAGAGAGATCACATACTCATAAGAGGATTGAGTTTCCTCTTCAATATTCTCTTCAACCAATAAGTCGTGGATTAACGACATCGGTCCACGTGGTTGCATGCCAAAAACAAGCTGGAATGGAGAAAACCCCGTGGCTTGATTTTGCACCTCGCGATACGCGAAGAGAGCGGCGGGTAGGACCCGGTCCCAATCCTGAGGGTGATCTTGGGTCATCTTACCCAACAACTGCTTGAGTGTCCTATTTTGACGCTCAATTAACCCATTGGACATGGCATGGTAAATTGAACTAAGAGATCTGTCTATACCTAATGTCTTCATAACTTGAGACATGGATTCAGAAATGAACTGAACCCCATGATCCGATAAGATCTTACGCGGAAAACCAATGCGTGAGAAGATTAACATCAACGCCTCTGCTACACTGGCAGATGAGGTGTTCTTCAGAGGGATGGCCTCAGGCCAACGAGTGCACATATCAATGCAAGTAAGGATATGCGTATGCCCTCTGGCAGATGGAAGCATCGGACCAATAATGTCGATAGCCATTTTATCAAATGGTCTAATCGGGATGTCCGCAGCTTGAATAGGAGCCGCATGAAATGGGCCCCGTACTTTAACTTCCTGACATATCAAACATGAACGACAATAGAGAGTAATATCTCTATGAACGCCCGGCCAGTAGAATGCAGAAAGCACTCTGGATTTGGTACGTGAAAAACCCATATGGCCCGCGCATTGCGAGTCATGAGCATGTCGCAATATTCGCGATCTCATAGAAGACGGGACTAGAATCTGAGAACATAAGGATGAATCCTTTTCCTTTATCAATCTAACTAAAATCCCATTTTTAAGAATAAAGTCATGTCTAGATTTTGCAAGTTTGTTGCTGGTATTCTTTTTGTTCACATACTGAAAAAATTTTTTTAATGAATCATCATTCTTTTGTAAAGTTGCAAACGACTCCCGTGAAATAGGAGCATCGTCATCACAAGTGGTATGAACTGTAGGTTCATATGGTGTATCATGCGACATAATAGTAGCTTGCGCTCTAGTCACTACTGCATTTGCAGCCTGAAAATGTCGCTCTTCCCATGCAGCAATTTGCTGTGGTGTACACTCTGTTATACCATGTATACGACCCAATATGACATCACAAATTGGATTCGGAAGAAGACAGGCGTGGATCTTTCCTGAAAAAAATGGTGTATTTAAATTAATAATGGCTGTGGGAAATGTTTCCACGGTTCCACCGAAAGTCACACATTTCACAACGTTGCCCGTAGCGCAACTTGGGTTGATCAGCGAAGTCCGTACGCCGACCGTGGTACAACCTGAATCAAATAAAAGAGAGCAAGGAATGGCATTGACAAATCCTCTGCTAAACTTAAGAGACCCCTGTCCCTGGTGTACAGACGCAGAAGTGGCCGTGCAGACCGCAGGTAGGCTAGGCAAAATGTGTCCGCAGCGCAGCGTCGTGATCGCCTTGGGCTGGAAAAGAGTCGAGCATTCTGAACAATCTTTCACCTGGTTACAATCAAGAGAACAAGATAAAGCATTATGAGTTTCAGCTCCTTTACCCTGTTCATTGTTAGCCTGTGTATCACTTAAAGCGACATTAGAATGTCTACGTGTCTGGCTCGACGATCTATCTCTTCGTCGCGATCGATTCTGATTATTTGCATTAAAATTGCCACAATTGTCATTTCTGCTTGAGTTAAAATTTGGATGAGTACGATAATTAGTATAATTAACATTATGATGTTGGTTAAATGTTTTATTCCACGAACCTTGTCTATTTTGTGGGCCCTAAGATTTTGATCGCCAGTTTTGTTTTATTATAATTTCCTTGATTATATTTAAAATTATTGTTACCAAAATCTCGCGATCTATGAGCTTGGTTCCAAGAAACATTAAATGGAGCAGATTGTTGAAATTGCTTCCCCTTGTAAAAGTTACCATTGTTAAAATTGTCATTATTTCCCTTATTGAAGTATCTGTCGTTACTCAATGAACGATTGCGTGGGAAATTATTTTGTTGTACGGCAAAAGCAACTGGCAATTCACTTTTAATTTGTGCATTACTTAGATCCATGGATGGGTGAGCAGTGCAGAAATTTTTAGAATGTTCTTCAAGATCTTTCATAGATAAAGGTTTCCGTTCGTGCAAAAATGCAAGAAACGCAGGATTTACTGACGATAGCACCTTATCGCGCAGTAGTAAATCAAAAAGACCTTCATACGACTTTTCTATCTTGGACTATTCGATCCATCTTTCTAAGGTTAGCCGTATTTGGGAAAGAAAATCACTAAAATTTCTAGATGATTGCGGTAGCAATGTTCGAAACCGTAATCGATATTCATCTTCCGTCATTTGGAATTTTTTAAGAAGAGAAGCTCTAAGAGCGTCGTAATCATTTTTATCATTAGTACAGGTGGTATGATAAACTGCTAAAGCATCCCCAGAAAGCAATCTGGATAAATATGTACAATATAGTGCTTTATCCACGTTATAAGACCTGCAAGTGGCCTCAAATCTGTCTAAAAAGAATATTACGTCGTCAGATGGGGGATTAAATTTTGGTAATTTAAGGTGAACTTCCTTAAAGTTATCATGTCTGGATGAAGCTTGGCCTTCAAAAGTTCTCTGCGAATTAGCTTCTTGAGTTAACCTAATTCTATCATATTCTACCTCTGCCTATTTCAAATCATGTTGTCGTTTCCTTTCATTTTCCTCTGTTTCAAGTTGAAATTTCCTTGCATTTTCCTGAGCAATAAATTTTCTCTCCTCCATCTCTCTTTGCCTAATTTCCATATCTCTTTGCTTAATTTCCATTTCTCTTTGCTTATTTTCTATTTCAATCTTAAGCAGTCTTTCTTTTTCTGCTGTATCAAATCTAAATTTTTCTTCAGCCTCCAATTTTTTCTGTTCTACCTTACGCTGAAATCGTTTCTCTTCTAATTCAGCGGTTAATCTCATTTTTTTCTCATTTTCCTCAGCCTCAATCCTTTTATGATCTGCCTCAATCTGAAGTTTTTCTAGTCTTAAAGTTTCTAACTTTCTCTGTTCAGCTTCTATTTCTTGAGCTTTCCTATATTCTGAAAGTGCGAATGCTTTTGCCTCATCAGGAGCCATCTGAAGGGCTTTTGCTTGTTTAATGAAATAATCTAGTGAATACATTATGCTATATAAGTAGTCACAATACTCTTGATTTCTAAAATGATAATTAATTAATGTAAATTAATTAACCTTGTTAATACACCAAGTAGTCTTCGTTCCTGTCCTAGAACGGTATATCATACTCATATAATTGTCAAATATATTTCACTATCCGGCGTTCAAATTAATAATTTTTTTGTTTTATTGTGTTCTAGAAACATTCCCAATTTTAAATTACCGGGTAACTCATTTGTCGGAGAAATACTTTTTTTTTCACGCACTCTTTTGTCAAGGCATGGTAGCTGGTTTGCAAGATCGAATTGAGAGGTGAGTTTACTTCACATTATTTTTTAAAATTCCTTATGAAAACGGTGTATAAAAAATATGTTGAGTAACTTAAACCACTTATCTTTTGTAACAAATGCTTTAATAGTTATAAATAAATAAAATAAGTTACTCTTATTTTACATTTTAGGTATGTTGCCATTTGGCAACAAAAGTCGATTAAGGAATAAAAACCACTTCATGTTGCCAATTGGCAACAGTTGCTTTTTACCTAATAAATGATATTTAATGTTGTATTTCTCTGTAATCAACAACATTAGTATTTTATTCTCATTATAATTGATTAAACTTCATCATTTAAAAAAAAGTTGTTATTTGCAATTTTATGTATCCTAAAAAGGTCAATGTAAATAGTAGAATTACCAGTATAAATTACTAATAATATTGTAAATGAATAAAACATATTTACTTCATCTAGACTTGACTTTTAGAACTAAACTACACATGATAACCACTAAAATTGCCAGTAATCACAAAACATAATGTATCATCAGATGAGATTAAACAATTTTGTGATGAAAAACTTTTGAATTACAAAATGTATATGTTGTCATTTTTTTTAAATTTTTTTTTACAGTTAAACACAATGGATCCTCAAAAGTTTTACAGCCAAAAGACTACAATCTATAGACCAATACCTGAGGCTTCTAGCGATAGTGAGCTGTCAGACAGTGAGGCTGAAGACATCCTGGATAACACGTGGCAACCCGGCCCTTCCTCGGACACAACCGATTCAGGTTTGTTGAATTTAATTGATGTTTTTTTTTTAATGTGGCCACTTTATTTCAGACTGCAGTTGTAGCCTTGTCCATCAGTGTACAACCTATGTACAGTTTCAGCCTAGTCCATCAGGTACTAAATATCGGCTGACGGAGACTTACTTGTGGAACGCTTTATACCATAATGTGGATTAGAATAATTTTTATCATTATTACTATTATCAGAATAATAACATGTACACCAGTATACCAATAAATGATTGTTTATGTTGCCAGATAATTAATATCTTTGTTTTCTTTTTTTTTCAGAATCATCTGCATCAGAGCTGGAGGACACAGATGTAACCTTTGATCGTCGTCGGATGCTATGGAGACACCGTGAAGCCTCAGATGTATCTTCTGAAGCTCCGCCCTTCTCTGGTGATTCGGCACACGTATCAGTTACCTCAGAACCAATAGAATACTTCCGCAGATTCATTGATGATGATACAATGGCACATATGGTCACTGAATCAAACAAGTACAGCATCCAGAAAAACATCATGAAGCCTCTCAGATTGAGCCAGCCAGAACTGGAACAGTTTTTTGGAATTGCGTTTATGATGAGTATTGTTAGAATGCCCAGTTGTAAATTGTACTGGGACTCTACAACGCGCTATGGACTTGATTGCTGATACTATGACGAACAAGAGGTTTAAAGAAATCAAAAGTAACATTCACTGCAATGACAACAACAAGCAGCAAGACAATGAAGGCGACAAATTGTTCAAATTAAGACCTTTAGTTGACGCTCTGAAAGTGAAATTCAATTCAATCAAACCAGCAGAAAGGCTGAGCATTGATGAGCAAGTTATCCCATTCAAAGGTCAATCATCTCTGCGTCAGTACAACCCAAAGAAACCCAAAAAGTGGGGCTATAAAGTCTTCGTTTGTTCAAGCATTTCTGGTTTGATTCATGATTTTGAAATTTACACTGGAAAAATTGACGTGTGTCCTGGCCAACCTGATTTAGGAGCATCAGCTAATATCGTGCTGAGACTTCTTCAACGTATCCCTAAAAATGTGTGGCATAAAGTATATTTTGACAACTGGTTTAATTCGCCAGCATTGCAGGCATGCCTCTGGAAACAAGGCATTGCATGTCTTGGCACTGTCCGCGCAAACCGGCTGAAAGGGTGTAATCTGTGTTCCGATAAGGAACTGAAAACGAAAGGAAGAGGGTCATCTGTTGTTTGTACTGCAGCAACAAACGGAGCCACATTGAAAGCTATCAAATGGTATGACAATAAAGCAGTCACACTGCTAAGCACCTATGCAGCAGTTGAACCAGAATGTGTAGTCAGAAGATGGGACAGAAAAGCCAAGAAGGAAATACACATTTCTTGCCCTGCAGCTGTGAAAGAATATAACATGTTCATGGGAGGGGTAGATTTGCTGGACTCCTTGCTGGCACTCTATCGTATACCTATTAGATCCAAGAAATGGTACCACAGAATATTGTTTCATTTCCTGGATGTTTCTGTGGTGCAAGCTTGGCTAACTTATTGTTCAGATGTGTGTAAGGATGGTATGGAAAAAAAAGGACAGACTACCATTAGTTGATTTCAAGTTGCAGATTGCTTTGTGTCTCCTAAAAGCAGGAAAAAAGTGAAAATAATAAAAGGGGAAGGCCATCAGGAAGCACTGAGACACAGCTGGTGGCTAAAAAGAAGAGAGGGCAAACAGCAAATGTACCTCCTTTTCATGTCAGAACTGACAATGTTGGCCACAGCCCCAATTCCGTCACCAACAAAGGGAGATGCAAACTTCCTGGATGCAAGGGGTACTCCAGAACTGTCTGTGAGAAGTGTAACCTACACTTGTGCCTCAATAAACATTCAAACTGTTTCAAAGTATTTCATGAAACATGAGTGTGGAGCTGTGATTGAGTCACGAGACAGAAGATTTTTTTTTTTTCAGTAACTATATGTTTCATTGTATGTGTGGCATTTTCTGTATAAATTACACTTAACTTCATGAAGTTTCACAAATTTTGTTGTCTGCTATTTACTGTTTTAATATTAAATGTAGGTAGGGAGTAAAAAAAGGTGAAATAGATGTTGTTAGACATAAAAACATAGTTAAAAGATATATGTTGCCAAATGGCAACAATAAATGTTCCCAACCTTAATGGTGATTTGTTGCCAATTGGCAACATACCCATAAAACACTAACTAAACATTTTTTTGCCCAAAATTAACCTTCACACCACTTTTCAGACATGGGACAGCCACAAAAACCACTCCAAGAATTTTTTTTTCCAACTATTTCATAAATGGCCCAATAGAGGGTTAATAAACAAAATAATCAAAGACAATTGAAAACAGTCGCAGAAATCCAATAAAAATAAAAATGTGAAACTAAAATAGAATGTCGTAAAGAATTACGATGATAACTGCGATAAGATAATAAACAAGACAATTGACAAGACAGTGTAAAAACATATGTTTTGTAAAAAACTGAACGAAAGTCAGGTGAGAAGGACGCATAATACAAACAAGATACATTAATAAAAACTAAGGTACGAGTAAAAAAAACTGTGAAAAACAACAATTAAAACTTGACGGAACAGCTAAACAGATACTATCATAAGAAACAAGTAGCGATCGGAACTACAGCATGGTTTCTAGCCTTGAACCGGAATTATCGCTCAATTGAAACTTATAAATCAAATCCTACAGAAAATCTGACAAAGAGCCCGAATCGGCTTCGAGATGAACCTCGTTTGTCAGATCGACCTCCCTACCGCCCACGACGAATATATAACATATAACATGCAACATGACTAGTAAGTGGACATATAAGAAATAGGCACAGCCAAATACAATACAGCAATAAACGATACTCCGTTTATACTTATCTCGGCTGATTGCAAAACCAAAAAATGTGCCTCATCTCCGTAGATGTACGTTTGAGAATTTACAATGATACCACTTGAGGAATGAAAGATAAGGTCCAACGTAGTACTTGACCTTGACCTTCTGGTAACCGTTAGTTGGTTCTGATTCACCGTCACACTAGGTTCGAAGTTCGAGATGTTGTCGTCTTGAAAGTTCAAATTTTCTTTTCAACCGATAGTTGGATCGAGTACGTTCCCGTGGAATTGTTTCCAGACCACATTGGCATACCAATTACTGTTGAGCTCTTTTTATGATCCATGATAGTTAGTATAAGATGTACCAGTGTACTAGCTTCTAGACGCGAATGTAGATTGAAAATGGATAAAGAGCCAGTCAACAGAACTTCAACGAGTCGTAGGCAGTTTTGGCCAACATGATTATAATCAACTCGTAGGTAATATGATTGTAAGTTTATTACGTGGTACGAAGACGTTCAACATGACGATACAATGTTCCTTGACAGGTACAATCCATAATTTATACATAGTAGTGACATTTCCGATGAACGATACATCTCTGATCATTTATAACATCAAGTCCTCTCTCACTTAAGTAATAAGCATCCAAGAATAATTATGCTAGGTTTTGAACAGTAATATTATGTCCGTTGACCTTGTCTGAGGACATATAACTAAGTACGGATTCTCATACCACCGAATCCCGCATTCATCTAACAAAAGACTGTCTTTATCCAGGACTTCAATACTTACAACGTAAGTTCAAAATATAATAACAATGGCGTAGATATGAAGATACATCTGGGTTAGTACTTTGGGTTTTAACTAACCTCTCCACAAACTCATGCCACGACTTTGGCACGGGCACAACGGCATTTTAATATAAATTATAAACTCCAATAACTTGGTTCCCTCGTAGGAATTCTTCGTCTACGATAGATTATAGAAGCTCATAGCTCCTTTTGGTCCATTCTAGGAATATCATAACAAGATGAATTCCCGCTAGATTCCCTCAAGGAGTCGCCTAAAATTACAGGTTTGAATATGCTAATCATACAATACGACGGGGCGACAACTTACATATTACTCCCAATATTGGCTTCGACCTGAAGACCAATATTGTAACAAACAATAAATTAATATGAAACAAATATAAAGGTATGTTATCAGGCACTCGCAGGAAATAAAGAAGTAGAACACCAGACAACAGAAAAACAACAGACATGAGTGGCTTACCCAGGATTTGAACACTGGACCTTCCGTGCGACAACCCCGCCTAGCCATGCAAGCGAATCACACTATCCGCTCTGCCATCTACGCATCATCAAAAAAATGATGTTTCAATGGCAGGTCAATAGTGCGAACCACAATACACGACACCAGAAGTCCTCCATGGGCAGTTCAGCCTATTAATGACGCAATCACTTCTGTTGTATTTCTATCAAGCAGTATAGGCCGAATCCAACAAGACCCTTAGGACCTTAATACTGTGTCCAGTAAATGATAGTAGACTAGAACAGTGAGAACAGGATAGTGGTAGGTTTGGTATTGTACAAACATTTATTACAAATAAGGGAGGGAAACCTGAGGCCTGTAAACAGTAAATTAATATGAAACAAATATAAAGGTATGTTATCAGGCACTCGCAGGAAATAAAGAAGTAGAACACCAGACAACAGAAAAACAACAGACATGAGTGGCTTACCCAGGATTTGAACACTGGACCTTCCGTGCGACAACCCCGCCTAGCCATGCAAGCGAATCACACTATCCGCTCTGCCATCTACGCATCATCAAAAAAAATGATGTTTCAATGGCAGGTCAATAGTGCGAACCACAATACACGACACCAGAAGTCCTCCATGGGCAGTTCAGCCTATTAATGACGCAATCACTTCTGTTGTATTTCTATCAAGCAGTATAGGCCGAATCCAACAAGACCCTTAGGACCTTAATACTGTGTCCAGTAAATGATAGTAGACTAGAACAGTGAGAACAGGATAGTGGGTAAGTTTGGTATTGTACAAACATTTATTACAAATAAGGGAGGGAAACCTGAGGCCTGTAAACAGTAAATTAATATGAAACAAATATAAAGGTATGTTATCAGGCACTCGCAGGAAATAAAGAAGTAGAACACCAGACAACAGAAAAACAACAGACATGAGTGGCTTACCCAGGATTTGAACACTGGACCTTCCGTGCGACAACCCCGCCTAGCCATGCAAGCGAATATACTGCTATACTGCTTGATAGAAATACAACAGAAGTGATTGCGTCATTAATAGGATGAACTGCCCATGGAGGACTTCTGGTGTCGTGTATTGTGGTTCGCACTATTGACCTGCCATTGAAACATCATTTTTTGATGATGCGTAGATGGCAGAGCGGATAGTGTGATTCGCTTGCATGGCTAGGCGGGGTTGTCGCACGGAAGGTCCATTGTTCAAATCCTGGGTAAGCCACTCATGTCTGTTGTTTTTCTGTTGTCTGGTGTTCTACTTCTTTATTTCCTGCGAGTGCCTGATAACATACCTTTATATTTGTTTCATATTAATTTACTGTTTACAGGCCTCAGGTTTCCCTCCCTTATTTGTAATAAATGTTTGTACAATACCAAACCTACCCACTATCCTGTTCTCACTGTTCTAGTCTACTATCATTTACTGGACACAGTATTAAGGTCCTAAGGGTCTTGTTGGATTCGGCCTATACTGCTTGATAGAAATACAACAGAAGTGATTGCGTCATTAATAGGCTGAACTGCCCATGGAGGACTTCTGGTGTCGTGTATTGTGGTTCGCACTATTGACCTGCCATTGAAACATCATTTTTTGATGATGCGTAGATGGCAGAGCGGATAGTGTGATTCGCTTGCATGGCTAGGCGGTGTTGTCGCACGGAAGGTCCAGTGTTCAAATCCTGGGTAAGCCACTCATGTCTGTTGTTTTTCTGTTGTCTGGTGTTCTACTTGTTTATTTCCTGCGAGTGCCTGATAACATACCTTTATATTTGTTTCATATTAATTTACTGTTTACAGGCCTCGGGTTTCCCTCCCTTATTTGTGATAAATGTTTGTGCAATACCAAACCTACCCACTATCCTGTTCTCACTGTTCTAGTCTACAATCATTTACTGGACACAGTATTAAGGTCCTAAGGGTCTTGTTGGATTCGGCCTATACTGCTTGATAGAAATACAACAGAAGTGATTGCGTCATTAATAGGCTGAACTGCCCATGGAGGACTTCTGGTGTCGTGTAATGTGGTTCGCACTATTGACCTGCCATTGAAACATCATTTTTTGATGATGCGTAGATGGCAGAGCGGATAGTGTGATTCGCTTGCATGGCTAGGCGGGGTTGTCGCACGGAAGGTCCAGTGTTCAAATCCTGGGTAAGCCACTCATGTCTGTTGTTTTTTCTGTTGTCTGGTGTTCTACTTCTTTATTTCCTGCGAGTGCCTGATAACATACCTTTATATTTGTTTCATATTAATTTACTGTTTACAGGCCTCAGGTTTCCCTCCCTTATTTGTAATAAATGTTTGTACAATACCAAACCTACCCACTATCCTGTTCTCACTGCTCTAGTCTACTATCATTTACTGGACACAGTATTAAGGTCCTAAGGGTCTTGTTGGATTCGGCCTATACTGCTTGATAGAAATACAACAGAAGTGATTGCGTCATTAATAGGCTGAACTGCCCATGGAGGACTTCTGGTGTCGTGTATTGTGGTTCGCACTATTGACCTGCCATTGAAACATCATTTTTTGATGATGCGTAGATGGCAGAGCGGATCGTGTGATTCGCTTGCATGGCTAGGCGGGGTTGTCGCACGGAAGGTCCAGTGTTCAAATCCTGGGTAAGCCACTCATGTCTGTTGTTTTTCTGTTGTCTGGTGTTCTACTTCTTTATTTCCTGCGAGTGCCTGATAACATACCTTTATATTTGTTTCATATTAATTTACTGTTTACAGGCCTCAGGTTTCCCTCCCTTATTTGTAATAAATGTTTGTACAATACCAAACCTACCCACTATCCTGTTCTCACTGTTCTAGTCTACTATCATTTACTGGACACAGTATTAAGGTCCTAAGGGTCTTGTTGGATTCGGCCTATACTGCTTGATAGAAATACAACAGAAGTGATTGCGTCATTAATAGGCTGAACTGCCCATGGAGGACTTCTGGTGTCGTGTATTGTGGTTCGCACTATTGACCGCCATTGAAACATCATTTTTTGATGATGCGTAGATGGCAGAGCGGATAGTGTGATTCGCTTGCATGGCTAGGCGGGGTTGTCGCACGGAAGGTCCAGTGTTCAAATCCTGGGTAAGCCACTCATGTCTGTTGTTTTTCTGTTGTCTGTGTTCTACTTCTTTATTTCCTGCGAGTGCCTGATAACATACCTTTATATTTGTTTCATATTAATTTACTGTTTACAGGCCTCAGGTTTCCCTCCCTTATTTGTAATAAATGTTTGTACAATACCAAACCTACCCACTATCCTGTTCTCACTGTTCTAGTCTACTATCATTTACTGGACACAGTATTAAGGTCCTAAGGGTCTTGTTGGATTCGGCCTATACTGCTTGATAGAAATACAACAGAAGTGATTGCGTCATTAATAGGCTAACTGCCCATGGAGGACTTCTGGTGTCGTGTATTGTGGTTCGCACTATTGACCTGCCATTGAAACATCATTTTTTGATGATGCGTAGATGGCAGAGCGGATAGTGTGATTCGCTTGCATGGCTAGGCGGGGTTGTCGCACGGAAGGTCCAGTGTTCAAATCCTGGGTAAGCCACTCATGTCTGTTGTTTTCTGTTGTCTGGTGTTCTACTTCTTTATTTCCTGCGAGTGCCTGATAACATACCTTTATATTTGTTTCATATTAATTTACTGTTTACAGGCCTCAGGTTTCCCTCCCTTATTTGTAATAAATGTTTGTACAATACCAAACCTACCCACTATCCTGTTCTCACTGTTCTAGTCTACTATCAGTTACTGGACACAGTATTAAGGTCCTAAGGGTCTTGTTGGATTCGGCCTATACTGCTTGATAGAAATACAACAGAAGTGATTGCGTCATTAATAGGCTGAACTGCCCATGGAGGACTTCTGGTGTCGTGTATTGTGGTTCGCACTATTGACCTGCCATTGAAACATCATTTTTGATGATGCGTAGATGGCAGAGCGGATAGTGTGATTCGCTTGCATGGCTAGGCGGGGTTGTCGCACGGAAGGTCCAGTGTTCAAATCCTGGGTAAGCCACTCATGTCTGTTGTTTTTCTGTTGTCTGGTGTTCTACTTCTTTATTTCCTGCGAGTGCCTGATAACATACCTTTATATTTGTTCATATTAATTTACTGTTTACAGGCCTCAGGTTTCCCTCCCTTATTTGTAATAAATGTTTGTACAATACCAAACCTACCCACTATCCTGTTCTCACTGTTCTAGTCTACTATCATTTACTGGACACAGTATTAAGGTCCTAAGGGTCTTGTTGGATTCGGCCTATACTGCTTGATAGAAATACAACAGAAGTGATTGCGTCATTAATAGGCTGAACTGCCCATGGAGGACTTCTGGTGTCGTGTATTGTGGTTCGCACTATTGACCTGCCATTGAAACATCATTTTTTGATGATGCGTAGATGGCAGAGCGGATAGTGTGATTCGCTTGCATGGCTAGGCGGGGTTGTCGCACGGAAGGTCCAGTGTTCAAATCCTGGGTAAGCCACTCATGTCTGTTGTTTTTCTGTTGTCTGGTGTTCTACTTCTTTATTTCCTGCGAGTGCCTGATAACATACCTTTATATTTGTTTCATATTAATTTACTGTTTACAGGCCTCAGGTTTCCCTCCCTTATTTGTAATAAATGTTTGTACAATACCAAACCTACCCACTATCCTGTTCTCACTGCTCTACTCTACTATCATTTACTGGACACAGTATTAAGGTCCTAAGGGTCTTGTTGGATTCGGCCTATACTGCTTGATAGAAATACAACAGAAGTGATTGCGTCATTAATAGGCTGAACTGCCCATGGAGGACTTCTGGTGTCGTGTATTGTGGTTCGCACTATTGACCTGCCATTGAAACATCATTTTTTTGATGATGCGTAGATGGCAGAGCGGATAGTGTGATTCGCTTGCATGGCTAGGCGGGGTTGTCGCACGGAAGGTCCAGTGTTCAAATCCTGGGTAAGCCACTCATGTCTGTTGTTTTTTCTGTTGTCTGGTGTTCTACTTCTTTATTTCCTGCGAGTGCCTGATAACATACCTTAATATTTGTTTCATATTAATTTACTGTTTACAGGCCTCAGGTTTCCCTCCCTTATTTGTAATAAATGTTTGTACAATACCAAACCTACCTACTATCCTGTTCTCACTGTTCTAGTCTACTATCATTTACTGGACACAGTATTAAGGTCCTAAGGGTCTTGTTGGATTCGGCCTATACTGCTTGATAGAAATACAACAGAAGTGATTGCGTCATTAATAGGCTGAACTGCCCATGGAGGACTTCTGGTGTCGTGTATTGTGGTTCGCACTATTGACCTGCCATTGAAACATCATTTTTTGATGATGCGTAGATGGCAGAGCGGATAGTGTGATTCGCTTGCATGGCTAGGCGGGGTTGTCGCACGGAAGGTCCAGTGTTTAAAAATCCTGGGTAAGCCACTCATGTCTGTTGTTTTTCTGTTGTCTGGTGTTCTACTTCTTTATTTCCTGCGAGTGCCTGATAACATACCTTTATATTTGTTTCATATTAATTTACTGTTTACAGGCCTCAGGTTTCCCTCCCTTATTTGTAATAAATGTTTGTACAATACCAAACCTACCCACTATCCTGTTCTCACTGTTCTAGTCTACTATCATTTACTGGACACAGTATTAAGGTCCTAAGGGTCTTGTTGGATTCGGCCTATACTGCTTGATAGAAATACAACAGAAGTGATTGCGTCATTAATAGGCTGAACTGCCCATGGAGGACTTCTGGTGTCGTGTATTGTGGTTCGCACTATTGACCTCCCATTGAAACATCATTTTTTGATGATGCGTAGATGGCAGAGCGGATAGTGTGATTCGCTTGCATGGCTAGGCGGGGTTGTCGCACGGAAGGTCCAGTGTTCAAATCCTGGGTAAGCCACTCATGTCTGTTGTTTTTCTGTTGTCTGGTGTTCTACTTCTTTATTTCCTGCGAGTGCCTGATAACATACCTTTATATTTGTTTCAGATTAATTTACTGTTTACAGGCCTCAGGTTTCCCTCCCTTATTTGTAATAAATGTTTGTACAATACCAAACCTACCCACTATCCTGTTCTCACTGTTCTAGTCTACTATCATTTACTGGACACAGTATTAAGGTCCTAAGGGTCTTGTTGGATTCGGCCTATACTGCTTGAGAGAAATACAACAGAAGTGATTGCGTCATTAATAGGCTGAACTGCCCATGGAGGACTTCTGGTGTCGTGTATTGTGGTTCGCACTATTGACCTGCCATTGAAACATCATTTTTTTGATGATGCGTAGATGGCAGAGCGGATAGTGTGATTCGCTTGCATGGCTAGGCGGGGTTGTCGCACGGAAGGTCCAGTGTTCAAATCCTGGGTAAGCCACTCATGTCTGTTGTTTTTCTGTTGTCTGGTGTTCTACTTCTTTATTTCCTGCGAGTGCCTGATAACATACCTTTATATTTGTTTCATATTAATTTACTGTTTACAGGCCTCAGGTTTCCCTCCATTATTTGTAATAAATGTTTGTACAATACCAAACCTACCCACTATCCTGTTCTCACTGTTCTAGTCTACTATCATTTACTGGACACAGTATTAAGGTCCTAAGGGTCTTGTTGGATTCGGCCTATACTGCTTGATAGAAATACAACAGAAGTGATTGCGTCATTAATAGGCTGAACTGCCCATGGAGGTCTTCTGGTGTCGTGTATTGTGGTTCGCACTATTGACCTGCCATTGAAACATCATTTTTTGATGATGCGTAGATGGCAGAGCGGATAGTGTGATTCGCTTGCATGGCTAGGCGGGGTTGTCGCACGGAAGGTCCAGTGTTCAAATCTTGGGTAAGCCACTCATGTCTGTTGTTTTTCTGTTGTCTGGTGTTCTACTTCTTTATTTTCTGCGAGTGCCTGATAACATACCTTTATATTTGTTTCATATTAATTTACTGTTTACAGGCCTCAGGTTTCCCTCCCTTATTTGTAATAAATGTTTGTACAATACCAAACCTACCCACTATCCTGTTCTCACTGTTCTAGTCTACTATCATTTACTGGACACAGTATTAAGGTCCTAAGGGTCTTGTTGGATTCGGCCTATACTGCTTGATAGAAATACAACAGAAGTGATTGCGTCATTAATAGGCTGAACTGCCCATGGAGGACTTCTGGTGTCGTGTATTGTGGTTCGCACTATTGACCTGCCATTGAAACATCATTTTTTTGATGATGCGTAGATGGCAGAGCGGATAGTGTGATTCGCTTGCATGGCTAGGCGGGGTTGTCGCACGGAAGGTCCAGTGTTCAAATCCTGGGTAAGCCACTCATGTCTGTTGTTTTTCTGTTGTCTGGTGTTCTACTTCTTTATTTTCCTGCGAGTGCCTGATAACATACCTTTATATTTGTTTCATATTAATTTACTGTTTACAGGCCTCAGGTTTCCCTCCCTTATTTGTAATAAATGTTTGTACAATACCAAACCTACCCACTATCCTGTTCTCACTGTTCTAGTCTACTATCATTTACTGGACACAGTATTAAGGTCCTAAGGGTCTTGTTGGATTCGGCCTATACTGCTTGATAGAAATAAACAGAAGTGATTGCGTCATTAATAGGCTGAACTGCCCATGGAGGACTTCTGGTGTCGTGTATTGTGGTTCGCACTATTGACCTGCCATTGAAACATCATTTTTTTGATGATGCGTAGATGGCAGAGCGGATAGTGTGATTCGCTTGCGTGGCTAGGCGGGGTTGTCGCACGGAAGGTCCAGTGTTCAAATCCTGGGTAAGCCACTCATGTCTGTTGTTTTTCTGTTGTCTGGTGTTCTACTTCTTTATTTCCTGCGAGTGCCTGATAACATACCTTTATATTTGTTTCATATTAATTTACTGTTTACAGGCCTCAGGTTTCCCTCCCTTATTTGTAATAAATGATTGTAACAAACGAATGGCTTCCACAGACCTGCCACGATAAACGAAATATTCCACGGACATATCGTCCGGACTGCCCCTTTCAGATGATGACGTAGGACTCCCCTCTAAAACTAGGTTACCCGTGCGTACAGAGTAACACATACTCTACATTGTGCACGTCGGTGCGTGAGTAAATCGAACGCACAAATAATATAACTATATCACGACTGGTGCGTACATTGGCAAGACCGAACGACTACCCCCATAGGTAAAAAACGTACGCAACAGTACCATAATTTGTTTTTTTACTGACGTGGAATCTTGGAAATTCCGAATCAATATCCCATTCTTTTTTGTGTACCAGTGTATAGAATTATCATTAAATACCACATCATCAGACTTAGCAACATGAAATTTTTTTTTAAATAAATAATCATCATTCTGCATCTGCATGAATGATTTTTTTGTCAATAAGTTAAACATGTAAATCATCCTCATCTGCCCCTCATTATCATTCATCACCTCATCAGTCACCACCTCTTTAGTCACCATCTCATCATTCATCATCTCATCTGCAAAATTTTCAATTTGGACCTGTTCATTCAACTTTGCAGGAGACTGAGCTCTAGTCGAGACAGCATCTGCCATAAGCAAATGTTGCTGTTCCCATTTTAAAAAAAATTAGTGCATCATGAAGTCCAGAATAATTTCCCAGAGTTATTCCAGCAATTGGTTTTTTAAACAGGCACACGAGAATCCTTCCAGTAAAATAAGGGGTATCTAAGAATACTTCAGCAGTCAGATAATATTCAACTGTGCCACCGAATGTAATGCACTTGACTTACTTCTTTGGCTGTATAATCAGATTGGTCCACCAATGACCTTCGCACCCCAACAGTAGTCCAACCAGTGTCCATGAGCACTGAAACAAGTTGGTTGTTTACAAAACCCCTATCAAACACTAGTGAACATGTCCCTTCATAAGAAGACATGACTGGCAAAGGATGTCCACACAGGAGCCTATGAACTCCCTGTAGCTGAAACAAAGAATGACATTCAGAACAGTTAGTACTATTGGATACGTCCACACTACATGCATTTACATGAGAAACAACGTTGGTATTTGTTGCGTGATTCTTTCCTTCTTACAGTTTCTGTGGTGTTCGTTCCAAACGCTAACCACTATCAGGTTGTCGATACTGCTCGTCCAGTCACACTGTTGGTTAAATAGGTCAGGCCACCGAAGGTTGGGGCCCTGACACGGTATACTGTTAGATGCGTGTGGCTTGAATGAATGTGTGAGTGTAGACATCAATTAATGAAGACGCGAATGGATGATAGTTTTACGAGTACACAGGACACTCACTCCAATCATATGCATGGTAGTCAATAACTGCTGGAACCACTGTAAGATTTCTCAGACATTTAATCGGACGCACACACTGACACATAGCAGGTACAGTCATTAGAACACGTTGGCACAACTATCATCATATACTTGAAAAATGGGTGACAATATCAGATGTATAGTTATGTGGTACATCAATATAAAGGAACGATAGAAGGGAAACACTCAATCTCCTGGTTGTCTATCGTCTCAGTTTCTAACTGACTAATCGCGTCAGTTAAGGTGGATACATACAACATCAACAATACTGGTTCACTGACTGAACCTTCTCCTCTCTAAGATTCTTAAGCCGAAAGTTCATCCAATGGTTATGACGACCATGTTAAACCACAGTAATGGATTTTTATATTATCTAGCTCCCTGTACAATCATCAGGTAGTAAGACATTTTCTGTTCTCCGATGATAGTCTTACAATGGCGGGAATCAAAAATGGCTCCTCCTCCGTGAGCTTCGCTCACCTGGGATGGAGAAGTATGAAGCAGGATTACTTCGATATATAATCATAAATGTCCTCATTGCTTCTATCTATTTCTGCTATCAATAAGCTGGTTACTGGAGTAATCTGGTGCTGCTAAATTACATGTCATCTTCATCTGTGGTCAGCAACCCGAGATGCACGATAATACGTCTCTCGTTTCGTCTTAGCGACAAAGTTCAACAAAAAAGGTTATGTGTTTTACCTTGGTTTAGAAAACACATACAGGCGAATAACGCACGCCATTCCTAGGCGTTAATAATGGATATAGGAGAATCTCTGATAATGCCATTATACAGAGACACCATCTCCTTCCAAGAATAGATCACAAATCACTATTTAAACTTTCTAAATAACCAGCCCTAGACACGACCACATGGCAGCCTTCCTCTTCTCTCTCTAGACTCGCTGTGCATGCCTAACAACGCCTTTTACCCCCAGAGTTTAGCTCACAAAATAGTCCGACATAGAAATACAAAGATACAAAGATATAAGAGCCAATCACCTTAATTAGTCAAGGAATACATATAAATTCAAGTCATAAACATTTTAAACAAGAACAATCTGTTTCTGGCCATACCTGACGCAAAAAATGACATAAACAATATTTATACGCCAGATTGACCCACAAGAAAAGATAACCCATGTAATCGAATCTAACATCGACCAATCCGGGTTCTGTCCCCTTACTCTCAGAATCATAGATTCTCAATTAAATACCTTTTCTCAGACAAATAGCCATAACTTTACATTTGTATGCCTACGTACCCTAATCTGTGCGTCGCAGACTAATATGTGCGCAACAGTATTGTGGACTGTATTATTGTCACTTTAATGCACAACTGCATTAGAACGTTCAGGATTTCCAAACGTCAAAAGTTATTGTTCTGTTAAGAACTTCTGTTGCTTTAATTATTTACATTGTTTCCATAAAATGACCTTTGGCCTCTGTTTGACTGGAAATGATATCCACTTCTGTTCCAATCCCTGTTAGGTCTGAAAGATGATTGTTGAGGTATATATCCATCATCATATAAATGAACATTTATTTGAGGTTGTTGTGACCTATTATTAAACTTATACATCCCTCTGAAAGATCCAGTATTATTATCTCGATTTAATCGAAAACTTCTGTCCATGCTATATGATCTTTGTCTGGGTGGATTGGACATCTAGCTGATGCCACTGGCAACGCATTCCTTATGTTATTCCTGCTAAGATTTCTTCCAGGATGTGCAATTTGGTATTGTCGTCCAAGATTTTCTACAGCAGCCAACGTTTCAGGCTTTCTCTCCTGCACAAAGGACAAAAAGTCCCTACTGACTGAAGACAGCACTTTGTCTCTTAAAACTAAGTCCGCCAGCCCATCAAAAGTTTTATCAATCTTGGACACATCAACCCATCTAGAAAAGCAAAGCTTAACTGATGAAACAAATTCAGCAAAATCCTTAGCTGAATCAGGCAACAATGATTTCAGTTTCAATCTGTAACCGTTTTCCTCCAGTTAATACTTTTTAAGCAATAAAGCCTTCGCAAAATCATAATCATTTCTAGTATGATCATCCATGGTGCAGACTGAAGTAAGAGCCTCACCCACTAATAATAGGCCATGTAGCTCTATCAATCTTAAACTCTTGGCAACATGTCTCATATCTATTTAAAATGCATGAAACATCCACTATATTAGAATTAAACTTGGGCAAATATCGTTTAAAAGTAGATGCGTGGACATTTTTCCAGCCTCCTCCCCTGCTGGATTAACCTGTTTATGTTGAACTTTTAATTTTTCCAACTTAATTTTTGCCATTCTTTGAGCATAGGCCAATTTCTTCTCCCTCAAGTGCCAATTCTTCCTGTCTTCTTTTCTCAGCTAAATATTCTTCTCTCTTCTTCTCAGCTAAATCTTCTTTTCTCTTCTTCTCAGCTATTTCTTCTTCTCTCTTCTTATCCTCTCTATCTAAGAGCCTCTGTTCTCTTGCCACGTATTCTAAATATCTTTATTTCCTTTGCATGCTCAGTGAATGCAAAGGTTTCTAAAGCCTCACCCTCCAAACCATAGTTATTTCAAACCTTATTAAAATACTCCAAGGTAGCCTTAATTCACTATTATTGTGACTCCAAATTGTCTAATAACAATTTAAATTATATATATATATATATATATATATATATATATATATATATATATATATATATATATATATATATATATATATATATATATATATATATATATATATATATATATGTATATATATATATAAAATAAGTGAGCAATAGTAGCAACAATTATTTCATCACTCAAAATCAATCAACTGCATGAAATTATAGATGTTATTTTAGGAGCAAAAAAAGAAATACAAACAAGATTACAGTAAAACAGTAGAAACAGCCAACCCAAGAAAATACTTATGAATAAACCAAGGCAGAAATTTATAAATTGTAGAAAAATGAAAACAATTTGGCTCTACCACACTTATGACAATACAAGCACAATTTCACAACATATAATACATCCAATAACTGAGAGATAGCAAGATTAGATGAACAAATTTACAAACAATAATGGAGAAACCAAATAAAATACAATTAACTTGACAACAAATACAAATTTACAAAACTACAGAACATTAACAACTAGACAAATAATGAATCTGGTTAATTCACTCAAGGCAGTAACACACAGCTATGTTCGCCGGCCTCTTAAGTTGAAAAAAAAAGATGCAAACTAAAGAACGCCTACGAATTCACGACCGTCAACGAGGTATAGTGAATTCATGGGTCCCACCAACCATTCCGTCTATCACACAAACATGTAGATACAGATATACATAAAACATGTAATAGAAAGAACCCTGTCAAATAAATTCTTCAAACTCACACTGCATGGATCAATAAATTTACTTATCTGCTTTTGAAAAACAAATTCCTCCTCGGTCCAACGTCTAATCCACAAGATAAAATGATCCAATAATGCAGCGACCAGGGTTTATGTTTAGCTTTCAACGTTGCTCGAACAAGGACGCCATTTTGTTCGTTGTTCTCTTGAAACTCTTCATAAAAATGTCTTGAGTGCAGGTCAACATCAGGCATCAAACAGCACTGTAGTTACGGATTAATGTTGAAAAAACTTTCTTCCTCCAGGGACTTCACCTTCAACAAAGGTTATTTGAAGAACTTTGATAATAATTACAGTTCATTCATCCTCAGACGGTCTGACAGTTCAGCAGACGATACACTTATGTCGTTAGGCATGGTACCGTAATCGTACTAATAAACAGTCCTGAGACTTGAAAATTCATATGGCATACTTGAAACACAATTCAACAATGATGATTCTGATCCCGGCTTGATGCCACCATTTACACCTGTTACGTGTCTTTGATATGTTAATGTTAATATTTAGTCACAGGATGGTTCCTGTGGCCAAGTTCACTTCTAGGGTAGTAGACGTATCAGACACCGAAACAAGCCAACATCAAACATACTTATTTGAGCCACAACGGACGAACTGGATGGTATACATTTTTATGAAGACTTCAACGCAGCTCCAAATTCAGTACAGTTCAGGCCAATAGACAATGGCATATAATATGCAGTCATCGATATAACTCTAGGCAGTCCGTTTATGTCTGGAACGCTGTCCTTTTCATTCTCAGAATTTTTAATGCATATTCACACTCGACACTGAGAAGCTATAATCCCTGTAAATGCAGATAACTTGATACACCGCACAGAAAACCTTGATATATTAGTGATGGAATAACACAGGGATATACACTGAAATTCAGGAGCTCAAACACATTCGTCCAATCGCCATGACACACAATGGTAGAAGACCCCAGCAGACGATCCCCTCACTTCTGCTTTTTTAGTTTCACGTCTGCCAATAAACCATATCGGCATGATGTCACTTCCTGTATTAATAAATGACTCCGAATAAAATAAACAATCAAGGAGCCCTGTTGAGCTACCTATTATACCGACACAATCGTTATGAATTTTAATCATAACAAGTATCATTTTGTGAGATATATGTACTTTTATAATGTTAGTTCAGGCAAGAAAGTGCACTCACACTGTCCAGACACATTCTCCCCATTTAAGTGACTAGAAGAATAACCGTGATTTCTAATCATATACCCTGAGTTAAACTGTGTATACTAAGGAGGAATAATTATACATAGGCTAACATTGGTGGGTGGACAGCAAGACAATGCGCCTGTTAATCTTCAGCCCACAAATGTACTTAGCAGAGGCATTTGCTCTTTTAGTTTTCCTAAAGTTCGTGGTTCGAAGCTACAAGACGGTTCTTCATACCAGACCAGCCTGAAGTAAGAATCTTCGCCATTATCTTGTGATTGAAAGAGCTGAGTTCGACACCAACTATCTACTGTGGACACGTTGTGAAGACATCCACCTTGACATTAGGAGTGAAGTTCATCTAGACGCCTCTAGAGAAGAGTCTTCATCACTAACGACCTGACAACGACCCATTGCAGTACTCAGCATGTTGTGTCTTTTGTAACATGCATGCAACGGACACTAATAACCATAGTTCCCAATTAAGTCTCAGTGAAGATAATTTTTTTAAAAACCTCCTAAAATCTTCTTCATCCATATTTATTTAAATTTGTTAAAGACTAATTGATTATTAAATTTTTTATACGTTATTTTACAAATTCATAGTTGATTCAGTTCTTATAGATAAGAGAGCGAATTTATGATCGAAAATCTGTAATAATATATAGTAACAGTCATGTTTGTTCTGTAACATTGATGAAAATATGATGGATGGTAGAGGCCCCCAATGTAGAGGTGTAAATCTTGCTGTCTATCACTGTTGCTGTATAAGGGCTACCACTGTAGCAAATTGTACTGCCGTATTCTCGTGTATGTTTAATGACCTCAGCAAACGTTGGATGTCATCAGGAAGGATGTACATGCGCTATACCATGTTTGCTGATGATGGCAAATTAGTAGGTCGGGCTTATACAGACGGCCGACAAAAGGTGTGTGGGTGAGTAGATATCAATGCGTGCGAATGAGAGTAGTTCAAGTAAGTTAATGACAATCACACACACCAAAATATGCACATATCATGTCAGGAAATATTGGAACTGCACGTAACATTGATCAAAATTTTAATACGCCACAATAACGAATGTTCACATCACCAAAATACACTGTCACAAGCATAGTTCATAGCACGTCATGAAAGTAACGACAAATCAACATCCGTATAAAGTATGGATGGCGCATATATGTACCAGCCTTTCCCTGGCTCTGCACTACTATAAATAATCTCTTTGACTTCTCCAATAATCAGTAAATAAGCCGCATAAATGTAGGGCTTCCATATAATATGCTCTGTGTTTCCTCTGACAAATAATTCATGTAAATCTTTGGCAAGATAACAATATCCATATACTCATAAACTCTCCTCCGCACCGGGAGAAAGTCACCTCAATGTCAGCCAACCATCTTGGGCTGGTAGCATCATCATACAAAGTTCTTGGCTACAAAAAAATAGTTTAAAGGGTATTTTTACCTTCACTGTCATCCAAGAATAAGACACAAAAAACGTACGCCATCCTTGGCTCTCAGAAATATGTCAGAATTATAAAAGGGGAAGAAACTCAAACATTTTTATATCACACAGAGGACTTTGTTCCCCGATTACACAGTCAGAGAAACATGGCTGACCTCCCTGGTCAAGCGTCCAGAGCGAACTGTCACGAGATATCGCATATCAATTCCCGGCCAAATCATTCACGCATGCGCCGATCAACGCGTGACGTGAGTTTAGCTCACACTAGCTAACGTTCTCGAAAACTGTTCAAGAAAATTCTTCGAACAGAAAATCATAAATGATCAAATGGCAAGTCAAGGGAGATAACAACTAAATCAGACCTGTCTCAAAAAGTATTACACCTGTTAACTCCCTTAGACCAATAGTATAAAAAAGTTTACATCACCAGCTTAAAACAAACTGACTTTAACATATATATATATATATATATATATATATATATATATATATATATATATATATATATATATATATATATATATATATATATATATATATATATATATATATATATATATATATATATATATATATATATATATATATATATATATATATATACATAAATTTACAGCCATTGAGCCAAAATTTATTATAAAAGGAATTTCGCTGGATTAAACCAGCTGGTGGCTCGAACAAGCCAAACCATTGCTTAAAACTTCACAAAAGGTACCAGATCAGATATCAGTTGATAGTGCTCTGCCCTATGCAGCATTGTTCTTGACCTCTGATTTATCTTCAGTTGTACCAAGAGTAATCTTGTGCGAAGGCAGACACCTTTGACGACCCATTTTAGATACTCTTGAGTTTGGCCACTGGCCGACAACTACTGCAGAGCAAAGGGGAGGCAACTCCTGTGTGACACTCTTGCTTTTTGTATTCTTATTTTGATGTCCCTTCACCTGTGTCTACATTGCTGCCATGATATGTGCATGATTCTACATCTTGTAAGTGGGACTCGAGTAGGTGAAAATATTTAAGTACATGTACTGTAGTAGGGTAGGTCTGCAGACAGATCAATGAACACGTTCCCCCACTCTCCAAAACTAAATTCGCCACCATAAGTGAACACTAGATTACCGAATAGTAACTCAGCTGCAGTTTTTGACATATGCTCAAAGGAATACATAGTCTACTTGTCCTATGGTGCCTAGTTAGCAGAGAGGATAGTGCGATTCGCTTCCGTAGATCCTGGATTCGATTCTGCCATTAGCCTCTCACTTCTGTTGTTTTTCTGTTGTCTAGTTTTCTACGTTTTTATTTCTCACGAGTGCCTGAAACATACATTTATGCGTGTAATATTTATTTATTTACTGTTTTCATGTTGTAAAGTCACGTTATACCAGAACGATGTCATCTTTGATCACAAGAAACCTGGGCGATATTTGTCATCAATTAAACTGACTAGCACTTAACAAAATATTCATATACTCAAATTCAAAAAACAAATTCCATAACTGCATTTATAATCATATGGAAAATATATCACTTAAATGAAAAACGGAATAAGCCAAACAAAATCCATTGTTCTACAAAGTGCGAAATATTGATAGCAATAAATTGTTATCGATGACAGTAAAGAAACGAGTGCTGAAGTGTTACCTGAACCAGGTGTAACGTATAGAAGTGAGTCATGAACATTAAGCAAACAATATTTAAAAAATCACTGGAGGTGACAAAATTATGGTGTCTCACAAGAATATTTTAGGAGCTAGAAGCAAAGAAGGCATCATAACAACGATACAACATGGCACCAGAAGTACAGGAAGTCTGAGTGGGAAGATAATGAACAGTGTGACACTAAGAAAACGGAAGGATAAATAAAATAGACTTGATTAGAGATAAAATCAACAACAGAATTGATGGGAGATAACAACAACAGCAGACTTGATGGGAGAGATCATCAACAACAGACTTGATGGAACATAACAACAACAGACGTTATGTAAGATAACATCAACCATAGACTTGATGGGAGATAACCTCAACAACAGACTTTATGGGAGATAATAAAAACAACAGACTTGATGGGAGAAGATATCAATAGATACTTGTGGAGAAACGTAGTTACCTAATCTTGGCGGGACTGTTGGCAAAGAAAACTATGCTCATCAGAAACATCAGAAGTCCTAGAAGGATGAGATGAGGTAACCGAGAAAGAAAGCTGTTATTTCACTATGAAATACAACTATGAGAAATAATTGAATCCAACTCGTGTATCAAGAAATGAGAGTGTCATAATAAAGTGTGGTCTGGACATATAGTCAGACAGGAACCAAACCGGCTGCAAAATCTTCCATAATAAATCTAGTTTTAGGGGAAGGCATCGTCGTGGGACAGGTGAGATAGAATATATCGCTGTAAGATATTAACCGTTGCACTACATCTAGGGTAACCATCTGCACTCTTTTCTCCTGATTTGTCCACTTTTACGCCTTAAGATTGGGCGTCCGGGCAGATTTTTTCAAAAGTGCTATTTGTCCGGAGTTTCCCCTCGGACATTGAACATGATGTCGAAGAAGTCTACCTTATGCCAGTATATTCTTTGAGGAGTATTTTCCAAGTAAATATTGAATACACTGCAAAGGAAAACAGTTCGATTGTTGAAGAGCAAAACTGTATTAAAACTGCGATAGACATTCTTTAGCGGGGTTTTTGCGCAAAGAGACCTCAGAAAATTCTGAAAATGCTTGCTGAAAAACGAAGAGTCGGACTTGATTGTTTGTGCGACAGGTTTGATGAGGATAATGCATGCACATCAGTTGTTTCGAGTGTGATAGCAATTAAACCATTGGAAGATTTCACATATTTTTTCATGGATGACTACATGAACTACCAACGTTGTAGATGTGTGAGCTTCTAGGGAGATTTAACTGATAAAGATGTTGCATTTGGCGGTACAAGGGCTTTGATCAACTTAACTGGCAGATAATATTTGCTAAAAGTAATATCCGATATGGATATGGAGTCATGCAGTTGCTGGTCAGGGCCGGCCCTAGGAATTTTGCCGCTCCCGTGCAATACCATACCTTGCCGCCCCAGTCCAACCTCAAATTAACGTTTGAAATTTTTGAAACCATTATGTTATTAAACTAGCTTCAACATTAATTTCATGACCATTAGCCTAATTTTAAATAGTACCATTAATAATAATGTATTGATAAATTGATGAAAATACTGTATAGTCATAAAATAAAAGATTGACTTTATTAGAGACAATTATATGAAATAAATGTAGTTACATTACTTACATATAGGGGATGCTCTTCTCATGTGGAACGATGAACTGCTGAGTCTTACTTACTTACTTAGTCGTTCCTCTTCTACCGTGAGGTGTAGAGGTTTGGAAGAGAGAGCGCCAGACTATTCTATCAGCTGTCTTCTTCCTGGCCTGGTTCCATTCTAGTCCTCGGTCCTTCAAAGATTGTCTAATGTTGTCCTCCCAGTGGACTCTGGGTCGTCCTGGAGGTCTGGATCCCTGGCTCTTTGTTTCCCATGCTGAGTCACAAACACTTAACTGTAGTATGTACATGTTATAGTTTTTAGCACTATTTTCACATTATTTGAATTTATATTGTTTGAAGTATCTACTGCTTAAAACGACACTTTTCTTGCTTTCATATTTGCAAAAGCAGAAATAAGGTCTGCGTAGTCTAATTTTTGACCGATTTCATGTTCGATTGAAATCATGGCAAGTCCTTCCAATCTAGTTTCGGACATTGTTGAGCGTAAATAAGTTTTAATAAGCTTCAGTTTTGAAAAACTACGCTCACCACTTGCTACCGTTACCGGCAAAGTTAGTAATATTCTTAAGGCTATAGCGACATTAGGAGCAATGTTATTTTCAATAATGTAACGAAGAACTTCAATTGGTGGAGTATTTTCTGGTACTAATTTGGATACTACTTTCAGTTCATCACATAACTCAATGGCATCAATGTCTCTATTTTCTTGATGCGTTAAAATGATTTCTAGGTTTCTACATTTGTTTAAGAGCTCATTTGTCATCTCAGATTTCAATTTAGAGATGTTATATAAAAACGAAAAATGTGAACTGTGATGTTCCAATTGCTCGAACCTTTCTTCAATAGAATTAGTTGCAACATCAATAATAAAAAAGAAAAATTCAATTTTTAATTTAGTTTTGGGATCTAAAATAGGTTCATCTCTTGCTTCATAGTTGTGTTCCTTTTTCTGCCGACGCACTCTAGTACATTCAAACGTTGGTATCAAATCAGGATCAGCTTCAACTTTCTCAGCTAATGTTGTAGCATCAACAAGACAATTTTGAAATGATTTATCATTTCTGAGATTCTTGAGGCTTTGGAGAACATTTCTCAAAGTTGTTATGGCACTAGTCAATTCCATTTTTTATGCTTTGCAACAGTTTACTAGCAACATTAATTTCGTTTAAAACATAGTGCCATATAACCAGACAACATAAAAATTTAAAATCTCTGAGTTTTAGGGCAAGGGTTTCAGCTTCATGTCTCGCCATTTTGTCTACTGACTCGTCATCAGCCATTTCTATCAATGCATCATAAAATTCCTCAATATAATATCTTAAAGGACGAATGGCCTCGATTCTAGATTCCCAGCGAGTTGTACTTAGTGGCTTGGGCGTTAGAGTTGTAATATGTTTCTTAAGGAATCCCCAACGCAATGTTGACGCTGAGAAAAACACATACAATTTCTGAACCGTTTCAAAAAATAAAACCCCTTCTCTAGATGACATCGCGGCATCATTGACCACCAAGTTGAGAGAATGAGAACAGCAAGGGATATAAAAAGCTCTCGGGTTCAAGTCCCTAATACGTTGTTGAACTCCTGAATGTTTTCCTTTCATATTTGATCCATTGTCATACCCCTGGCCACGCATGTTTGCGATTGGAATATCCATGTCTGACAATTTTCTTAGAATGCATTCGGTTAACGCTGAGCCTGTAGTGGCTTCTACAGCAATGAAACCAAGAAAATGCTCATGAATGTTGATATCATCTGGATTCGTATTAACAAATCTTACAATTAGTGTTAATTGTTCAATGTGACTTACATCGGGAGTACAGTCTGCAACTATGCTATAATATTTAGCTTTCTCCACCATAGAAATTATTTCTTTTTTTATGGTTCCAGAGAGAAGAGCAATCAATTCATTTTGAATGTTTTTCCCAAGGTAATGGTGGGTCAATCCACGAGCTACTCTCATTAAATGTTCACACATAACACTATCAAATCTGGCAATCAGTTCAAGATGCTTTAAAAAATGGCCATTGTTAGGGTAATATAATTTATCACATGTTCCACGAAATGGCAAGCATTGTTGGCTCAAGAACTGGACAATGGCAATTAGGCGTTCTATTATGCTCCTCCAGTGTCGAACTTCTGAATTTAATAACTCTTGTTGCATTGAATCAATTGTCTGTACTGATTTAAGCCTGGACGATAATTCAATCCACTTTGTATGGGACTCCAAGTGGTTTTTAGATTTTTCGTGTTCATTAAGATACACATACAAATGACCCCAATCATTATAGCCATCAGTAGTGAGAGACATTTTATTACAGGAAAACAACTTACAGCAGAAACAAAATACAGAATCTTTTTCTTTTGAATACACTAAACATGATCGATTAATATGTTCTCCATTGCTTAGCTCCCTAGTGTAACATTTTAGGGAAAATTTCCGACCATTAGAGCTGCACGGAAAAACGAAATCATTTTTTGGTCTCTCTGGCAGGCCTTTTTTTACGATTTCCAGTCTTTCGGTATCGCTTAAAGAAGGACTCCATCTTGCCGGATCAGTGTACCTCTCCCCCCCCCCCCCCCCCCCCCCCCCCCCTAAGTTCATCACTTAAGTCTCTGGAATTGGAAACAGTAAATCAGTCTCATTTTTGACATTGTTAGTAATATCTACGTTAGTGGGGTCCGAGTTAGAAGTACTTGCCATGAGCTCAGAGTCATTTGTTTTGGCACATTTGCTTATTTTCTTCTGTCCTACCTCAGCTGTTTCAGTTTTTATATATTTATGTAAAGCCCCGCTATGTTTTTTGAATATCGCGTTCTTTTTCCAGTTTCCGTTTCCGATATTCAGCACCTGATAGTTTTTTCCTTTTATCGGACATTATATCTATTTGAATATTAAAACTGTTTTAATAAACCCTACAATAAAATGTATTATTTAGTAATGAATGGAGGCTGAAGCACTGTACTCATTTCCATAAAATGTTTAAAAAACTTATTTATCACTGTAACTTCCTTGAATGCACACTCCAAAACAACTGAAACATTCGAACCGCCAACATAGAACAGTCGATAAAAAAATAAACTCCTGATTCCCACGCCAAGTTAATTAATTTCCGTCTCCCGTTCAGCTGCCGGAAAATTTATCGTGGCGGTCTTCAGTTGACCACTGAACATGGAAAAATAATCCTCTTGGAACAACTGTGGTTTCGGCCAAGCAAATAAATTGTACTGACGTCTCTAAAGAAATACCTTTTACTGCCTTTGTAGGAGGAGAAGCTATCATTAGGATCGTATGGCAGAACTATTAGTGAAGACTTGAAAAACAGCTAAAGAACAGATCGCAGGTGCAAATATTTCTTAGAGAAAACAGACAAAATGTGAAGGAAAGGAAAAGGAAGGAATTTTAAAATAATCTAGACGAAACCTTCAAACACTCCGCGACACCATCCACAGAGGGTTTATTTCAGGGGCCGTTCAGGTAATTCAGTCAAAATCCTGGTCGATGAAACTCTTACAAATGCCTGCGCCCGGGCTTGAACATCTGATCGCTAGCGCAGTGTGGTAACCATTACACCAGCGATGCTCCCAGGGGGAATATTTTGGCGGGATTGTAAAAATAAGTAAAAAGATTTTTTGCCGCCCCCCAAAGCTTGCCGCCCCGTGCAAATGCACGTGTTTCGCCGTCGGTAGAGCCGGCCCTGTTGCTGGTACATGAGAGGTGAACCAAATTTTTAAAAACACTGAGTAAATGTTGAATTTCGTTCTGAACTTTTAATGATGGCACAATATTTGCTTGTGGTGCCTGGGTCACAATGCAAAACGTGGACAGGCTTTTTTTTAAATTAAGGAAAGTCACTGGACAAAAGACAGAAACATGTTCAATGTGTAGCGAAAATTTGGCACCTCTTGCTTTGTTGTGAAAAAAAAAATAAGTAGCGCGCGACATACACACACACACAGCGCAAGGACAGCGCGGCGGTATTGTTTTGAAGTTTGAAGAAGGCGGAAAAATGTGAAATACGTTTAGCCAGATGGTACTGAAGAATGAGGAAATAGCGAATATAAGAATGAATGGCCGACTTTAAAAGCTTGCATTTACTAGACATTAAATTTATAACTACAAGAAAAAGCCTGGTTGGAATACAATTAAATAAAAAAAAAACTCAACAAAGGAGATAGACTTGGAATTATATCCAAAAGGATATTATTCAAATATAAATAGTTTCAAAGATAATTAATATTTTTCACCTTCATCACATCTGCTAAAAGTTAGCTAATAATCTTTAAAAATTTATTGTACGTATATGTCTCAACGGATTTGGATAAAACTTATAGAGAATGAAAGCCTCATATGGGGGAAAATGAAAGGATACCTGGGAAGGAAGGATGGATATAAGTGTGAAGTGAACAGAAGAGAAAACAAGTACAGGAAAAGCACAGATTGCCTCAAATCGCCTCAAACCGAGAGATTAAACGAAAATCGTTTTGGACCTTAGGAGGTGCTTTCTCGTACGTGAGATATACACATATATAAGGACAGAGCGGCGCGTTGAAAATCACACACACCAAATCCAGAAGCCAGAGTGAGAAACTGGAAGACAGCATCTGCAAGAAAAGTTCTTTTTTTTACGCTGCATGCAGGGCAGATTAAATTCAGCCAATATAGTCTCACCGTGAGCTTATAAATCCTAAGAGGGTTTTTATGATCAATGTTTATGATCATTCCTGATCGAGAAACTACAGACTTGAGGACCGTTGATATTGCTAAACTGAAGCCAAGAGGTCAACCAATCTTCAACACCTTAGTCCCCCGTAGTTATAGGGCGGGCTGAAGGACAGACTGTTTATTCAAGTGTGTCTCAGGAACCTCGAGCAGACGTGGCTAATAACAAATGAGTTTATGTGTATCCATCCAACAAACACTGTGAGCAGTTTCTAAAACGACTGTCTATGATGAGAACTAGATAGCCAGAGATATCAAAGAGATACTGTGACAAACTTTTGTGTAATTTCAGTGGAAGATAAATCCAAGACTTTTTTTATTATTTATTTTAATTTGTAACTATAAATAATCATACATTTTACCATCTTCCAACACCCTTTTCTCATTACAAGAATATATATAGGTGAACATAATAAATATTGAAATTGTACTCATTTGACTTGGTAAATTTTTAACTGTTAAAATTTGAGTTACTTTTTCTAATTTAATTATATTATCACATAGGGTTACAATAGCGAAAGTAGCAACTTATACTTCTGAAGCCTAAATCTGTTGTCCAGCTCAGAGTATTCACAGCTGTAACTCACTTGTGATACCAGTGCACTTCTCGGCAATGGAACTTCATCCTTTCTGGAGAGAGATTCTACTTCTTCTCTACCACTATCATCACACTAAGAAAACCTTTTGCTACACAATGCCGATTCTATCAACATAATTTTTCCTTGTGCAATGTAATTTAAAAGAAGTGCCGTACGGTCAATTCCATGAACATTTAAAAGAAAATAATTAATTATTTAAAAACATAATATGTACACAAATTATTAAATAAATTAATTTAAATAAACTAAATAAATAATAATAATCATTAAAAATAATAATAATTTTACAAACATTAAATAATATGTGGAAAGTTAATTATCTACGTTAAAATGATTGTATAACATACACTTTAAAGAACATTCTATTTCAACTTTTTGTCTAACCTTCATAAAACTAGAAATAGCTCTAGTCATCACAATCATGCATTAATAGATTGAAATTAATAAATCTCTTTTTTTGTTCTCTTTTTTTGCCTTGTATTGTCCCTTTTTTATGACAAAAAGTCAAAAACTGTCCTTCTTTCGTGAAAAACGAGACACCTTAACTACATCTGACCATCTCTTAACAGTAATGGTTACATTTGTAAGTAAATAAGTTACACAAGTAAATGAACTGTCACCACAGCAGCTTTCACTCCACAGGTCATTGAATGATTGAATGCACACTAGTAAAAACAAACACAACTAAAGTAGTGCCAACAATCAAGCCGAACTTCCAATCTTATGCAGCATCCGGTTGAGAACATGTTTGACTTGCTGGGCTGAAGAACGTCTTATACCTTTGGATTCCGCCATTTTTTTGACGTTTTAATGTCGCGGTGCAGTTCATAAAACAGGTCAGGTATTTCCTCGCTGCCGTCTCTAGCGGATGTCTCAAAAAAGGCACACGCCATCTCCTGGGCCAAGAACTCGCCCTCGTCTGTCGATACTCGTCTTTCGTGGTGTAGGTCAGCCTGGATTTAAAAACAAAAGTTCTGTTAACGTGATGAAAGAGTTAAAAAAAAAACAAGAACAATAATCCACTTCCTGCCTCAGACTGTGATCAAAGTACAAGCTGTGACTTCCTGTGTTATGGGTGTAAAAAAAAAAAGGAAACGGGATAATCCTAAGTTTACCCGAGTAAATGGCGTCCGATGGGCTAGAGCGCTTTTCTCTCGCGCTACAGTTACCTGATTCCGGGATTTAAACTTGACATCACCACGCTCCTGTTGGCCCATCTCTAAATGGGTACTTGACTCTGTATGTAAGTTAAGGAAAGTAAAGGCAGCGAGGCAGGGAACTGGTGACCCCCTTTTAAAAAGCTGGACCACTTATGACTGTTGGAAGCTGTTGTGCAGTGTTTTCAGACAGGAATTACTTATTTGATGGCGTTTTGTGCATGGAATAACACTTTCACCAGTTTCGTGTTTTTACTTCTGAGAAGTTATAACGTGAGTATGTCTCTAGGTGACGGGAGGATTATGTGAGCCCCTTGGTGGTGAGTGGCTGTGTGTGTCTGTTTGGGTGATGGAAAAACTGTGTATATTAGAAAAGTGTTTTGGGCCTATGCGCTACCATTTTGAAAGCGTTACCACAGTGCTATAGAATTGTTTTTAGTCTAAAAGTGTTCAGGCCAGAGCGGCCTACTATTTTTTGGAATTGTTAAAGACTACAGTGCCTGTCGTCATTATGTAAGCTTTCTCTGCTGTGCCTGCAATTAGATCAGAATATATGTGTTGCGAGGTGGTTAGAGACTATGTCTGATCTATAAAATTCAGAGAGATGCGTGATAGTAGATAGAAATAGAGAAAAGAATATGAATAAAGAGTGGTATACGACAGTCAGGAGAGGATATATATATATATATATATATATATATATATATATATATATATATATATATATATATATATATATATATATATATATATATATAGATATATATATATATATATATATATATATATATATAGAACCACACCTAGTCATACTTATACATCAATGATTATCACACAAAAATGTAACAAAGTTAGTAGTGAGCAACAGAAAACCATGAAAGAATGTTTGAAATAACTTATACCGTCCTCTTCATAAGGACGACCATGTCTGTTTCGATAAAACTATTCATGAGGAGTGGATAGCTCTTTAGTTGAGCAAGGTCTAGAGTTTCCGTTTCAGGGCAATTACTCCAAGTGTTAGCGTAGCAGAAATAGGAAAATATATTCCCTCCATTCTGTAGCTTGATTCAGACGAGTATGTAAATCCACAGGAAAATGGCTTGTGGGATACGTTGGCTTATTGCTCCCTAACCCGTTGAAATAAATTGAAGACTTGACGTAGCCTTTCGGGAAAGGAGTATGCGCTTGATAAAAAGTAAAGGCACTGGCCAATCAGTTAAGGGCACTGCAATGCTGAATTGTGATATTAATATTATTTCAGGTTTTTTCTTTCAGATACTGACATGCTATGATTTCATGAGGTATATGCTAGTCACTACATTGGGGATTGTGGCAGTTTTAACAATATTGTTTCTTTCTTTAGGTGCTACAAGTCGGGTGATACAAAACATAATAACTTCATATTTGTCCCTATACAGGGACGTGAATGTTTTCTTTCCACTAATCATGTTCAGGAGATCTTGTTTCCCATTGGTACTTATGAGGAAGCTAATAATGTTATACATTTTAAAGGTCATTGTTATGTAGAATGCAACCATCTTGAGACTATACTTTGACTATTTAAATACTATTTTCTATGATGTACATCTTCTTTTAGTAGATTCTCTCTTAGATAGATTATCTACGGCCATTTTTTTCAGTAAATTTGATTTGTCTAAAGGTTATAGTCGTGTCCGCTTGTCGGACAGAGGCACCTTGTGCTGCTTTCGCTGCACCTTTAGGATTGTTCCAATTTGATTTTGTGTCTTTTGGTCTCGTTGGCGCGCCTGCGACTTTTGTCCGCGTGGTGCGAGGGGTTTTCTCTGGTCGTGATGAAATGATTACCTGTATTGGTGATGTTTGTCTTTTCCATCGGTCGTGGGAAGAACATGTTCTTGGAATTCAGTTTTAGTTGAGTACTCTTCGCCTCCATCAACTTACTGCTAGGCCTTTGAAAACTAAAATAGGTTTCACAGAAATTTATTTTCTTGGACATAAAATAGGAGGCGGTTTTCTTAAACCTGAAGATCCCACTATCTCTACGATCTTGAACCTACACAGATTCCTAAGTAAAAAAAAAAAACAGGTTCGCAGTCTTCTAGGTCTTGTCGGATTCTATAAGAAATGTGTGCCTAATGTTTCAGAAATTACTTCAGTTCTGTGTTCGTTATTAAGAAAGAACTCTCCAAATAACATTGTTTAGTCACATTCTTGTGATGTGGCAATAAATGTTCTTAAATGTTTTTTTTAAAATCACCAATTTTAAGATTGCCTGATACTCGTTTTCCTTTTGTCCTTAGAGTCAATGACTCTGGATCGGGAATCGGTGGTACACTTATGCAGGAATTCGATGATCGTCTACATCCAATTCTATATGTCAGCCGAAAATTGACACCCACGGAGAAGAGATATACAATTGTAAAGCGGGAGTTGCTCGCTGTGGTTTTTTTTTCTCAAAGCTGCAGCGCTACCTCATTGGAGCAAAATTTGTCTCGGAGACAGATCAAAAAGCCTTGTCATATCTGAAAACTGCAAAGTTTCGCAATGAGAGGGCTGCCAGAGCATCACTTGCGCTCCAACCGTACGACTATGACATTCGTGCCATCAAGGGCAGTCACAACGTGGTGGCGGATGTGTTGTCACGTTGTGTAAAAGACTCCCTATCAGCTGACAACGCGGGAGATGCAAGTACCTTGTGAGGTTACAACTACCCTATTGACTGACTTCGTCACATGTTGACCGATGGAACATTCTACTCTTTATGAACTTGTTTGCAGACAATGCTGATGTGGACAGAAATTTTCAGATTATCGTTGCTGTCCAAGGAATGATTGTACAAACGCTCTGTGATGAATGCCAAGGTTGAGTACAATCATAACATTTGCAACAGATATTGAAAGAAATCGCTCAAGGACTTGTTTGACAGTACTTACAGATATTGATCGGTTCACGCGGTACCTGATGATGATGAAAGCTGATATCGCCAATGTTGAGTTCTTACTCAGCTCATTACAGGGATGTCTTTGACCTTCAGAACAGTTGTCCTACTTAGTTTATGTGCTGACCTTCAGAACAGTTGTCATACTTAGTTTATGTGCATAAACACACACACAGTGAGTGGTTATTGCAGACATATGTCACATTTATGGATATTTTGAATGCAAATCTTGTTTATACTATTATTGCCACGACGTCTCAATATGAAGGGACAGTACTCAAGAATTCTTCGCTTGGTCAAGGGGATGCAACTACTAGAATCATATCGTGCTTACAGTTACATTATAATCGACTTATACGAGAATATAGCAGAGGATCATGGACATGAACATGAGAGTTTAGTTTAGTATTACTCTATTAGTGTGTATAATTCTATGTCATTATTACTGTTAATACAGTGCTTTATTTAGCGGTTAATTAATTTTAATTCCAGGGATGGGATGCAGTCTTTCAGACAGCCTTTACTAGACTTACACTAATTGTTGAGTAAACATGTTATGCGTTCTCAATACAATTAGCAATTAGTACCATACATTAGCGTATTATTACCTGATTGGACACACAACTTTGTTAGGTACAAGATTATATTGTTTTTATTGGCACCACAACACATTTTTTCTGATAAGTACTTAACATGTACACATCACTTTAATTTTGTTAAGCGTAAGATGTTGCATCGTGCACTTTACTAATACGATTGTCCGCCTCATTTCATCTATTTAGGCGTTATGTGACGGTGTGAAGTAAGTGAGTGCTTATACTGCTACCATCATTTTTTAATATGTTGAGTACTATTAGTTATGGCGACCTCACATTGCAGTTAAATAGGATTTTGTCAAATAGGAGACATTGACTTTGGTATTAACCATTGACCACACTTTTAGCGTTAAATTGCCTACCCTATGACAGAAATCTGGGTGCTATACTAGTTCTTATTTATAGTGAAATTTGATGTTACCACATCTCACTCTAGTGTTGGTAGATTCACACCACGGAAATAATGGAAACTTTGTTTCATTATTTTGCGGGGGGGGGGGGGGGGTAATGATATGATTAAAATTCATAATAAGTGTGCTTAATATAGGTTTAGCTCAGCGGGGCTCTTTGTTTATTTTATACGGGTCACTGGAAAAGACGGACGAGCTAAGTTAAGCCGATACGCTTGTCTGGCTCACGTGAGACTAGAGGGACAGAAGTGCGGGGCAGAGAGGATTGTGTGTCATGGCGAGTGGTCGTACGTGTTTGAGCTCCTGCGTGTCAAAGTGTTTAAAATGGAGTTCTGTGATTACTAATAAAATATAAATTCATATTTCGAACCAGAAGACAGCCTTCTTGGCATGAACTGAATGTCGATTAAATGCCATTATATTGTTGGCCAAAACTGTATTACCTGTGGAGCTTCGTGCAATCTATAATAAATTATATGTTGTCCACATCGCCAGTTGTAATTCATATAATTCTTCTTGCCGTGGGCTGGTTGTGGTGTCGTTAGAGATTTACTACCCTAGAAGTAATCGTGGTCACAGGAACCTTTCCTGTTATGTAATATTAACATTTACATCAAAACGACACGTAACAGAAGATAGCATGATGTATACATTTATAAATGTCAGCTTTTTGGTTCAGATTGACATAATGTTTGTATATTATATTGTGGCAGTTAGAGAACGATTTACAGTCAAAGGGAAGGAATAAGGAGAGTTAGAGGTGGGACGGTTCAGATAGAGTACAGGAAGGGGATGCGCGGACAATGTTGCGCAGGACAGAGGTGAACGGTAGTTTGGTGAAACACGCTTTTCTCAGCGGCCAGTCCAGAAGGCGTGAGTTAGTGTGCAGATGGCACGTACGCTAGGAGCCATGTTGAAGGCAGTATTCAGATAGTTTAAGGGATGAATATTTCATGGACAAGAAGTAGGTTGGGTAATGATTAACCCGAATTATTGAACAGTGAGAATTCTTGTCTAGAAGGAGAAACGGTGTGAGTTAGATATTATTCAGATAGGAAAAGGTACGTAGAGTGAACTTTATTTCATATAGACAGTAGTCGTGTTCCTCAGTGATAAAAGGGAAAACAACATCCCCGGAGAGGCCCGGTCTACCAATAGATAACCTGAACACTGAGAGATGATAGATAACAATAGACATAAGAAACTATAAGGAAGAAAGAACAGAACTAGAACACCTGCATGATCACTGATGGTTAAAAGGTCAGAAGGTGTACA
>JAMPIV010014103.1:0-30597 GCA_024509875.1 Oreohelix idahoensis
AATGCGGCAGAGAGGAATGACTAGGTTCTAGACCGTGAACTTGTGGCGATGGTTTGGTCTATTCTCAAACTTCAAAGATTCCTTCTTGGCGCGCATTTCATAGTGGAAACTGACCAGAAAGCTCTTACGGCTATTCAAAGTAAAAACGTGAAGAGCTCGAGATCAACTCGATACGCCATTTCTCTTCAACCTTTTCATTTCTCGGTGCGAGCTATCCGTGGGTCAGAAAATGTGATGGCAGACATTCTGTCTAGATTCCCACATGATTCCACCTAACTGTTAAATCTTGGACTTTTTTAATGTGTCTAACTCTACAACAGTTCTTTTCTCTATATCTAAATATGTACACATTTGTGGTATATGATATAGTGTTTGTATAAACACTTAGCGGTTCACTAATGTATATTCACCGCTACTCTTTTGACGATTTTTTATTTCAGTCAATTATGAACTTATAGTACTTAATATGAAATTGTGATTGAAATTATTGTATACATTATGTCATTGCCAGTATTGCAGTATGCGTTGGTGACACCTCCCTGGAAATATTTATACTTAGAGAAATACTTTCTCTGAGATGTTGAGATATATTCTCACCTGTCGAGCTATACTTCGACTTTGCCTTAATTTGGCGTTATAAATTGCTGATATTTGTCATCTGCGCATTATTGGTGCGTTGTGAGCCTGTTGTATGTTGCTCGCAGATGAAAAAAAAATGATTTTCATTTTTTTTCCCGGGGGTGTGGTAGTCTGTTGCGCACATATTAGTCTGTGACGCACAGATTACGGTAAGTAGGCATACAAATGTAAAGTTATGGCTATTTGTCTGATGAAAAGTATTTAATTGAGAATCTATGATTCTGAGAGTAAGGGGACAGAACCCGGATCGGTCGATGTTAGATTCGATTACATGGGTTATCTTTTCTTGTGGGTCAATCTGGCGTATAAATATTGTTTATGTCATTTTTGCGTCAGGTATGGCCAGAAACAGATTGGTCTTGTTTAAAATGTTTATGACCTGAATTTATATGTATTCCTTGACTAGTTAAGGTGATTGGCTCTTATATCTTTGTATCTTTGTATTTCTATGTCGGACTTTTTTGTGAGCTGAACTCTGGGGGTGAAAGGCGTTGTTAGGCATGCGCCGTTCTAGAGAGAGAAGAGGAAGGCTGTCATGTCGTCGTGTCTATAGCTGGTTATTTAGAAAGTTTAAAGAGTGATTTGTGATATTTTCTAGGAAGGAGATGGTGTCTCTGTATATGGTATTATCAGAGATTCTCCTATATTCATTATTAACGCCTAGGAATGGCGTGCGTTATTCGCCTGTATGTGTTTTCTAAACCAAGGTAAAACACAACCTTTTTTTCTGCTGAACTTTGTCGCTAAGCGAAACGAGAGACGTATTATCGTGCATCTCGGATTACCGACCACAGATGAAGATGACATGTAATTTAGCAGCACCAGATTACTCCAGTAACCAGCTTATTGATAGCAGAAATAGATAGAAGCAATGAGGACATTTATGATTATATATCGAAGTAATTCTGCTTCATACTTCTCCATCCCAAGTGAGCGAAGCTCAGGGAGGAGGAGCCATTTTTGATTCCCGCCATTGTAAGACTATCATCGGAGAACAGAAAATGTCTTACTACCTGATGATGATACAGGGAGCTAGATAATATAAAAACCCATTACTGTGGTTTAACATGGTCGTCATAACCATTGGATGAACTTTCGGCTTAAGAATATTAGCCAGGAAAAGGTTCGGTCAGTGAACCATTATTGTTGATGTTGTATGTATCCACCTTAACTGACGCGATTAGTCAGTTAGAACCTGAGACGATAGACAACCAGGAGATTGAGTGTTTCCCTTCTATCGTTCCTTTATATTGATGTACCACATAACTATACATCTGATATTGTCACACATTTTCCAAGTATACGATGATTGTTGTGCCAACTTGTTCCAATGACTGTAGCTATGTGTCAGTGTATGCGTCCGATTAAATGTCTGAGAAATCTTACAGTGGTTCCAGCAGTTATTGACTACCATGCATATGATTGGAGTGAGTGTCCTGTGTACTAGTAGAACTATCATCCATTCGCGTCTTCATTAATTGATGTCTACACTCACACATTCATTCAAGCCACACGCATCTAACAGTACACCGTGTCAGGGCCCCAACCTTCGGTGGCCTGACCTATTTAACCAACAGTGTGACTGGACAAGCAGTATCAACAACCTGATAGTGGTTAGCGCTTGGAACGAACACCACAGAAACTGTAAGAAGGAAAAAAGCACGCTACAGTGGTCCCATGTCTTTACTTCACGACCTACTCACTGCAGATGACATTAATGATGACACTCAATCTTCTTACGAGCATGTCATCGCGTTAAATCAGAAAATTATCAACGCATGCAGGTTGGCTACCTCTGCGTCAGAGTCCGCCAAAGAAAATGCGAGACTCTTCCTTAATAGATACAGACGTCTGCGACAACTCTCTCCTGGTGACGAAGCCTATGTTCTACTTCCACGTAAGGACAATCGTCTCCTTATTGCCTGGAAAGGCCCTTTTACTATTGTGTCTAGAATATCTGACGTCGACTATGTTGTTGACGTTAACGGGAAACAAAAAACCTTTCACATTAACATGTTGAAAGAATTTCACACCCGTCCAGACTATCTTCAGTCTGTTTTTCAGGCAACTGACGACCCTCCTTGTCGTCTTAATCATTATGCCTCTTTGTTGGTTATTCAAGAGGAGGAATCGACTTTCTCTGATACGCCTCTTCCTCTTGCTGTTGTCCAATTACATTCAACTGAATCTTGGAAAAATGTAACTATTTCTCCTGAACTCTCTCCCGAAGGACAACAGCAAGTGTCTTCTTTATTACAGTTTTTTCAAGATGTCCTTACTGACATCCCTGGACGGACATCTGTCATTACTCATGACATTATACTTACTTATAACAATCCTATTCGTGTCCCCCCTTATCCGATTCCACTACATTTTCAAGCTCAAGTGGGAAAGGAATTAGACGAAATGCTTCGGTTGAACATAATCGAACCATCTACTTCGTCATACTCTTTTTCTATAGTTATTGTTAGAAAAAAGGACAGTAACATCCGTCTTTGCATTGATTATCGCAAATTAAATCAAGTCTCGAAATTTGATGCAGAACCAATGCCTTTGTTAGAGGATTTGCTTATCAAGCTCTCTAAATCTCTTTTCTTTACTAAACTCGACTTATCAAAGGGATATTGGCAAGTTCCACTTACTAAACACACCAAACCTCTTACTGTCTTCTCTACTCATCGACGTCTGTTCCAATGGAACTTCATGCCTTTTGGTCTCGTCAACGCTCCTGCTACTTTCTACGCATGATGAGTCGTATCTTTTCTCATCGTTCTGATGTTATTGCTTATCTCGATGATATCTGCCTTTTTAGTAACTCTTGGGATGAGCTCTTTAGTGGTCTCTGTTCCCTTTTGTCCACTCTTCGTTCTCACAACTTGACGGCTAAACCGTCTAAAGCCCACGTTGGTTTCAGTGAGATTTATTTTTTGGGTCATCGTGTTGGCCAGGGTCTCTTGCTGACTGAGGACCATACTACTTCCAAGATTCTCAATATCACTGCTCCTAAGATAAAAAAAACAGGTCCGTAGCCTTCTTGGGTTAATTCAATTCTATGGACGATTCATATCACACCTATCATCTATCACTGCGCCTCTTTCTAGCCTATTAAAGAAAGGGTCGCCTAGCATGGTACGGTGGTCTCCTGAGTGCCAGGCCACTTTAGATGAAATTAAATCATTATTTTCATCTGCTATCTTACGATTGCCAAACGCGGATATACCTTTTATACTTCGCAGCGGCGCATTTTCGACGGGGATCGGGGCATCCTTGATGCAGGATTATTCTAGAACGCTACACCCTGTCATGTATGTTTCAAGAAAGCTCACTGCAACAGAACGGAATTACTCGGTCCTGGATCGTGAACTATTAGCTATGGTCTGGTCAATATTAAAACTACAGCGATTTCTACTAGGCGCAAATTTCATCGTGGAATCCGACCAAAAAGCTCTTACTGCACTACAGCACAAGGACTTGAAGAGCTCCAAATCAACTCGATATGCAATAGCATTACAGCCATTCCATTTCTCCATACGTGCAATCAGTGGCTCCGACAAAGTGATGGCTGACATACTGTCCATATGCCCACACGATTCTTCCGGGCCGCCAAACCTCTGATGTTGTGCTGCCACTGCGCTGCAGCAACACCATACACTGATATGCTGACGCTTGTAGACGATGACAACACGTAATACTTTCATATTTGAGCTGTACCGTCGATTACGGATACGTCGTTTCCTTTCACGCAACTATTTCAATTTGTTGTAAACGTTATCAACTACCCAGATTTTTATTTCAAATTTCACAAAAACATAGGGATGACATTATTTGTCAAACATTAACTTATTGTATTTTAATGACTTCTTGTGCTCATTGCTATCCGTGGATATAAGACTTCAAGAACTTTATGACTGGCGCTTGGTCAATTAATGACATTTTCTTTACGTATTTATGTCCTTGTTTGAAGGGGGATTAATTCATAACATTTTATTCTATGAACGCGTTGTTTTACTGAACAATTACACGTGTTCTAGTCCTGACATTACTATTTCATCGAAACTTTCCGCTATTGTAGTTTTGTCACTACCTATTTACTTACGGACCTGCTGATTTTTTGGCAATAGAACATTTTTATTAGTACGGAACAAAACATTTCATTATGGTACTCTTAGTTATTATCTCTTTTTTTTTTTTTTTTTTTTTGCAATGAATTATTTTCATCTCGAGTTACTCACATTTCCATTGTTTCATCTTTTCCCAACACGTGTGCTATACCTAGCGTATTGGCAAAACTATTAAGTGGTAGCATATCAGTAGTACCTAATATTTGCATGTGATTATTTAATGCTATTTTAATTCTTTCATTACTACATTAGTACTTAATCATTTACTTACCTTACTTTAGTTCTACCTTCACGCTCTTTTGGACTGTGTTGTTTTATTCTCTCGATTTATTACTGAGCATTGATTTCTGTTGCATTTTGTTTCAAAGCCTTGTGTTTATTCACGCACGATACACTTTTCATTTCCATTTGTTGACATGTTTTATCATTGATTTATTTCACAATACACATTTCGTTGGTGATCATTTTCCATTTCATTTCATTTTCTCACCTCACGTTCCACTTATTGGTAGTTAATATATTTCACTTTTCTTTTGTTTGAATTTGGTCTTTACACACTTACATCCCACTATTGTTGGTTTCTTTATAATGACTTAACATATCTTGTATCTCTCTGTTGTTATATAATAGAATTTGATCGACCTCACGAAATAGTTAACAAAAAAAGCTGCGCCTTTTTTTTTCCTGGGGTCGGTGTAATCTGTTAAGTCCTATTTTTCGCGTGGGAGTTAAGTGTTTGAGATCCTCACATGCGGGTCTAGTTTTTTTTAGACACACATGTGAGCGCATCTAAATTAATAATATGTTTAATTATTTGCGTGCCTTTTTGCACTAGCATCGAATAGAATAGCGCAACTCGGTGAGGTCGATTTGTTGCCAATCAGCAATTACGCTGAATTAATATGAAACAAACATAAAGATATGTTTTCAGGCACTCGTAAGAAATAAAGAAGTAGAACACTAGACAACAGAAAAACAACAGACATGAGTGGCTTACCCAGGATTTGAACACTGGACCTTCCGTGCGACAACCCCGCCTAGCTATCCAAGCGAATCACACTATCCTCCCTGCCATCTACGCATAACCAAAAAATAATGTTTTGATGACAGGTCAATAGTGCGAACCGAAAGACATAACACCGGAAGTCCACCATGGGCAGTACGACCTGTTAATGACGCAATCACTTCTGTTGTTTCCCTATCAGACAGCATAGGCCAGTCCACACAAGACAAAGAGACCTTAATACTGTGTCTAGTACATGATAATAGACTTAGAACAGTAAGTACAGGACAAAGGGTAGGTTTTGGTATTGTATAAATATTTATAACATATAAGGAAGGGAAACCCGAGACCTGTAAACGGTAAATTAATATGAAACAAATATAAAGGTATGTTATAAGGCACTCGTAAGAAATAAAGATAAAGACAGACGTCTTCGACGAAGATTATTATAAGTCTTACCCCCAAGTCGTGGGAAGACTCAATGAAGATATAGTATTGTACCTCCCTGTGTGGAGTGTTTGCTTTAGCCAATCCTGGCTCGTTTATGTATCATGATTTGATACTCTATTTTATTCTCAGTAAGATTTGGGAGAGCTTCGGCACGTCTTGTCGTGGCGTGCCGTCAGTGTGCTGAGCAGTATATGGATCGTTACGCTTCGATCTTCAGGGAAGACATCCCGCATTGCATAAATCTTCGTTATAAAAGCTATGAATATCAGAACTCCTAACCGCAGGACTCCCGTCGTCCTTGAGACTGACGGCCAATGCGTCGGTCAAGTTCAATACTGATGTCATGCCTTAACTATGTATTCATGTCTGCATGATAACATTTGATGAAATTATGCGGTGTCTACTCAAGACGTTTGACGTCGTTGTCCAATAAATGTTTCTGTCAAGATGTGTTCAACAATGAGTACAGCCTGCTTCATTTCCCAGATGGTCGACCTTATGATCCTGTAAATTAATATGAAACAAATATAAAGGTATGTTATAAGGCACTCCTAGGAAATAAAGAAGTATAACACTAGACAACAGAAAAACAACAGACATGAGTGGCTTACCCAGGATTTGAACCCTGGACCTTCCGTGCGACAACACCGCCTAGCTATGCAAGCGAATCACACTGTCCTCCCTGCCATCTACGCATCCCCAAAAAGGATGTTTCAATAACAGGTCATTAGTGCGAACCTCTATACATAACACCGGAAGTTTACCTTGTGCAGTTCAGCCTATTAATGACGCAATCACTGCTGTTGTTCCCCTATATATCAGTATTGGTCAGTCCAACAAGACAAAGACCTAAATACTGTGTCCAGTATGATAGTAGACTTAGAACAGTAAGAACAGGACAGAGGGTAGGTTTGGTATTGTATAAACATTTATAACGACTTATCTGACATCGTCCTTGTCAGTAAATAACACAGCACACACCCCAAACATACGCATTTAACAGTAAGTAAACATGTACACTACTATTTTACATTAATATTCAATATATATATATAATATAAATATACAGAAAGATCTGTACACAGTAAAATTGTAGTCAAACAAAATGTCCAGTTTTGCTAAAAGTCGTAAATTTTGTTTTTCACTTCCAATGACAATAAACCAATCCAACCCGGTACAATACTGTTTCCATTTATCCCAGTTGCTCTTGTTGGGACAACATGCAAGTAATGTGTACAGAGATAAACATTAAGAAAAAAACGTCACTTGCATTTTATTTCCATTTAAAGATTAAATTTCACGGGAAGAAATATTTTATCATTATTTCGCGTGGCCTGTTGCTTAGGTCAGATAAGATGTTTTTTCAGGATTAAAAGCAAACAGATAACCATAAACCTTGTTTGCACCGATGACAGGGTCCTGATAGATTAAAAAGTTATAAAAAAAACCCAAAGTAAGAAACAAATATAACAAGATGAATGGCGCAGGATCAGTTAACAAAACGCAAGATAAATGACAGGATTGTACATAGCTAATCTGGAACTGAAGGTATAGATGATATCCCTGGAATAGAAGATACAAGCACAACTTTGGCATGGATAAAACTTAACTGTAACAGGATTTTGACAAAATGGACTCAATGATGAAAGACACTGAGAAGAAAATGTTATTAATAATTATATTTCCATGAACAACAAATATGGGAAACGAAAAGCCAGGGATCCAGAGCTCCAGGACGCCCCAGAGTTTGCTGGGAGGACAACATTAGACAATTTCTGAAGGACTGAGGACTAGACTGGAATTAGGCCTAAAGAAAGATAGCTGAGAGATAGCGTGCGTTCTCACTGGCGAAGCTCTACACCCCAACGTAAAAGAGGATTGGCTAAGTTAAGTAAGCACATTTATAGTAAAAAATATTAAGGACTCGACGGCTTAGAAAAGGTTATAAAAAAAAAGAAACCACATATTTGTATATAAGATTTCGTTGATGACAACGAAGAAAGTAACATGTAAACAAAATAAATGAAGAATCATAAAACTAAAAGTTTGACGCTATAGAAAATGGGCTACTGTGAAAAAAGAAACTGAGACATAGAGAATTAAGGAAAATAGATTTGAATAATGATAAACATTTAACATTCCATAGCAAATACTGCTGTAGGGGAGTAAAGTGTTATACTAGGTCCAGCTTTGACAGATGGGAAGACCATTTCCATTCCTCGATGCCTCTGCCTTCCCTAACTCAATAGTACGTGTAGAAGAAAGTACTCATTTACAGCTGATTAGGCTGGATCGTGACGCCACTCTGTTTTGAACCCAGCACCATTGTCGCGAGAGGCCAGCGCTCTAACCACTCTACCAAACGGAAGCTCTGAATAATGATCAATATTAATAAAAACGGAGATGAAAAATATGAGAAAAAAATGTAAGAGTATGACAAGAACGAGAAGCTGTAGAAAAGATGACGGTTGTGATAAAGCTGACATGACGACAAGGACAACAAAAATGTTGCCACGTCCAGGTTCAAATATCAAAAGTTTCAGCCGTTTCCAATCATGTCACGTGAACATACTCGTCCCCTGGGGTGGAGACTACATGATCAAAGGTAATGGTGTAATAGTGCTTTCGTAAGAGCATCAGTGGCTGGCTTGTTTGAGGGGTTTGTCTCTTAAGTCAGCTAAGTACGTACCAATTACGGCGCGTGGCGGTCTTGCCTGGTTCATGACTGTCTAATTCTACAGGATACAAGTTAGCTGGACACCAGTCTCATTGATGTAGAATTGGAGGGGAGTGTTGATGAGGATTAGCAAGAGTCAGAGAGCCAGAGAGAAAGAGAGAGAGTGACATTGAGAGTGAGAGAGACAGTGAGAGTGAGTGAGTGAAATTGGCTACACACGTGGTAAGCGAAAAGTATTATTTCGACAAGGTCATCAAATAAAACGAGACTAGAAGGAAAAGAAATGAAACAGACAAATGGACAACAAAGAACAGACAAAGAACAGATAGTACAAATAGACAGACAGAAGACACACATACACACACAGACCTGCGGATGGGTGGGCGGACCGAAGGACGAAGAGACGGACGGAAGGAAAGATAGAGAACTAGACAGACAGACTGATGACAGGAAGGTCTGAGAATAGACAGACAGACGGACGGACAGATAGATAGATAGATAGATAGATAGATAGATAGATAGATAGATAGATAGATAGATAGATAGATAGATAGATAGATAGATAGATAGATAGATAGATAGATAGATAGATAGATAGATAGATAGATAGATAGATAGATAGATAGATAGATAGATAGATAGATAGATCGGGGAAACGGGGCTGAAGTGAAGAAAACAATTACGAAGATTGTAATAAGAACGGAATGAAGAGAATGTCGGTGGAGGGATGAAACTGATCTATATTCACGAAAACAAAACGTTGAGCAATGCCCAGAGAAATATTACTGTAATCATTACTATTTTGAGAATTATTGTTCGACTTTTTCGGGTGATCAAATCAACGAAGCTTATTCAAGCATCGTTAAAATAATGAAGCCTAAAAGAGAACCTCTAACAAGAACCACAACTGTCACAGTGACACAGTTTAATAAGACAGACAGGAAATAACTCCACCCTCTCTTCCTCGTGGAATTAGTGGAAGAGAAGACAGAGAAGAGAAATGACGAACATCATCTGACTTTCCGCCTCCTTAAGGACCATGAATCCACAACTTGAGATGGCTTTCTTCATGAATTCAGCAGCAATATGTTCTTGCAGCCATGGTTTCTGCAACAAGTTGTTGTACAAGATGAGATTGCCAGTGCTATGCACAATTTCATATTGGTTGCCCCGTCAAATATGCCTGAAGAAACAATGGCCCCGGCTACTACACAGACCATTATTTTTTTAATAAACACCATGGTGCGTTCGATTGGCAGAGTGGTTAGAGCAATATCCTCTCACTGCAAAGGTTTCGAGTTCGAAACACGGTGACATCACGCTCCATCTATCTAGCTGTAAATGAGTACGTGTCTCTGCACTTGAGTTACCGAATGAAAAGGCATCGAGGAAGAGTGATTACCCCCCACCTCTCAAAGCTGGATCTAGTAAAGTGACGTCTCTGCTGTAGAGCAGTGAAGTCTCTAACACTTCACTCCCCTATAGTAGTGTCTATTATGATACTGCCTATACGTATTGATTTAAACAGCAAACAATAATTCAGGGATGCATCATTTATACAGCAAACAATAACCCAACGATGCATCAGTACACTGGGTGGAACACAGCATTGCGTAACAAAGAATTCGGATTTGAAGACATAATTGACAACCTCAGATTCAGAGACACAACATATAGAACAGGGGCAGCAACCAATCCATCCTGATCTATGGGTAGATCCCAGAGGACTATTTTTTGGTAGATATCAGCTGACAGAAGGGGAAACAAGAATATTTAACCTAGACTACCACTTTTCTGCTGGCCCTTAGATGTGCGGTGTTTACACTTGTTTAGGCACTTTCATCGCATACCCAGTGAATACCCACACGCTAGTTTAATAAATTCACTTTATTCGTGAACTGCATTAGAAATGAAAGAGATATTTTCTTTGAATCAAACATCGGATGTCAATAACCCCAATATACACGATCGGAGGAGCCTGAAGTCCTCCAACACTGGTGGTAGCCTTCACATTTTGTTTAGGATTCCCTACAGAAATAATCTGTTTTATTTTTCCTACCGCTCTGACGATACGATCGCACGAAGTTGATCGTGTGGCGCAGATTAGAGTTAGATAAAAGTTCACTTATTCCAAATTTCACATACTCTGAAATCCGAAAAAGACACGATTTTATCAACATAGATCTTTAGAGAAGTCAGTGATTCTAAAGTAGATCTCCTAACTCCTGGGTTGCCGACCGATGTTCTAGAAGAAACGGAATGAGAAAACAAAGTAATAGAATAATGGAATGAAAAAGAATCTAGAGGAATGTTTCAGCTCATCTGATTTTCACCGCTTCATTTGTCCTGAGATAGACTGCTAATTTTTCAGACAGGTGTATTAAGTTAAAGTAAATAAGGTAACGCAAAAAAAAAAAAAAAGAGAACAATACAGAAATAACACTAGACAGTTTTAAGGGAAACAATTAGTTACAGTCACACAAAAAGACACACAAAAAGGTCTGCAAATAACAATAAGGGCGGAGAACTTGAAACTTAGAGATGAGCACAGACACACACAATTACATACAAATTTTGAACAAAATAGAACCCTGCTGTATGAATCATTGGCATGTGACCAAAAATAGCTCATCCACACTCCTGAAATTCATCAACAGATGCACCCGTCACATCCTCGTAGCAGATTTAATAATAAACACATACTTGTGGGATAGAGCCAAACAATAACCAGTATAGAAGTCGCTGGCGATGGATAGGACACACGCTGAGGAAACCTGATGAAAGTTTTACATGACAATGCTTGTTCCGGAATCGAAAACTTGCGAGAAAGAGAAGTGGTGACAGAAATTAAAGGAATAAAGAAGGCAACGAAAAACCTTGAACGGATGGCACAGTACGGGAAGGTGTGGCATGTTTTTGTTGAGGACATGTACTCCACGGGGAGGAGGGGGAATGGGGGTGAACGGTTTAGAATGAGTGATTGGTTGATTGATTATGTCAATTACGCTGTAAGGTAAGAAAGTACAAAAGCCCATATGGAATGACAAATTTAAGGAGCTACAGTCTAATACATTAATATATAATACAGAGAGGTCTCGTATTACGAACGAGTTCCGTTCTAAAGGGCACTCGTAACACCATTTTGTACGTAAGTCGGAATTTGCACTTCTAGCATAAGTGTGCAGGCGTCCGTTAATCAAACATCGGATGTTCTCGATATACACGATTCAAAGTGCCCAAAATCCTCCTGCCCTTGTGGTACCGTTCCACTTATACACCTTTTTGAGGATTCCCAAGTCCCTCTACATGTACGTGTCAAATAGTGACAATATTAATAGTAATAATAATAATAATAAAAGTAATACTATTTAAGGAAAACAAATGAAAGAAAAAAAAGTCAAAACATACTAATTATTAATAAATCAATAATACACAAAGTTATGTTTCAGGCATTCGTGGGAAATAAAGAAGTAGAAGACAGGACAACAGAAAAACAACAGAAGTGATAGGTTTACCGGGAATCGAACCCAGGAAACTTCCGAACGACACTACCGGCTAGCTAAGGATATTATAATTTATTATAATAATTAATAAATAAACACAAACACACTTAAAAAAATAAATCACACATTAAATTTTAAAAAATAAAAACAAATAACTACTCATTATTAAGGATAAACAATAAAGCAATATAAACAACATGACACGTGAAAACTGCTAATAACAAACATAAGACAAAACTAAATTTGAATATGAACTGTCACCGCCAATAGCAATCAATAGCAAATAACGATAGATATTTCATACTAACAAAAAACTGAAAAAAAATAACATTAAATACCCTAATTATAACCGACAATTAACTCTTTGACTCCGCAATTACTTTCCACCCTGTGCAGTAATTTTAATTCGTGATAGACTAAAAACAACGCTCAGAGAGTTGTTTTGGCACGGGTGTCAAATCTGACCAACGCTCTCAGCGTTGTTTCTGAGTCAAAGAGTTAAGTTGAACAGAGTAGACCAAAATGATGAAAGAGCAGAGACAAATGCTCATCTGATGCGTCTGCTCTCCTCCAATTCCTTGAATTATTGTTGTTCTTATTGTTGATCAGAATCGAAGTCATCGCATTCCGGGCAAACCCATAGGTGCTCAGTCTCCCTCAGCACATGTCAAAGGATACGAAAGCTAATTGTTCCTGTTGCGCACTAGTTGTATACACGCTTGATGCTTTCACTCATACGTCTATCCCTGTTGGTCTTACGTTTGATGCCTAATTCCAGCAATCTTAGCCTTGATGATTCATCGACTGCAGTGTCATTCTCTAATAGGCGATTGCCCTCAGTTTCTCTCCCTTATCCATATCCAATCCATCTGCTATGGTTGCTCTTGAAGGCTAGTCTGTCAGCTCTTTCATTGCCGCGTACCCATGCATGACCAGGACAGAAGATCCACACCAGTTCCTGAAGATTCGAGGCTTCTATGGAAGTTTTCCATTCATGCCGCAGCCATCCACTCTGGACCTTCCGAAGCATGGATTGTGAGTCTGATACAATAACTGCCCTTGTTAATGAAGTTTCAGACAGCCACTTTAAAGCTGCAGTAACTGCCTCTACCTCCATTCTCGTGCTGGAGGTTGTTATCATGTAAACCCCGCAATGTTCAGCGAAGATTCTGCCCTTTACTCTAGCAAGGAAGCCCCCATCCAGATTTCTCACCACGGATTACAGACCCATCACTCGCGTCAGAACTAGATCGCATAAGTAACGAACGCGAATCACTACAGTAGTTGAATATTAATTGAAATTTAATTGAAATTACAAAATGTTATTGTTTCATTAGTATCGGCGGATTGCCGTAAGTCGAGACCGCCGCAACTCGAGACCATGCTGTATACTGTAACGCTATCTATTAGAAAAAATACTGCTAGAACTATGACAATTTTCATACCTGTTTTCGCTGTGATGAAGACCAAACTGATTTATAAGTTTGCCCTTTTGGATTCTTTAAAGATTTTTGTTTGAACCGAAAAAAAAAATTGTAAACCCATGGACGACGTGAAGACAGAAGGAAAGTTAAATAAATACGAAAACACACAACTAAAAAAAAAGTGTCTACGAACTGTGAACCAGGGAGAGAAAAATCGGAGAATTGATTAATCATTTTCAGGACGTCTTGTCTTGATTTTTGCTTGCGAAAGCCACGTATTGTATTTCAGCCAAGTGTTTACTTAACTTTTGTTTTATTTTTCGACCAACAAAAAGTGGTCCATTGGGTGTAAAGCAACAAAGAATGGGGCATAACATGTAAACAGCAGTAAGGAATGTATTACATAGAAAACAACCACAAAGTTTAGCGCTTTACATAGAAATAAATAAAAATAGTAGTGCACTACATGGAAAGAAACAAAAAGTGGTGCATTGCATGTTAACTAGGGTTGGGATTGATTTAAAAAAATATTAATTGATTATCGAATTATCCATTTATCGAAGATCATTTTGGAAAAATTTGAAAAAAATTTTAGAAATCATTAATAACTTTTTTACTAAAAAACATAAGGGACTTTATTAATTTTACTTGTTATAAGGCAACATCTTCTTGAAAATATAACGAAAAAACTGAAAAGTTACAACCAAATAATTTATCATTATTGACCGTACTTGCCTCATTCCATATCAGAAACCTCTAACATAGTAAATGCTTTTGCATTTAAGCAAAAAACATACATCACTAAAAATGGAATAATCGATTAACATCTCTTTTACCAATTAATGGATTAAAATATTTTTCACCGATTAATATTAATCGTTAAAGATCCCAGCCCTAAAGTAACCTGCAGTAAGGACTGTATTTCAAAGAAAATACCAAAAACGTTGGTGCATTACATAAACTCAACAAAGCGTCGCGCATTACACACAAACAACAGAAAAATGGCGCCATACAAAGAAAACATTGAAAAATAATGGAAAGTGGCACAAGACATGGGAAACGGGAAAAAAAATGATGCATGGACTTCTTCTTCTTCGTGCTCTCTCAGTCGTCTACTTGAATGTTTTCAAAGAAAGTAGTAGTCAGCGTGAGACTATCTGCATCTCCTTGAGTTTTTCCAGGAATGGTACTTGTGACGGCCATATGCGCTTAATCTGTTACTCATAAGTTGGGAATCTTTGAAGCAGACGTTCAACAGGAATTTTATCGGTGCCAAATTTACACTCATCAGTAGTTCCTATCTTTAGCTTGTTGACTAGATGATGTCCCAATCTGCTGTGACCTGTGCGGAGTCCGAAAATTATCACTTGTTCTCTTCTGCTGAGCAGTAATATGCATCATTACATGGACAACAACAAACAGTAGTGCGTTATGTCCTGAACAACAAAAAGAGATATTTTTTCATAGAAAATATATTGCATTACGCAGAAAACAAACGAACAAGCTGCGATTTACAAAGAAAACACAGGAAAACAACTAAAACATGGCACAGTGCGTAGAAAACAACTAAAATAGATGTATGGCAGTGTACACATCAAACTCTTCTGCATGCAACAGAAACAATACAAAGCAGCTCATACATAGAAAATAACAGTAAAAGGCAGTGCATTAGATAGAAAAAAATAACAAACATAAAATGGTAAACTACATAAAAAACAATGAGTTGTGTGTTGAAAGTCTGACCAAATGCTTCAACAAATGCACAATCCAATTGATACCAGCCCATTGCAACATTTGGGGTAAATATTAGGCAGACAAACGTGCTAAGGAAAGGGAGGAGCTACAACAAAATCATATATCGACAACTGTCGTGGAATATTCTAATCCACATATATAAATTATCAAGTAAATATAAAGCCTAATAAATACATATAATAAATAAAGGAAGAAGAATGGTAAAGAACAGTGCTGTCACAATGACTGTACTCGAAATCCCCCTTGTTTTATGCTTCGTCTGCAAATTGTAACGCTTTCACGTTGATAGTAAAAGCTTACTGTATTATTACCCGCTTTCTTCAATGAAACGTGTGCTGCATTTCTAAGAAAAACATTGAGAGGCCCTGCGTAATGACCTAAATTAATCCTAACATTAATTATATTACGTTACCAAAACGAACGAACAGATGGACTCAAATATATAGAGAGAGAGAGGGGCGAATAAAATCGGGAACGCATGCAACACGCGTCGCGCGATACACAAATGCTGCCATCACGCGTGTAAGTCTACATGCACTAATTTTTTTTTCAGACGGACAGTGATAAAATACACTACCCTTTCCCAGAGTTAGGTTTATAAATCATAAAAAAACTCTTATTAGGAAAGACAACATTAGATGGGTTTACGGTTGAAAACATAACAGTACCCAGACAGCACATCTTCGAAACAGGAGGTAGAAAATACATATTTTGAACGCAGCCACGTAGCTCTTTTAAATTTGGATAATTGGGTTCCTTAGGGCTTGCTGACAAATAATATGTAAAACGTTACGCAAATAGTCCAGGAATTAATAAATTATACCCAAAATAAAATAGTGAGGATGTCTGACAGCATGGAATCATTTCTGCTCATAAAATTTTTTTTATAACGTGTTTGAAAAAAACCTTACGTTACATAAATAGCCTACCATGTAAACTCCCAATTGATTGGAGCGCAACAAATGAAAGCCTAACCACGATTGGTCGGACTATAAATACTATCTTTCGTTGTCAAGGGAGACGGGGAAGGGTAACATTTTTTCAAACACTTGTCGAAACGTGGCTCATTGGCCAGTCTCGCTGATATACACACTTGGGAGCGTTAGTTCGAAACCACTTGTTTAAATAAGCTTGATAAAGCATCAGTGCGTTGAAGCCAGCTCACAATTTTGCTAAAATAAAAGCCTGGAACATAAGCAGATGGAAATTTGTGCCAGTAATTGTGCCAGAATTCATTGCTAATCAACGTATCTGTGTTTATTTCCATGAAATTGTGGTAAGCTTGAACCATTCAGTATCTTTTAATGAAAATTGAATGTAAATTGTTAATTTATGCCTGTATATATATGTGTAGTTCAGTGGCAAACAAGAGATAAAGCCTATAATGCTCCAGCCTGAACAGAGGGTGTCGGAGGGAAGTAAAACGGCATGGAATGGCCAAATAGTACACTGACACCTAGATGATTGACTAGAAAGAAATAATGCTGGAATTGCAGAGGCGTAGTAACCATTAAGGAGGTTAATGCTGGTATAAAGTACTTCAGAATGAAGCTGACAGTTGGCCTAACGCTCTGAACTCAATGTTTGTGCTGTATTGTGATCAGTGTAAAAGAGAGTATAAGTTAGTTATGAAGTAGAAGGTACATCCTTCTTGATTTCAGGGACAGTGGTCTTGATGGTACTGAGCAGCACCTGGTCAGAGCTTTGCTGAATCCAGTGTCGGACAGCATACTCCTTGGTCCTTTTAGCTATCAGTGAGGTGTCTCCAGAGCCCAGAGGAGAATTCGAGCAGAGGAGTCCTTTCCTGCCGCCATCACGCCAGATAAGCTAACTTGGCCAGCTGAGCTCAACATTATGTCCCCTCATCTTGAACTGACTTTGTAAAATTAACATTAAGAGGGGAATTTAATTGTCTTAATATCAGGAACTGAGAACATCTCCAATACTAGTCCCAAAAGACAAACTATTGAAGTCATGATGACAAATACCAACAGAGCTTGAACAAAACAAAACCAGTATTACCTCATTTTACTACTACACAACTGACACACATAGAATATTTGTAATAATATATGTCACTACAATATTCATATTAAATACATTCTGTACATAACTTGTAATTTAAATTGATTGTGATTCCTGGTTCCCTTGTAGTTGAATCAGGACACATATTCATTCATGCCAGTAATGAATACATATTGTTATTTGAAAAGTTACGAGTGACTTCTTTAAGATATTCTCATAGAGTGTTATATGTATGTGAGTGTCACAGTGTTGTTAAGAGTAGTGGATTAAATTAAATTGTTTATCTGTCTGTTGTTGTGACTTACACTTCATCATACACATACCCTAGACACATAACGTAGTCATCACACTATTCCAGAATAATTCTGACTGAGATATATAGATATGTGGTAGCAAGTAAGGTTATATATAATACACTACTCTTATTAGATATATATACCTTCACAGCTGATCCCAGTCAGTACACTAAGTCCCCTATAAATATTTATAACATCCCACTTCACCACATATATTGGGGTCTCGCTCTTGGGATTTTGAATCTTTAACTATTAAAAATATTGGGGGTAATTCACTTCAGGGAATATAAGAATTAAAAGGTATCCTTGGGTGGAATTAAATAAGGTTGAGCTCACGGTGCCTGTGTTGTCCATTAGAGATTGAATTGTTGGTTAGACATTATATAAAGTTACCTGATAGACAATGGCGGACCTGGCCAAATTTCGATCTGCTGCGGTTCAGACTGCAAAAGAGTTAGGATTAGATGGGCAAGTTATGGTTGCCTATGTCACGACGGAATGTGACAAATTTATTGAACGCGAAGAAAGAAGGTTTGAAGCCGAAAGAAGGTTAGAGGCTGAAAGGGAAATTAAGAGGTTGCAATTTGAAGCTGAGGCTGAGACTAAGAGGTTGCAGATTGAGGCTGACAAAGAGGCTAAAGCATTGGAAGCCGAGGAAAGAAGACAAGCTGCAGAAAGGGAAGAGAAGAAATTAGCTGCAGAAAGGGAGAGAAGAAATTAGCTGCAGAAAGGGAAGAGAAGAAATTAGCTGCAGAAAGGGAAGAGAAGAGATTAGCTGCAGAAAGGGAAGCAGAAAAGGAGGAGAAGAGATTACAAAGGGAACATGAGTTACGACTAAGGGAGTTTGAGTTTCAAGGCCATGCTCCTGAAAATGGTGCCAGCCCCTTTGCCTCTGATGCTACGGTTACTCAGGGAGCCTCAACCTCAGCTATGAACTTTCATTTAGATCATTTTGTTGAGAAAGACGATGATATTGAGAGCTATATAAATAGGTATGAACTATTAGCCACCACGTATGGGTTAGAGAGAGAGAAAGGTGGAGCTTAAAGTTATCTCAGGGACTTCGTGGGGCAGCTTATGAAGTTTTTGCAAAAATGAGCAGAGGTGATCAGGAAAATTATGACATGCTAAAGCAGGCTCTTTTGTTAAGGTATGAAAAGAATGCAGAGTTTTACAGAAAAAAATTTAGGAATGCTAAACTACTGTCAGGTGAAACCTATCACCAGTTCTCTGCACAAATAGAGACATACTTGGAGAAATGGACTTCTCTGGGGAAAACCCAAGATCTTAAGGAAATGGTCCTTATAGAGCAATTAAGAGAGTCCATGGCTCCAGACCTGAGAAAGTTTCTCATGGAACAAGGTGCAGAGAGGCTGGATGAGTTGCTAAATGTTGCTGAAAGGTATCAAGCAGCTCAAGCAGAGGTAACAGGTAATAAAAAGAAACAGGTGGACAACTTTAGGGCACCACAGAACTTTAATAAATTTGATCCTAGGGATCAAAACAAAGGTAAGCACCAATTTGATAGGCCACGGTATGACAATAAAAATAAATTCCCACAATTCGATGAAAGGAAATATAATGACAGAAAATCTTTCAACCAAGGAAAAAGGTGGTGTAAGAATTGTCAGATGGACAATCATGACACTGACCGTTGCAGAAGGAAACTTGTGTATATGGCAACCCTTCAGGTCAGGTCGACCTCAAGACAGGAGGAGGATATTATGTTAGATACCACTCCAGAAGAGATGAGGAAGGCACAGGCTGGGGATAAAACACTCAAGCCTTGTTTCAGGAAATTGTCAACTTGTCATACAACTCCAGGCAAGGGAGATTTTTACATGAAAAACAAGTTGATGTATAGGAAGACTGGAACTAGATCCAAAGGTCAAGGACAGCTGGTACTTCCTAAAAGATATAGGGCAGACTTAATAAGGAGCCTACATGTGAAACCAGATGGGGACCATGAGAAGATAGGTACCATCATTCAAAAGGTGGCTCACAATTATTATTGGCCCAAAGCAAGATGGGACATTGAGAATTTTGTAGAAAGGTGTAGCATAGCACATGAGGGAACACCCACAAGTGGGAACATGGATCAGGACCTGGACACGCCATGGGGCAAAATCAGGCCTGACAATAAAAGGAAAAATAGATTTGATAAAGTGGACCAAATGGAATGGGAAGCCCCTTTTCACGGACAAGCTTCACTTAACTGTGTTACAATGGCCACTATGCGGAGAGTGCAAAAAGATGTCTTACCCCAGGATAAGCCGACAATCCCTCAATCGGACTTAAACAAACTGGAGGAAGAGGATGTAGAGAGGAAATCTCTCATCAAGAATTTTAAGAGGGGAGACAGCCCCAAGAGAAAAATTGGTAGCGGTCGTTTTGTGAATGATAATTCTGGGAGGAAAAATCATCACTATAAAGCTTCGAGTGGAAGAGACCATACCGGTGCATGGACAAATAGGTCCACACAATAAAAGGTCCACTTGAAGCTTTGTTAAGAACGTGGACTGATGAAAAGGCAGAGGAAAACATTACATCTTCATACCAATATGTGAATGAGCTGACCACTCGGTTGAAAACTGGCGGGAAACTTGCCAATGAAAATTTGAAACAAGCCAGGAAGAAACATGCTGCCTATTATAACAGGAAGGCGAAAGACAGAAATTTGGCTGTGGGAGAGAAGGTACTGCTTCTTTTGCCCGGGAGTCAGAATAAGTTACAAATTGGATGGCAGGGTCCATATACAGTTCTAGAGAAGGTGTCTAGAACAAATTATAAGATAGATAAGAAGGGGAAAGAAAAAATCTATCATGTGAATCTCCTGAAGAAATATTTGGAAAGAGAACATCAGGAAGAGACACACTTGTTGACCTTGTCCATCGCCATGGAGATGAAAAAGGAACCACTTTCATCATTTGAATATCCATTACACCCCTGTGAGACAGCAACACAGGTGAAAATCAGTACACATTTAACGAAAACTCAGAAAGAGAGAGTGCAACAGGTTCTAAATAATCATGCAGAGGTGTTAACAGACCGACCAGGACATACAAACCTATTGGAATATGATATGAAACTGATAGACCCCACACCTGTCTGTATGAAACCATATTCGATTCCGTTTGCTAAGGAGAAAGCTTTGAAGGAAGAGATAGACTATCTGTTGAAGGAAGGAATTATTTCACACAGTGAGTCTTCGTATAGTTCCGGTGTTGTACTCTTAAGGAAGCCCTCTGGAGAACATAGACTCTGTATAGATTACAGGAGACTGAATGCTATTACAGAAGGACAGGTGGATCCATTGCCGGATACAAATCAGCTGTTTGCCAGGCTAAATAAAGCTAAATATTTCTCAAAAGTGGATCTGAGTAAAGGATACTATCAGATTCCAGTAAAGCCTGAGGTTAGACCATACTTAGCTTTTAGTACCTCAGAAGGACACTATGAGTTTAATAGATTGCCATTTGGATTGAAGAATGCGCCTAGTGTCTTCTCTAGAATGATGAGAAAGTTATTGGATCCTCTGAATAATCCCTGTATAACAAATTTTATGGATGATATCCTTATAGCAACCGAAACATTTGAGGAACACATTGACTCTCTGAACATGCTGTTTAATCGACTTAGGGAGGCAAATTTAACAGCCCGACCAACCAAATGTTGCGTTGGATGTAAAGAATTGGAATTTTTGGGACACACAGTTTATCAGGGAAACATGACCCCTGACCCAAAGAATTTAGAAAAACTACAGAAAGCCCCGAGACCACAAACCAAGAAGGACGTGAGATCCTTTGTCTCATTATGTGGTTTCTACCAGAAGTATATCAAGAACTTTAATTCCATATGTGCACCGTTAACTGAATTGACACGTAAAGGACTTCCAGATCGCATTACATGGACACCACAATGTGAAATGACTTACCAAGAATTGAAGGAAAAGCTCACAAGTAAACCCATTTTGAAATTACCTGACTTAAGTCAAGAATTCATAGTAAGGACGGATGCAAGTAATATTGGGTTAGGTGCAACTCTACTACAGAAATCAGATGCATTGGATGGGGAATTAAGCCCAGTGGCATATGCTAGCAGAAAGTTGAATAAAGCTGAAATCAACTACTCAACTAGCGAAAAAGAATGTCTTGCAGTAATATGGGCGATAAAGAAATTCAATATTTATCTATATGGGAAGGCATTTAAGTTGCAAACTGACCACAAACCTTTATCGTTTCTAGCACAGGCTAAGCATGAGAACTCTAGGTTACTCCGATGGTCTTTGCTTCTGGCTCCATATAATTTTAGCATTGAGTATATATCTGGAAAAACCAATTTGGGAGCGGATTTTTTAAGCCGCCATCCGTGTGATGAGAATCACCGTAAACACCAGAAATAATAATGAATTTCTCTATGTGTATATAGAATAAAGGACTGACATATAATGTCTGTTTTAAGAGGGGAGGTGTCGTGGAATATTCTAATCCACATATATAAATTATCAAGTAAATATAAAGCCTAATAAATACATATAATAAATAAAGGAAGAAGAATGGTAAAGAACAGTGCTGTCACAATGACTGTACTCGAAATCCCCCTTGTTTTATGCTTCGTCTGCAAATTGTAACGCTTTCACGTTGATAGTAAAAGCTTACTGTATTATTACCCGCTTTCTTCAATGAAACGTGTGCTGCATTTCTAAGAAAAACATTGAGAGGCCCTGCGTAATGACCTAAATTAATCCTAACATTAATTATATTACGTTACCAAAACGAACGAACAGATGGACTCAAATATATAGAGAGAGAGAGGGGCGAATAAAATCGGGAACGCATGCAACACGCGTCGCGCGATACACAAATGCTGCCATCACGCGTGTAAGTCTACATGCACTAATTTTTTTTCAGACGGACAGTGATAAAATACACTACCCTTTCCCAGAGTTAGGTTTATAAATCATAAAAAACTCTTATTAGGAAAGACAACATTAGATGGGTTTACGGTTGAAAACATAACAGTACCCAGACAGCACATCTTCGAAACAGGAGGTAGAAAATACATATTTTGAACGCAGCCACGTAGCTCTTTTAAATTTGGATAATTGGGTTCCTTAGGGCTTGCTGACAAATAATATGTAAAACGTTACGCAAATAGTCCAGGAATTAATAAATTATACCCAAAATAAAATAGTGAGGATGTCTGACAGCATGGAATCATTTCTGCTCATAAAATTTTTTTTTATAACGTGTTTGAAAAAACCTTACGTTACATAAATAGCCTACCATGTAAACTCCCAATTGATTGGAGCGCAACAAATGAAAGCCTAACCACGATTGGTCGGACTATAAATACTACCTTTCGTTGTCAAGGGAGACGGGGAAGGGTAACATTTTTTCAAACACTTGTCGAAACGTGGCTCATTGGCCAGTCTCGCTGATATACACACTTGGGAGCGTTAGTTCGAAACCACTTGTTTAAATAAGCTTGATAAAGCATCAGTGCGTTGAAGCCAGCTCACAATTTTGCTAAAATAAAAGCCTGGAACATAAGCAGATGGAAATTTGTGCCAGTAATTGTGCCAGAATTCATTGCTAATCAACGTATCTGTGTTTATTTCCATGAAATTGTGGTAAGCTTGAACCATTCAGTATCTTTTAATGAAAATTGAATGTAAATTGTTAATTTATGCCTGTATATATATGTGTAGTTCAGTGGCAAACAAGAGATAAAGCCTATAATGCTCCAGCCTGAACAGAGGGTGTCGGAGGGAAGTAAAACGGCATGGAATGGCCAAATAGTACACTGACACCTAGATGATTGACTAGAAAGAAATAATGCTGGAATTGCAGAGGCGTAGTAACCATTAAGGAGGTTAATGCTGGTATAAAGTACTTCAGAATGAAGCTGACAGTTGGCCTAACGCTCTGAACTCAATGTTTGTGCTGTATTGTGATCAGTGTAAAAGAGAGTATAAGTTAGTTATGAAGTAGAAGGTACATCCTTCTTGATTTCAGGGACAGTGGTCTTGATGGTACTGAGCAGCACCTGGTCAGAGCTTTGCTGAATCCAGTGTCGGACAGCATACTCCTTGGTCCTTTTAGCTATCAGTGAGGTGTCTCCAGAGCCCAGAGGAGAATTCGAGCAGAGGAGTCCTTTCCTGCCGCCATCACGCCAGATAAGCTAACTTGGCCAGCTGAGCTCAACATTATGTCCCCTCATCTTGAACTGACTTTGTAAAATTAACATTAAGAGGGGAATTTAATTGTCTTAATATCAGGAACTGAGAACATCTCCAATACTAGTCCCAAAAGACAAACTATTGAAGTCATGATGACAAATACCAACAGAGCTTGAACAAAACAAAACCAGTATTACCTCATTTTACTACTACACAACTGACACACATAGAATATTTGTAATAATATATGTCACTACAATATTCATATTAAATACATTCTGTACATAACTTGTAATTTAAATTGATTGTGATTCCTGGTTCCCTTGTAGTTGAATCAGGACACATATTCATTCATGCCAGTAATGAATACATATTGTTATTTGAAAAGTTACGAGTGACTTCTTTAAGATATTCTCATAGAGTGTTATATGTATGTGAGTGTCACAGTGTTGTTAAGAGTAGTGGATTAAATTAAATTGTTTATCTGTCTGTTGTTGTGACTTACACTTCATCATACACATACCCTAGACACATAACGTAGTCATCACACTATTCCAGAATAATTCTGACTGAGATATATAGATATGTGGTAGCAAGTAAGGTTATATATAATACACTACTCTTATTAGATATATATATACCTTCACAGCTGATCCCAGTCAGTACACTAAGTCCCCTATAAATATTTATAACATCCCACTTCACCACATATATTGGGGTCTCGCTCTTGGGATTTTGAATCTTTAACTATTAAAAATATTGGGGGTAATTCACTTCAGGGAATATAAGAATTAAAAGGTATCCTTGGGTGGAATTAAATAAGGTTGAGCTCACGGTGCCTGTGTTGTCCATTAGAGATTGAATTGTTGGTTAGACATTATATAAAGTTACCTGATAGACAATGGCGGACCTGGCCAAATTTCGATCTGCTGCGGTTCAGACTGCAAAAGAGTTAGGATTAGATGGGCAAGTTATGGTTGCCTATGTCACGACGGAATGTGACAAATTTATTGAACGCGAAGAAAGAAGGTTTGAAGCCGAAAGAAGGTTAGAGGCTGAAAGGGAAATTAAGAGGTTGCAATTTGAAGCTGAGGCTGAGACTAAGAGGTTGCAGATTGAGGCTGACAAAGAGGCTAAAGCATTGGAAGCCGAGGAAAGAAGACAAGCTGCAGAAAGGGAAGAGAAGAAATTAGCTGCAGAAAGGGAAGAGAAGAAATTAGCTGCAGAAAGGGAAGAGAAGAAATTAGCTGCAGAAAGGGAAGAGAAGAGATTAGCTGCAGAAAGGGAAGCAGAAAAGGAGGAGAAGAGATTACAAAGGGAACATGAGTTACGACTAAGGGAGTTTGAGTTTCAAGGCCATGCTCCTGAAAATGGTGCCAGTCCCTTTGCCTCTGATGCTACGGTTACTCAGGGAGCCTCAACCTCAGCTATGAACTTTCATTTAGATCATTTTGTTGAGAAAGACGATGATATTGAGAGCTATATAAATAGGTATGAACTATTAGCCATCACGTATGGGTTAGAGAGAGAAAGGTGGAGCTTAAAGTTATCTCAGGGACTTCGTGGGGCAGCTTATGAAGTTTTTTGCAAAAATGAGCAGAGGTGATCAGGAAAATTATGACATGCTAAAGCAGGCTCTTTTGTTAAGGTATGAAAAGAATGCAGAGTTTTACAGGAAAAAATTTAGGAATGCTAAACTACTGTCAGGTGAAACCTATCACCAGTTCTCTGCACGAATAGAGACATACTTGGAGAAATGGACTTCTCTGGGGAAAACCCAAGATCTTAAGGAAATGGTCCTTATAGAGCAATTAAGAGAGTCCATGGCTCCAGACCTGAGAAAGTTTCTCATGGAACAAGGTGCAGAGAGGCTGGATGAGTTGCTAAATGTTGCTGAAAGGTATCAAGCAGCTCAAGCAGAGGTAACAGGTAATAAAAAGAAACAGGTGGACAACTTTAGGGCACCACAGAACTTTAATAAATTTGATCCTAGGGATCAAAACAAAGGTAAGCACCAATTTGATAGGCCACGGTATGACAATAAAAATAAATTCCCACAATTCGATGAAAGGAAATATAATGACAGAAAATCTTTCAACCAAGGAAAAAGGTGGTGTAAGAATTGTCAGATGGACAATCATGACACTGACCGTTGCAGAAGGAAACCTGTGTATATGGCAACCCTTCAGGTCAGGTCGACCTCAAGACAGGAGGAGGATATTATGTTAGATACCACTCCAGAAGAGATGAGGAAGGCACAGGCTGGGGATAAATCACTCAAGCCTTGTTTCAGAAAATTGTCAACTTGTCATACAACTCCAGGCAAGGGAGATTTTTACATGAAAAACAAGTTGATGTATAGGAAGACTGGAACTAGATCCAAAGGTCAAGGACAGCTGGTACTTCCTAAAAGATATAGGGCAGACTTAATAAGGAGCCTACATGTGAAACCAGATGGGGACCATGAGAAGATAGGTACCATCATTCAAAAGGTGGCTCACAATTATTATTGGCCCAAAGCAAGATGGGACATTGAGAATTTTGTAGAAAGGTGTAGCATAGAACATGAGGGAACACCCACAAGTGGGAACATGGATCAGGACCTGGACACGCCATGGGGCAAAATCAGGCCTGACAATAAAAGGAAAAATAGATTTGATAAAGTGGACCAAATGGAATGGGAAGCCCCTTTTCACGGACAAGCTTCACTTAACTGTGTTACAATGGCCACTATGCGGAGAGTGCAAAAAGATGTCTTACCCCAGGATAAGCCGACAATCCCTCAATCGGACTTAAACAAACTGGAGGAAGAGGATGTAGAGAGGAAATCTCTCATCAAGAATTTTAAGAGGGGAGACAGCCCCAAGAGAAAAATGGTAGCGGTCGTTTTGTGAATGATAATTCTGGGAGGAAAAATCATCACTATAAAGCTTCGAGTGGAAGAGACCATACCGGTGCATGGACAAATAGGTCCACACAATAAAAGGTCCACTTGAAGCTTTGTTAAGAACGTGGACTGATGAAAAGGCAGAGGAAAACATTACATCTTCATACCAATATGTGAATGAGCTGACCACTCGGTTGAAAACTGGCGGGAAACTTGCCAATGAAAATTTGAAACAAGCCAGGAAGAAACATGCTGCCTATTATAACAGGAAGGCGAAAGACAGAAATTTGGCTGTGGGAGAGAAGGTACTGCTTCTTTTGCCCGGGAGTCAGAATAAGTTACAAATTGGATGGCAGGGTCCATATACAGTTCTAGAGAAGGTGTCTAGAACAAATTATAAGATAGATAAGAAGGGGAAAGAAAAAATCTATCATGTGAATCTCCTGAAGAAATATTTGGAAAGAGAACATCAGGAAGAGACACACTTGTTGACCTTGTCCATCGCCATGGAGATGAAAAAGGAACCACTTTCATCATTTGAATATCCATTACACCCCTGTGAGACAGCAGCACAGGTGAAAATCAGTACACATTTAACGAAAACTCAGAAAGAGAGAGTGCAACAGGTTCTAAATAATCATGCAGAGGTGTTAACAGACCGACCAGGACATACAAACCTATTGGAATATGATATGAAACTGATAGACCCCACACCTGTCTGTATGAAACCATATTCGATTCCGTTTGCTAAGGAGAAAGCTTTGAAGGAAGAGATAGACTATCTGTTGAAGGAAGGAATTATTTCGCACAGTGAGTCTTCGTATAGTTCCGGTGTTGTACTCTTAAGGAAGCCCTCTGGAGAACATAGACTCTGTATAGATTACAGGAGACTGAATGCTATTACAGAAGGACAGGTGGATCCATTGCCGGATACAAATCAGCTGTTTGCCAGGCTAAATAAAGCTAAATATTTCTCAAAAGTGGATCTGAGTAAAGGATACTATCAGATTCCAGTAAAGCCTGAGGTTAGACCATACTTAGCTTTTAGTACCTCAGAAGGACACTATGAGTTTAATAGATTGCCATTTGGATTGAAGAATGCGCCTAGTGTCTTCTCTAGAATGATGAGAAAGTTATTGGATCCTCTGAATAATCCCTGTATAACAAATTTTATGGATGATATCCTTATAGCAACAGAAACATTTGAGGAACACATTGACTCTCTGAACATGCTGTTTAATCGACTCAGGGAGGCAAATTTAACAGCCCGACCAACCAAATGTTGCGTTGGATGTAAAGAATTGGAATTTTTGGGACACACAGTTTATCAGGGAAACATGACCCCTGACCCAAAGAATTTAGAAAAACTACAGAAAGCCCCGAGACCACAAACCAAGAAGGACGTGAGATCCTTTGTCTCATTATGTGGTTTCTACCAGAAGTATATCAAAAAACTTTAATTCCATATGTGCACCGTTAACTGAATTGACACGTAAAGGACTTCCAGATCGCATTACATGGACACCACAATGTGAAATGACTTACCAAGAATTGAAGGAAAAGCTCACAAGTAAACCCATTTTGAAATTACCTGACTTAAGTCAAGAATTCATAGTAAGGACGGATGCAAGTAATATTGGGTTAGGTGCAACTCTACTACAGAAATCAGATGCATTGGATGGGGAATTAAGCCCAGTGGCATATGCTAGCAGAAAGTTGAATAAAGCTGAAATCAACTACTCAACTAGCGAAAAAGAATGTCTTGCAGTAATATGGGCGATAAAGAAATTCAATATTTATCTATATGGGAAGGCATTTAAGTTGCAAACTGACCACAAACCTTTATCGTTTCTAGCACAGGCTAAGCATGAGAACTCTAGGTTACTCCGATGGTCTTTGCTTCTGGCTCCATATAATTTTAGCATTGAGTATATATCTGGAAAAACCAATTTGGGAGCGGATTTTTTAAGCCGCCATCCGTGTGATGAGAATCACCGTAAACACCAGAAATAATAATGAATTTCTCTATGTGTATATAGAATAAAGGACTGACATATAATGTCTGTTTTAAGAGGGGAGGTGTCGTGGAATATTCTAATCCACATATATAAATTATCAAATAAATATAAAGCCTAATAAATACATATAATAAATAAAGGAAGAAGAATGGTAAAGAACAGTGCTGTCACAATGACTGTACTCGAAATCCCCCTTGTTTTATGCTTCGTCTGCAAATTGTAACGCTTTCACGTTGATAGTAAAAGCTTACTGTATTATTACCCGCTTTCTTCAATGAAACGTGTGCTGCATTTCTAAGAAAAACATTGAGAGGCCCTGCGTAATGACCTAAATTAATCCTAACATTAATTATATTACGTTACCAAAACGAACGAACAGATGGACTCAAATATATATAGAGAGAGAGGGGCGAATAAAATCGGGAACGCATGCAACACGCGTCGCGCGATACACAAATGCTGCCATCACGCGTGTAAGTCTACATGCACTAATTTTTTTTCAGACGGACAGTGATAAAATACACTACCCTTTCCCAGAGTTAGGTTTATAAATCATAAAAAACTCTTATTAGGAAAGACAACATTAGATGGGTTTACGGTTGAAAACATAACAGTACCCAGACAGCACATCTTCGAAACAGGAGGTAGAAAATACATATTTTGAACGCAGCCACGTAGCTCTTTTAAATTTGGATAATTGGGTTCCTTAGGGCTTGCTGACAAATAATATGTAAAACGTTACGCAAATAGTCCAGGAATTAATAAATTATACCCAAAATAAAATAGTGAGGATGTCTGACAGCATGGAATCATTTCTGCTCATAAAATTTTTTTTATAACGTGTTTGAAAAAACCTTACGTTACATAAATAGCCTACCATGTAAACTCCCAATTGATTGGAGCGCAACAAATGAAAGCCTAACCACGATTGGTCGGACTATAAATACTATCTTTCGTTGTCAAGGGAGACGGGGAAGGGTAACATTTTTTCAAACACTTGTCGAAACGTGGCTCATTGGCCAGTCTCGCTGATATACACACTTGGGAGCGTTAGTTCGAAACCACTTGTTTAAATAAGCTTGATAAAGCATCAGTGCGTTGAAGCCAGCTCACAATTTTGCTAAAATAAAAGCCTGGAACATAAGCAGATGGAAATTTGTGCCAGTAATTGTGCCAGAATTCATTGCTAATCAACGTATCTGTGTTTATTTCCATGAAATTGTGGTAAGCTTGAACCATTCAGTATCTTTTAATGAAAATTGAATGTAAATTGTTAATTTATGCCTGTATATATATGTGTAGTTCAGTGGCAAACAAGAGATAAAGCCTATAATGCTCCAGCCTGAACAGAGGGTGTCGGAGGGAAGTAAAACGGCATGGAATGGCCAAATAGTACACTGACACCTAGATGATTGACTAGAAAGAAATAATGCTGGAATTGCAGAGGCGTAGTAACCATTAAGGAGGTTAATGCTGGTATAAAGTACTTCAGAATGAAGCTGACAGTTGGCCTAACGCTCTGAACTCAATGTTTGTGCTGTATTGTGATCAGTGTAAAAGAGAGTATAAGTTAGTTATGAAAACTACAGAGCTTTGAACAAAACAAAACTAGTAAAAT
>JAMPIV010014104.1:0-5000 GCA_024509875.1 Oreohelix idahoensis
CTGAATTAGGCTCGCCATACCTTACGGGGCGTACATTTCTACACAGGTATAATAGCGTAGTCATTCAGATTTACTAACCAATAAACCTCAAGCCTTCGCACACATAAAAATCATTTTCCCAGTACTACCGCCTCGCTTCGCTGGCTTAACCAGTTACCGCCGCCAATACACACACTTAATAGACGGCTCTTCTCCTCACGCCTTAAACCACATCCCTTCTTCTGCCGCACCGTTTTTCTTTAGCTTCTCTGAGAAATATCCCAATCTCTCCACGATCTCTCTTGATTTTGGCCGCGTCATATTTCACGATCTTTGCTTTACTTACTCCATTACTTCCTCCTACATTTTAGAATATTGCTTTATCATAGGGCGACCCCGTATCTCAGACACTTCAGGGATGATCTTCTCGCGGCTATACTGGGATGCTCTTTATTCTGAGCTCTCAGACTATCCCTTGTGCTCTCTTAAGCGTTGCTTTTGTTACTCGCCCGTGTACACCGTCGCACTGTCTGGGCCTCACTCTCTCTTCTTCATTATCCTGTCAATATCTAACTCGCTGTCGATGGTATTTCACATCTTGCCTACTTTACCAGAACACATTATTTGCTTATACCAGACTCTCGCGGCTTACCGTTCGTATAAGGCCACGATTGTCATCGCTCACAAGAGCCCATATCAAAACCGTTAGTGTATGCTTTTCTTTTTCTCTTTCCTCAAATTCGTTGGGGACCTCTGTCCTCCCCCTGGCTTCCCCGCTTTTCCAAAGTATTATGTAGATCATCACACGATACATAAAGAGAATAATCTCAATGACGTAGGTAAACTAATTTATAGCCAGAGCTCTTTATTTATATACTTTCGTACTTCTCTTCTCTATGATATCTTCTCTCGGCTATGTCCTCAGTAGGATAAATTGTACCTTGCGTAATCTCTTCTACTTTTCTTCCACTCGCATGAGTCCTTCACTTTTGCTACTTCGCTTGTAGCTTTGCCAGCTTACGCTCATAACCTTGATTATCTGTTTCGAATTGTCAACTATCCTTCCTATTGAAACATACTAGCCCTATAAAGCATGACTTTCTTGAGTCTCTTTTTCTCTTCTTTCTTTCTTGTTCAACCTCCACTTTCTTGCACCTCTCCTTATCCACTGCTGTATCGTTGATTCGAGACGGGGGGCTGAATGCTCTTCTTTATGATCACACTTACCTCGTTCTCTATGTTACGGCTTCCTTGCTTTTCTTGTCTTTTGTCTACTATTAGGGCTATTCACCGCCCTCATTACTGTGAGCCTCTACTGTTTCTTAGACTTGGGGCACTGTTCTTAGTCGTGTCCATTCTTTTACGACGTATACATACACGTTGATCGAGACTTCGTTCTCTTCGTCTGCCTCAATCCATGGCAGGGATGAGTTTATATCACGGCGGTTGCCGATTGTAACGCTCAAGGACTGGGTTTTTCTGTTGGAGCGAAGCAAACGTGTAGGGTGGTCCACTAGCTCTGGAGAAGGGTCCTACCTGGCCACCAATATCATAGTATTTCCAGCGCGACCTTAGTCCCCCCCCTGCGGCTTCTCCCGCCATCCTCCCCCCCCCCGCCCCGCTCGTTCCACTACAGCTGAGTCCCCTAGATATTAAAAATAAACAAACATAAACCAACTTCGAAACAGCCACTACAAAGACAATATAAAAAAGAAAAACTAAAATTGCGATAAAATAAAATATGGAAACATCAAATCAAAATACTTAAGAAAATTAACGCGAAAAGACAATAAAAATAAGAAAAGAATTGCACGAACAGGCCAAACGAGACACCGAACTCCAGCTGGTCCCCTCGCACCCGGCCATCTCCCCTAACCTGTGAACTTATTATCCCACCCGATTTGACCACACTAGCAACAGAACTAAAACAAAATATCTTAGAGCGTTATACCGAATCCATCTCGCGAGTCCCCCACACACCCCCCAATTCCCCCCCCCCCCGAGTATCTAAGCTGTACCCTCCCTCGCCTACCCCCCCTGCGCCCTTTACCCGCCCCCTCAGCCACCTCCCCCGGCTTACCCCTCCTCTCCCCCCATACCACCCCTCACGATCTCACCACGTCACTACCCCTACTATCATGCCCTCCACTCCCCCGCACCTCCCCCTCCACCTCCCCCCATCCCCAGTATTTCAAGCAGACCCCGTCTCCGAGTAGAAATACCATACCCAGCCGCCCCTACCTTCCCCCAATCCCCCCCCCACTCCCCCCCCTCCTTCATCCCCACCCCCACCACCACACCCCCCACGCCCCCCACCCACCCACACTACTACATGCCCACCATGATACCGCAAGCACACTACAATTGTCACCCACCCACTTCGACCAATTCGCCACGCCCCTTACCATCCCTCCTGCACTCCTCACCCCTCCCCACCCTCCGCACCCCCCACCCACCCCTCCTCACGGACCGGCCCTCCCCACCCCCCCCCCCACCACTTCCGCCCTCACAACCCCCCGTCCCCCCCTGCAGCACCCAACCCCACTCAACCCACCGCACCTCCCCCTCCTCGCACCAACCCCTTCCGCACCCACCCCACCCCCCCCCCCCCCCCCTCACCCAAACACCGAGTCCTGGAATAAACCTCTCGCATAACTACGCCCACGGCACACACCCACCTCCACCTCCCCCCCGACAAGCCACTCCTATAGCCCCCCCCCCCCCCCCCGCCCCCCCACCCGTCCCCCCCCCCATCCCCCACGCTCCTCACTCCCTCCACACACATGACCACCCAATGCCTACGTATGTGGCGCCAGGCGGCGCTAGCCGCAATGATGATTGGACCCCATCCCGCGGCCCCCTGCCCACCCCCTCCCCGCGCCCCCCCGAGCGTGCTCGCGCCGCCCCTAACGCTCCCTGCCCCACCCCTGGATGCTACGCACACAACATCTTAATTTCCCAACTACTACCATCAACCGCAACACGATCCCTTCCACCTCCCGATCTACAGGGGTTACTTATGTTCGCCGCACCCTCGTGCCCCATCCCAACGCCGCCCCATGACAACACGCCAAAAAGCGTTCCCATACATGGGTAAGCTCCAACTACCCTATCCCTACCTTCTCACGCCTCCCCCGCCCTCTTGACGTCCCCCCCGACCCCCCCTTCCCCGACCTCCGACCCCCAGTCCCGCTCCACCAATGCCCCCGCCCTTCCCCCCACCCTCTCCCCTACCCTCCCTCCACCCCCCCCACAATCTCCACCAAGATGCCTTCACCCTGCCCCCCACAGAGACCCCCCTTTTTCATAAGATTCAAAATGCCAACTCCCACACCCCCCCCCACCCTACGCATAACCACATCCCGTACGCACCGTCCACTCACCCCGCCACCCCCGCCCCCCCCTCTATCAGTGCGCTTACCTTCTCCAAAGCCCAGTGGGGGGGGGGGGGTGGGAGGTTGGGTGAAGAGTAAGTAGGCGTATTGTTTGTTGGGGGCGGGTGTTAGGGGTAGCCTTGGAGTGGTGTTTATTATAGTATTTTTGGAAGGGATAAGGACTTGAAACTTACAACACTCAACTGAACCTCGCATCCAAACAAAAACTTTACTAAATACCAAAACACAGCTACAACTCCCTACAATAGTTATGTGGTTCAAATCGAGATGACTTAAAGGTTAGGCTTATATATGGCATGCGTATGCAAGATGTGATAAATGAAATCGAGAACAATAGGAGAGTATTCCGTCTCGATTGAGGGTAATATTATTTGTACATTGTAGTTCGCGTTTATAGGATGCGCTCTTTTGTTTGGGCCTGTGTAGTTCTGGTTGGGGGCTTATTCATTTTAGGTGGGTCAAGAGATGGGGGGGAGCAATAGCACCGAGAGTAAATTAGCTGGAACTAAATCGTTCAATTTTTGCCTCCGCGTGTGTAGGCATAAGAGTGGTTATGCCCGGTTCGGGTAGCTCAAACATCCCTATTTGGGGTCACAATACCGGGGCACCGCCCGTTAAAAGGATATGCATAGGCCAGGATGCTCAGATGGAGCCAGCCACAACAGATCAGCCCGCGCTTCCAACAAAAATGGGGGCTTGGATATATAAAACCAACAAGTTATAACAGAACAAAATTTGAGTGTTTCTTATAAAATGTCGAATGAAAGAAAAAAGTCGTTAGAAACTTTAACCGGGACCAAACCCAAAGACCCAACGCACCATAGGGCTCTTGGGGCTGCAGGAAAAATCTACAGGGCCAATGCCGAACGGCAGGCACAGAGGGGGGTTGCGGACGAGTGACGCAGCATGAACATGCAAGAAGAGATGAAATGATTTGTTTCGGGTCGGTCTTCCCGTGGGTAGAGGCTAGCATAGCATAGTGAGGGTGGGGCATGTGGTCTACAAGGAGATGTATGAATGTGTCCAGTTCCAACCCATTCCTTATTCCTAGGTAGAGTTTTGTAGATTACCGTTTGTGTTAGATTGGAGGATTTTCATTTTTGTGGGATAGGAGGAAAAGAAAAAGTTATCTCTGTCCCATTCCAGTTTTTATGACAAAGTTCGCAGATGTCAAAATTTCCTCTGGCGAGTAGTTAGTGCTTTCGTATCAACCTCCCCCAAAATCAAAAACACCCAATCATTCCCGTATTCCAACAAAAAGTTGGGCATGGCAATATGTGTGGGGGGTTCGGTATGATACCCACCTAGACACGCACGGAACTAACCTAAATGTGAGAAATGATGTGATCAAGGGAGTCGAGTCAGTTTCGGTGTTTTTGATTGTGCAATCAGGTCTTTGTAAAAGGGATACGTTCACTCATTAAGGGCAAGGAGACTGGGCTGCATGTGGGGTCTATGGCAAGATGGACGGCTCTGCGTGTGGATCGCACCACACTTGTTCCTGTAAACACCGTGCTTTTGTGTCGGTATTTCTCAGACCCACTAATATCGTTATTAAGTGGCAGTTAAGAATCGGTGATCTCCCTGCACAGGGGCTTGTGGTAAAGCAGAAACATAGAGTCCGAC
>JAMPIV010014104.1:7500-99963 GCA_024509875.1 Oreohelix idahoensis
ACATAGGGGTCTGGTGATGGCTGAACATGTATCATGTTTAGACCAATCGTGTAATGATTAACCCAGTGATTAGTCCTCTCAGTCTTGCCAAGGAATGGCTTGAAACGATATATTTCTGAAGATTGAAAACGACTTCGATTCCTAATCAGTCACTATATCCTGTAGAATGCAGTCAATTGTTTTCATAGATCAAATCTACAGAGCAATGAAAGATTTAATGAATGACTAACTTTAGGACAAATTCATTATCTGTATCCAAACGTGAGTGACAGCTCACGAGTGAAGCCATCTTGGAACCAAACATGTAGTGACTTTCAAGAAGAGAAAAGGGATGCCCGTATTATCGCTTGTTTAGTCCAGAGATCACTGCTACAACACTGGAGAACGCTTTATGAAGCGCGTATCAATAATTATTATATGAAAAATATGTGCTGAACATTATGTTGGAGAATCGTCGCTAGACGAGATTAGGTTTAGAAGCCATCTGAAATATTGTTTATAAGCTGACGTGCTCAGTCAGTGAAGTCAGATGATATATATGTATGGGCGATACTGAGTGCTTGGCTACTGACAGTCCTTTATACTATTATGCTGCATGAGTGCCCATGTAACATTAATAAATAATAAATTCTTTAAGCGCCAAACACGGCGCATAAGGCAGAAACCAGTGCTCTCCAGGTTGTTCGTTGTGACGCCACTCCTCTTAGCTCTTGCACATTATTTAGGCCCAACGTTCTTCCTTCTCTTATTTTTGTTCTTCTGAGTGTTTCTTTTGGTCTTCCTTTTTTCCGCTTACCCTCAGGAACCCAAGTGAGCGCCTGTAGTGGTATTCTGTTGTTTTGCATTCGTAGGACATCACCGATATATGACCATCGTCTTTTCCTTATATAGTCGGAGACATATTTCTGCCTAGAGTCTTCTCTTATTTGTCGATTAGTCTTGAATTCTTTCCAACTGATGTTCATGAGTTTTCTAAGACATTTGTTCTCGAATGTATTCAGCTTGTTCTCCAATGATTTTGTTATTTTCCAACTCTCACAGCCGTATGTTAACACTGATATAACATTTGAATTAAACAGACGAAGCTTGGTATGTATATTCAATGACCGTAATTTCCAACTGTTCGATAAACTATTGAAGGCGCTAGCTGCCAAAGCAATTCTAGTATGGATTTCTCTTGTTGTGTCACCATCCTGAGTCATTTTACTGCCTAAATAATTGAAACTTTCAACTTTCTGTAGTTTTTTCCCGTTCAAGATGATATCAAAGGTCTCGTTAGAAAAGTTCATAGCTTTAGTTTTAGAGGCATTTATTTGGAGACCAATTTTAACCGAGAGATGACACAAATTATTTATTGCTTCTTGGGATTGTCTTGGTGTTGAACTTAAGAATGCTACATCATCTGCGAAATCCAGGTCCCCCAGGAATTTTCCATTTGTCCATTTTATACCCAATTGTTCATTGTGGGTATAGTTTCTCATAACCCAATCAATAGCTATTCCAAAAAGTAGTGGTGACATTGCAAGACCATTTATCCACTGTACCATGATGTATTATGCCAACCTGTGATTTGTCACTATCTGTGCTGTCGAGTGTGTACGTCCAATTAAACTTTAGTAAAGGTACACAGTCGTTGGTGTCGATGACTTCCAGCCATACATGAGTGTGAGAAAAGAACATTTGTCAACACCACGAACCCTTATTAACATTCGCACATTATACACTCAATCCATGTCTACACACCACTGCGTAGGTCAAGTTGACATTCCATACACTACAGTGGAGCAGACAACACCATAGAGATCTTATCAACTGATGATGATGATGTCTGTCTTCCAAGAAAAAGAGACGTTATCAACTGGTGGACCAGCTTTCTGGGTTTGACCTCGCAGAAGTTAAGAAGTCAACTGATTACCGATACCAGACCGTTTCCTGTGGCTGATACGACACACTTGCAGTATTGGTTTGCTCTTTGTCAACACTTCGTCACGTGACCTGTCAAGTGAATGCAGTATGTAGGTCAACGTTGTTGACATTTTTACATTAAACATTACAGAGTTTCACAGAACAGTTGGATCAATTCTTGTCAATATTAACAGGAAGACAGTATTTGTGAACTAAGAAGTCCTATTTTCATCGATGGATCTTCTTGTTTTCCATATATGAACTTTAATATTTAAGGCCAGAATGTTTAATTGAATAAAGTGGCAGTTTGTTTATTTTCATAAAAATAACTTTGCCATTACTGTAAAACTGAGCCTATTTTTGCAACACATACTATCATACACATAATTTATATATATTTATGTTTACATGTTATTTGTTTGTATAGTATGTTAGTTTCTATGTCAGCGGGTTGTGTTTAAGGTTGGGCGGAGTCCTCACAACAGAATATCCCACGTCATAGAGGGTCCGTTGTGGGCGTTTTCTATAGGTGCAATTTTCTTGATTGAAAATTTGCTTGCAACAACTGTTGCTTTTGTGTTAGCTGTGAAGTCTGTAATTATTGTTATTTTTGTAATATTTCTTTGTTCTTTAGTTTTGTTTTGAGTTGTTTGTAATTTGTTGGTCTACCCTTTTCCATCTTTCAGTTCTATTCACAATTTATATTCATATACTGTGACGTCATTTGTGTTGTTATTCTTTGCAGATTCAGTGATTATTTTCATTGATTTCCCTATTTGATTTATTTTGATTTCTGCAAACGTTCTTGTATTGTCAGTCCTATTTGTACTTTATGTATTCTGTTGGTTGACATATGTTTTATATAGGTATATTTCATAAGACACTATTGCCTGTGCACTGCACTTGGATTATGGTATAAACCAGTACCTGATTATTATTACTGTCATACAAGACCTTATTAAGGCTTGGGACCCACAGATATTGGGATAGTATATTGATTAATCAAGTCATTAAGAACTTGTGGTATTATTATTATTTCAGGTGATTAGTATTATTGTTAGACACCATGTCTACATTAGAATACTTCATTATACAAGGGAAAGCCCTTGATAAGACTGGTCAACAATTAGAACAATGGGCAGTTGCTCAATATGACAAAGCATTAGCTGCAGAAGAGAGAAGAGCTATGGCAGAAGAGAAAAGATTAGAAAGAGAAGCTGAGGCTGCTGCTGAACAAAAGAAATTGCAGATGCAGGTAGAGCAAAGGAGATTTGAAGCTGAACAAAAAAAATTAGAAAGAGAAGCTGCTGCTGAACAAAAAAGATTAGACAGTGAAGCTGAACAAAAAAGATTAGACAGGGAAGCTGAACAAAAAAGATTAGACAGAGAGGCTGAAGAAAAAAAAGCAATAAGAGAACATGAATTTGAGTTGGAGAAATTGAGATTGACAAGTATGAGTAATGTTAATCAGGCATCTAGTGGTAATGGTAAACCTTCTACTTACAAGGTTAAGGTTCCACCGTTCAATCAGTCCAGTGACGATATTACATTCTGGCTGGATAGATTTGAACGTTCTTGTCGTACACATAATGTGGATAAATCACAATACGCTAATCAATTAGCAGAAAACTTGAAAGGTGAATCTTTGACTAGATTATGCCTTGTAGGAGAAGCAGATAAGGATAATTATGATGTCATTAGGGCGGCTTTGATAAAAAAAAATATCAGCTAAGTGAGGAAGGCTATCGCCTTTTATTTAAAACGATGGTACCTGAGACAGGTGTAGAATTCTCAGAATTCACTGCAAAGGCACGTCTCACAGCTGATCGTTGGATTGAGCTTTCCAAAACAGAAAAAACGTATGAAGGACTTATGGATTTGTTGCTCAGAGATAAGATTATGTCATGTGTGAACAAACCATTCCTTGAATTTATACATGAGCGTAAACCTAAATCTCTAAAAGAAATGGAAGAATATTGTTCCCAATATGTCACTGCACACCCCGACGTGACTTTTGGCAACACTAAGATTAAGGAGAGTATGCCAGTTGCTTCAGCAACACCATACAATCCCAATTATTCACACAGATTTCAGGGACCTCAAAACAGATTTGATAAAAAAGGTAACCATAATAGTTATCAAAACCAAGGTAACCAATCATTTCAGGGTTCTTCTTCAAAGAACTGGAGACGAGCTGATAGCTCTCGACACAGGGGTGGTCATAATTATAGGAATTTCCGTAGAGGAAGTAATTATAGAAACTATCAGGGTTATCCGTCTTGGAGTCAACAAGATCATAATTACAGAGATACTCATTATAATGAATATGATAATGGTAACCAAGGGAACTATGACTCAAACCCAAATAGGGGTTACAATAGAGGTAACAATAACTACAGAGGTCATAATAACCGAGGTAGATCTCAAAACAAAAGACATAAACCACATTTTCAGGCAAACTCTGCACAACAAGAGTCCCATGAAGCCTATAAACAGAGTAAAGATAATAATGATGCTAGTAATATGGCATGTGCCGCTTTTGATTTTGGGAGAGCATCTCAGTGCCCCCAATGCAAAACGTTATTTGAGCCAACCACAGTGTCTACTTTAAGCTGTGGCCATCCTCTTCCTGCTCTTCCGGCATCAGTCGCGCATGATGGAAGAGGTTCTCTTGTCTTACATAAGGGTTTAGTGAATAACAATCCAGTCTCTGTGCTATTTGATTCTGGATGCACCACAATTGGTGTTAGGCAGTCACTCGTAGATCCTTCCCGTGCCACTGGACAAGTAGTCAAATGTGTAACATTTGGCGGCACATTAGAGAAATACTCTACTGCTATCATTAGGATTGCTACTCCTTTCTTTACAGGAGATGTACACGCATGTCTTCTTCCGAATCCGATCGCTGACCTCATCATCGGTCGCATTCATGGAGTCAGAGAATGCACTCCGCAACAAATTTCCGCGTGGGAAAGGCAAAACATGCAGCTTGCTAACGCTGTAGTCACTAGAGCTCAGGCTCTTAATATGCCTCAAACTTCATCTACTGAAGATAATGAAGTGCATAACCAAGATAATCCCTTGGTAATTTCTCGTGACTCGTTTATAAAACAGCAAGAAGATGATCCCACTCTGAAGAAATTCTTCATTCTTGCAACTAAAGGTGATCCGAATAAAGACACAAGTCGTAAATCGTGGATTACAAAGAAGAATGGCGTACTTGTACGTATGGTTCAAGACTCCATTACGTCAAGTCATTCTCAAATCCTGGTTCCCAAGAATTTGAGAGTTAAAATTTTGCAGCACGCTCACGACTCTCAGTGTGCTGGACACATGGGTTTTTCCCGTACTAAGTCAAGAGTCCTTGCGGCTTTCTTTTGGCCAATGGTAAACAAGGACATACGGATTTATTGTCGATCTTGTAAAGTATGTCAGGAAGTTAAATCCAAAGGTCCACGGCATGCTGCACCCATTCAGGCGGCGGACATTCCTATTCGGCCGTTCCAAAAAATGGCCATAGACATTATTGGTCCATTTAAGATCAAGTCTGCCAGAGGACATCAGTTTATCTTGACGTGTGTTGATATGTGCACACGTTGGCCAGAGGCTATTCCTCTGAAGAGCATTACTACTGCTGATATTGCAGATGCTCTTTGGCTTATATTTTCTCGTCTGGGGTTCCCCGGAGAGATATTGTCAGACCATGGCACCCAACTAATATCAGATACCATGTCTCAAGTAATGTCTACTCTGCAGATAGATAGATCTTTAAGTAGTATCTACCATCCAATGTCTAATGGTATGGTCGAACGCCTTAATAGAACACTTAAAAACTTACTGGGGAAGATAACTGAGGATCATCCTCAAGACTGGGACAGAATTTTACCTGCGGCCCTCTTCGCTTACAGAGAGGTACCCAATGAACATACGGGATTTTCTCCCTTTGAACTCGTCTTTGGCGCGCGTCCGCGTGGCCCTATGTCGTTGCTTCACGATCTCATTACATCTGACAATATTGACGATGACACAAAGTCATCCTACGAATATGTCATCGCGTTGAGACAAAAAAATTATCGAAGCATGCAAATTAGCAACTTCTTCTTCTGAATTTGCGAAACAGAAGGCAAGGCAATTTGCCAATAAGAAGAGATGCTTACGACAACTTTGTCCTGGTGACAAAGCATTTGTATTACTACCTTGTAGGGAAAACAGATTACTTATTTCTTGGAAAGGTCCGTACGATATAATATCGAAAATTTCCGATGTCGACTATATTGTCGATATTGATGGGAAGCATAAAACCTTCCACATCAATATGCTTACTGAATTCCATGAACGTCCGGATTATTTGCAACCCATTTTCCAAGCAACGGACAATTCTCCAGTACAACATGGTCATTACTCATCACTGTCCGTGATACAGGATGAGGAAACAAGTTTTTCAGATGTAAATCTTCCTCTTCCAATGATCCCACTTCATTCTAGTGAATCATGGAAGAACGTTACTGTCTCTCCTGATTTGTCTCTAGGAGAACAGCGACAAGTTTCAACTATGTTGCAAACATTTCAGGATGTACTCACTGACATCCCTGGACAAACGCATGTCATTGAACATGACATTGTTCTAACTGACCATACTCCTATTAGGATTAGACCTTATCCTATACCTATACATTTTCAAGCACAGGTCGAGAAAGAGTTGGATGAGATGATAGATTTGAAAATAATCAAACCATCCACCTCTGCATATTCTTCGCCGATGGTTATTGTGCGTAAAAAAGACAATAACATACGTCTTTGCGTTGACTATCGAAAATTGAATCAAGTAACGAAGTTCGATGCCGAACCTATGCCTTTACTGGAAGAGCTACTTACTCGACTCTCCAAATCTCATTTTTTCACTAAACTTGATTTGTCTAAAGGATATTGGCAAGTTCCTTTATCTGAACGCGCCAAACCTCTCACGGCTTTTTCAACACCTAGAGGTTTGTTCCAATGGAATTTTATGCCTTTCGGTCTTATGAACGCACCAGCTACATTCGTACGCATGATGCGCCGAATCCTATCTTATCGGTCAGATGTCATTGCATATCTAGACGACATCTGTCTTTTCAGCGATACTTGGGAAGATCACTATTCAGGGTTAGATGAATTGCTGTCTACTTTGCGTGAGCACAACCTGACAGCGAAACCCTCTAAAGCCTATATTGGTTTTAGCGAAATTTCTTTCCTGGGCCACCGAGTTGGTCATGGTTTCCTAAAGACAGAGGACCATAATACTAGTAAGATACTTAACATCTCAATCCCTAAGACTAAAAAACAGGTGAGAAGTCTGTTAGGTCTTATTCAATTTTATGGCAGATTCATTCAGAATCTATCCTCTATCATGGCACCTCTTTCAACACTTCTAAAGAAAGGTTCGCCTAATGTGGTCCACTGGTCTCAGGAATGCCAATGCTCTCTGGATAAGATTAAAACATTGTTTTCAACACCACCTATTTTAGTGCTACCTACTAAAGATAAGACATTCGTTCTTCGTAGTGACGCTTCATCCACTGGGATTGGAGCGGCACTAATGCAAGAGTACTCTGGAACTCTGCATCCCGTAATGTATATTTCCAGAAAACTTAATGCGGCAGAAAGGAATTATTCGGTTTTAGACCGTGAGCTATTAGCTATGGTTTGGTCGATTCTCAAACTACAGAGATTCCTTCTGGGCGCACATTTCATAGTAGAAACCGACCAAAAAGCTCTTACTGCTATACAGAGTAAGAATTTGAAGAGCTCGAGGTCTACTCGATATGCAATTGCTCTTCAACCTTTTCATTTCTCTGTGCGAGCTATTCGTGGATCAGATAATGTGATGGCAGACATTCTGTCAAGATGCCCACATGATTCCACATAACTATTAGGGCTTAGACTTCTTGATATGTCTAGTTCTATAGTAGTTCCTTTTCTATATCATGATAGATACACATTTGTAATTTAATAATATAATGATTGTATCACTACATAGCGGTTCATTGATGTTTATTCACCGCTGTGCTTTGATGATTTTTTCTTCATAAATCATAAATTTAAGATATCTAATACGAAATGATGATATGAATTTTTTAGGCATTGTGTAATTGCCAGAATTGTATTATACTTTGATGACACCTTCCTGGAAAAATTTACTTGTAGAGAAATAATTTCTCTCAGTTTATGAGACACATTCTCACCAGTCGCTCCATAAGTCGACTTAGCCTCATATTAGGCGTTATATGTATTCCTGATATTTTCATCTGCGCATTATTCATGCGTTGTGAGCCTATTGTACGTTGCTCCTAGATGTATTTCAAAAAAAAAAAAAATGTTCCATTTTTTTTTTTTCCCGGGAGGTGTGGTAAGACTGTTACGTGCAGTCTTTGATATCTTACAATATTATACGTTGGTATACTTGTTATGTTCGCAAATATTTTGTAAACAAAATAGTGCTTAAGGAAAAGTCATTATTGAGTTACTTCCCTTGAAAGTTGTGTCGTCTCTTCGATCGAACTCCGCGGATGAATCCATTTTACTGCGATTTATTCGTTGTTTGGGTAGTAATAGATTGTTCTTGCTTCAGAATATCTATGGCCTGAATTTATGTGTATTGTTTGTCTGAGTAGGACGAGTTTGTCTTATATCTGTATATCTTTACATATCTAAGTCGAACTATATGTTCTGTTGTCTCTAGAGAGGTCAAAGGCTATTCGGCGGATGTGCCGCTAGAGTGTGGTGTGATTTGGCTTCGTCCTGATGGGGACTGTGTTTTTTCCTATGTCGGCTTGTCGCCGGAAAAAGTGATCTCAGTACTTGTGGGGAAAGTGATAGTCGTCTAGACCTATCGTGTATGCTTTACCCCAGTGTTTAGTCTTATTGCCAAGGAATGGCAGAATCATATTTCTGATACCAAGGTAATCAAAGATACTCTTATGAACTCTCGTACGAAGCCACCATTTTCGATAGGTACGATTTGAATGTCTAAGAGAATATATTTGACTCGATGAAAACGACTTCGATTCCTAGCAGCACTATATCCTGTAGAATGCAGTCAATTGTTCATGATCAAATCTACAGAGCAATGAAAGTTTAATGAATGACTAACTTTAGGACAGATTCATTATCTGTATCCAAACGTGAGTGACAGCTCACGAGTGAAGCCATCTTGGAACCAAACATGTAGTGACTTTCAAGAAGAGAAAAGGGATGCCCGTATTATCGCTTGATTAGTCCAGAGATCACTGCTACACATGAGAACCCTTTATTAGCGGTTCAATATTATTATATGAAAAATATGTGCTGAACATTATGTTGGAGAATCGTCGCTAGACGAGCTTAGGTCTAGAAGCCATCTGAAATATTATTTATAAGCTGACGTGCTCAGTCAGTGAAGTCAGATGATATATATGTATGGGCGATACTGAGTGCTTGGCTACTGACAGTCCTTTATACTATTATGCTGCATGAGTGCCCATGTAACATTGCAAGACCATTTATCCACTGTACCATGATGTATTATGCCAACCTGTGATTTGTCACTATCTGTGCTGTCGAGTGTGTACGTCCAATTAAACTTTAGTAAAGGTACACAGTCGTTGGTGTCGATGACTTCCAGCCATACATGAGTGTGAGAAAAGAACATTTGTCAACACCATGAACCCTTATTAACATTCGCACATTATACACTCAATCCATGTCTACACACCACTGCGTAGGTCAAGTTGACATTCCATACACTACAGTGGAGCAGACAACACGATAGAGATCTTATCAACTGATGATGATGATGTCTGTCTTCCAAGAAAAAGAGACGTTATCAGTGAACAAGGAATAAGTTCATTTCCTTCCATTTCTTAATGGGCTTCCATGATTATTCTTCTTCAAATACCATACCTTGTAGTGAAGATGATCATGTCTCTCCTTCAATCTTTCCTCTTGTCACATTATATTCCAGCTTTCTTCTTCTCATAACATGCCCCAAGAAGATGGACTGCTTCCTGCTAATGTGAGAAATAAACTGTCTTTGTGTGTTGGTTGCTATCAGGACATCCTTCTACACCCTTTTTAGCTATCCAAGGTATTCTTAACATTCTTCTGTAAACCCACGTTGGCTAGGCCTTTTTTCTGCATGCTCAATAATTGTCCATGACTCACTTCCATATATTATGACTGGCTCTACATAACAATGTAGAACTCATTTTCTTACTTCCCTTTACAGATTTCTTGCATTATAATACTTTTCTTTTTATAAAATACTGCTTCTATTCTTGCATCTCTAAGATCCAACTTCTATCTGACGCTACTAACGTGCCTAGGTTTTATACTTTCAGGTATTTCACATACAAAAAAAAAAAAAAAAAAAAAGCTGATACTGTTCAAAGTCTCATAATCTATGCTACGCACATGCTTCTCCTCACTGTTTAAGGAAGACAAAAAATATGGAAAAATGTAAAGGTCTCTGACTAAAAATGTCTTACCTCACACCCAAGTCTGCAATCCTTTTTGTAAGCTCAGCTATACCTCCAGGTCTATCAGAAACTGTCACTCCAAATCGGACTAGTCTGCCTTCTGCAGCCAGCCCCCTCTCTATAACACGACCAAGGGCGGTTGTATCTATGTTACCTCCACACAAGGCTATAACAACACTGTTGAAGAAGAGGATCAGTCAAGTACAAGTCATTTTTAAAAAAAAAGCACAAAATAACATCAAGAGGTAAGTAATCATCATTTTTACTTTTCGCTCACTACAGTGCAAGCAGCCACCTGGTGTTATTGCAAGAAGCCAGTGCAAAGTAATGACATGCTCTTGTAGAGAAGTTTATTGACATGATGATGTTGCCTGCCACATACACAACCTCATATAATTCACCTTGTACGACACTGCCTGAAGGTGCAGCAGTGTTATCATTTCTCTGCACCTTCAGAGATCCCGACACCACACAGGACATCTACAATTATAGCCACAATATATTCTAATTATAATCCATCCGGGGATGAATGGGATATTTTTATGCATTTATTTAAAAAGCTAAAAAATACTTCTTAAGTCATGAAAAAAAGGACATTATTAACTCATTCTAACCCATGAATCGTATGGTGTGCCAGATTAGCCTTTACTTTTATCCATGGGCACATCTTGTGACAGTGTGATATATGTTGAATTTGAATGGAAAATTAGAAAATGCCTGGCGATAAGCTGGTTTTTAAATCATTTTATTGCATCCAGAACACATGTATAAACATTTGTGAGCAGAAAAAAATTTCTGAAGCTGAAATTGTATGCTTTACTTCCATTGTTAATGCCGCTATAGATCTACCAATCGGTCGCATGATTCGCCCTCTGGATATGATTCCAAATTTCAACCACAATAGATTATTTCCAAATGAATTTTAGCTATGTCAACAGTGAAAATAACCTATTTTCAATTCAGAGAAGGACGTTTAAGAAATTTGATATTTTAAAGTAATAAATTAAATAAATTGCGTGGGATGGGAATGTGTAAGTGAGACTCCAGTTCAGCAATATGTGACTTCACACAAACAGTCATAATTTTCAGTTGTTTATAATCAAACGTCTTGGATTAATTTTCAACTGGATATAAGTTTCAATTCCGGGGCTTTTACCTCCAATGGACTAAGTAGAGCTGAAATATTAACGTGCATGCGCACAATTTTAATTAATTTAGTTGTTTTGATTTTTAATTGTTTCTACACTTCGCAAGACATAATGCACAATTATTATATCACTTATGGAACTCAACATTGTTTCACAACATTCTTCAGCCAATTTCCTAAAGTTTGATGCATATACATATATTTGCCAAATTAATATATGCACCTACTGCCTGTTTTTAAAACATTCACTAGAAAATAAAAATGCCTCTATTTTGGAGCCTGGTTAAAATCATAAAACTGCCTGGTGAGAATGAGTTAAATCACATTATTAATTACATCAGCTCTGAATGCTCTGAACCCAAACGAAAGCTTTTCAGCTTTACCCAGGCCCCAAAATGGATGCATGTTTTCACTACAAGTGATGCTTTAATTTTAAAAAACAGGCAATAAACATACATACTGATTCATCACATAATTGTATTACACATCAAACTTTAGGAAATCAGGAATCTCACTTACACAGTTCTGTTCTACTTCAATGAATGAATGAATTAAATTATAACACAAAATACATAGAATAATCAGACCACATAAAGTGCTGTCTCTGTGTGGCAGTCAGTTGAAAAGATTATTTGTTTTTGTTTGGGTTTTAGATGAACAAGTAATAGTGATATTTTATTTGCGTTGCCAAGTAAGTGGTAACTGGCTTAAAGTCCACCAGAGATAGGGTTTCCTTGGCTTATGTTAGATTTGTACCCAGGTTTGTTCGTTCCTCTTGTGTTGTTAATTGTGTGAGAGATAGTGGTGATGAGGTAACAAAATACAATACTCAGTACATCTACAACAATGTAAGTTTGTCCAACAGTAAATGATCTCCTGTAAGGATGTAGGAATTTCTCAAGGTTTATTAAACCGTTGAACTTTAACATCAACAGCAAAATTGTACAATCAGAGGTCAATTGGTTACACAGGTTTCAAATGGTGAATCTGCTGCATGCATAATAAACTGTCCTTTCCCTATTTCAATCCCACATGGATTAAAACATTCATCAGTGTTTGCTCTCTCCTCAATTTTCTTAAAATGAAGTTTCTTCAGTATATGGCGCCTTTTGTGGAGGAGTCTCTACTAGTTTTAGTTCTACAATTTCTGGTTTCATTTGCTTCTTTGCATAACATAATATTATGTGACTTCTAGCTGAAATAGAAAAATGTTCGTATGTCTGGTACTTACTTGTATAGCTACCAGTTAAAAATCTGTTTCATACAGATTTTCTAACAAAGATGAAAATAGTTTCTTCTTGCGTCTGCAAATTTCTTGAAGAATAATGAAATACACTGATGAGATCTGTTGTGGATCACAACGTAGGAGCCTAGGACTTGTGTGACAGACCGGGAGAGCGCCAGGTTGCTACTCTACGCAAGGTTAAAATCAGGTCCTATATGCAAGGGCTCGAATTTTCAACTGACTACCAGAAAATTATTTCTTGGCGTCTTTGGGTAGTGCGCGATTCTTGCTACCCTGTCATTGGATAAGTGAATATTTTATTAATTTATTTATTGGTTTTTCTATCAAGCGATCTTACAGGGAGTAATGCTATTCCTATTTGCGTCACTCTTCGCTAGGCAACTCCCGCCAAAAGTTAGCGTTGGGCCGTCCAGGTTGACATAGTTAAAGCTTCACTTTTATGTCATTCTATATTCAATGTAACTCGTGTTTTGGTTAACTCATTCTAACCCAGGCATTTTTTCAGGTTTTTCGATTTTACCCAGGACCCAATATGCAGACTTTTTTTTTCAACAAGTGATGTTTTGAAAACAGGCAGTAGACACATATATTAGTTTAGTAGATATATGTATTATGCATCAAACTTTAGGAAATTGGCTGCAAAATATTGTGAAATACTGTTGAGTTGTTATGTGATGTTATTATTGTTTGTTATATCTTGTGGAGTGTAGAAACAATAAAAAATAAAAATAAAAAAATGAATATAAATTATGCACATACACGTAAATATTTCAGCTGTACTTAATCCCTTAGTATTACAACATCAGGAATTGAAATATATATCCAACTGGCAACTAATCCAAGAAGTTTGATAAAAAACAAATGAAAATTGTAATTTATATAAATTTTTTTGTGAAGTCACATATTGCTGAACTGGAATCTCACTTACACATTCCTGTTCCATGCAAATTAATTAATTTATTATTTAAAAATATCACGTTTGTTCAACGTTCTTATCGGAATCGACAATAGGTTATTATCGCTACTGATATCGCTAAAATTGATTTCGAAATTATATATTGAGGTTGATTCGTTAATAGTTTATGAGTGTTATGTATGTGACTACACTAGATGTAAACAAATAACCCTATAACGTCATTAATTGATACAAGTATGCAAAAACTAAGCACCTATATAATTATTTCGCTACCAGTTCAAAATACGATGTCCACAGGAAGTGTTTACTTGATATAAACACTCTATGGCCACATATTTTCTAATTTTTTGTTCTTCTTCTTCTTCTTCTTCCTCGTTCGTCCTGAAAAGGACGTTGGTTGCGTTGTGTCTGTTTACGCCGGAGCTGTGATATCTGCACCTTTCGGTCGACACATCCGACTTCAGCACGGCAGTTTTTGGGACCGGGTTTTGCCTTCCCTCTGCGATCCCTACTCTCTCAGCCAGACTGCAGTGATGCAGACTGTTTCCAGGACCACCACGTGGAGGTGGAGTAGGGTCTTAGTCAGCTCTGGTTCGCTGACTCTGATGCAAGCAGTCAAGCTATGGGTCGCTGACTATTCTCTATTGCTGCATCTTTGGGTCCCATTTTTTGTTCAATTTCGGAATCTTATAAAGCGGGCGTACCACGCGCCGTGCTGCTAGATCCAAAGCAACTCTTGCAACGGATATAAAATACACAATTGTAACTTCATAAATTTTTTTTTCGCTCACAAACGTTCACACCCATATGCCGGATGTAATGAAATAATTTTAAACTGGCTTATTGCCAGATATTCTATAATTTTCCGCTCAAATGCGGCATATAGTCACCTTGGCGTGCCATACGCCCTGGGTATAACGAAAAGCCTATCTGGCGCGCCATGCGCCCGTTTGGACGGAAAGAGTTAACTACGAAATGTCGTAACTGCTCTGTTTATTCTGTATAGTAGTCAATAGTAAATTCCTGTTTTATTTTAACTGGTTACTAGCACGAATAAATGCTATGGTAATAGGTCATATGGCCACATCTGCAGTAATGGTTGCCTGCAATGGATATGCATTTGCTATTTCCTGTTTACACCAGATGCTGGCAATTGCTGATCGCAATCTGGTGGTAGATCCTATGGTATGATTTGGTAGGTCTCAGGTGACCGAGGTTAAAGAATAAAGAATGCTTAGCAAGAGAAATTTAGGATTCGCCCGCTCCTGCTGACATTTAAAAACTCAGCATTAAAGGATTAAAGATATTTTTCCACATTCCCAGTAAAAACTCTTGGGTTTGCTTATGAAAATTCACTTTACTCATCTACTACATTAGACAGGAACACTATCTTTTCTTTGAAATGAATTTAGCATTCCGTAAAATATCATTTAGTTTTAAATGTCCACCATTCTGTTGACTGAATTACGGGAAGAGATTGTCCGTCTCAGAAAAAAGTTACTCACTGACAGCACTTATTCCAAATTCCTAATACTCTGAAATATGAAAACAGCCATGATTTTACCAAGGCAGATCTTTAGTTAGCTCAGTGTTTCTGAGGTAGATCCCCACATCTCCTGGGCTACCTACAAATGCATTACATAGTTAAAATGTTGCACCTGGAGATTAAAGACGTCATTTACTCACGATTTTCCTCTCAATTCAGGCAGCAGACCCTGAATAACAGCCGCCAATCCTGCAGCCCCAGCACCTTCTACCACAGCTTTTTCTTGCTCTATAAGACGCAAGATGGCTAAGGCAATGTTGGATTCTCTGTGAAGGAAACATTAGGCAAAAATATATTAGTATATTAGAAGCACATGTTGAATCCTATATAACTTTTACTGCTGATTAAAATGTATATTAATCAATTAATGCTGATAAGTTTCCTTAGAAGTTTGTATATCTTTGAGTGAGCGCCCGATTGGAAGAGTGGTTAGGGCACTTGTCGGGGGATTGGGGGAGGCCAAGAGTGGTAGCACCTTTGGGCAAGAGCGGTCGCACTGGAGAACTGAACCAGTGGCTCAAACTCACCGGTCCACCTTGACCTTCCAAGCTTGACATATGGCTCCCAGAAGCCACAAAGACAGTGGCGGCCATCCCCCGGTAACAGTCTCGACCGACTGACCAAACTATGTTGAGCGCCCCTGCAAAGCCCTGCTTTTACCTGTGACTGTCCTCCAACTTGGAATGGCACAGCTACAAACCATCCACAGCATCTCATAGTGAAGGCACCAGGGTGCACGACGTGACGATCCTTTTGACCAACTAGAAGCGCTAGTGCTGACTGTATAGCTGACAAATTATGGATGTTTCCAGAAAACAGCGGTCATTTGGTGGCGGGGACTGCACAACGGTGAACCCCACTGAGGTGGTGCAACATGGTATTGGGGCTGTCTACCCCCAGGGGGTAGGACAGACATCAGGCGAACGGGACAGCAGGGGAAAATAATACTTCCCCACCGATGATGGTACAGTGCCCACCATGCCTTGCACACCCCGCATGGAAAAAGAGGATAACTACCGGGATGAAAGAAAGTCATCACAACCCCCCACTACTCATGATGCCATGACACTAATACAACCTAAGATATACGAGCTCGGACGTCGCCTCGCAAAAGGTCCGCGCCAATCAGGTCGTCCCTCGGCTGCTCCTGGCGAAAAGTGTGCTACCGAGGAGTATATTAACATTCTACAGTTAAATGTAGATGGAATAAGAACTAAATCGTTAGAATTAAAGAAACTACTGAAGGACCAGAAAGTTCACATTGCACTGATTCAAGAAACCGTTCTTAAGGACAAATCCATCAACTTCCCAGGCTACACAATGTACAAATGTAATTGCCATAATAATTGTCGAGGAATCCTAACCTTGGTAAGGAATGATGTACAGGCAGAGGTCGAAAGTCTTCGAACCAATGATGAAACTGACATACAACGAGTGACAGTCTGGGAAAGTGACGGACATTTCCAAATCTTTAATGTCTACAGACCACCCAGAGAAACTAATGGCATCTACTTTGATATCGAATACAAAAGAACAATCATAGCAGGGGATTTCAACGCTCACTCCCCACTCTGGGGATACCAGGACACCAACACCTCAGGCCAGGCAGTAGAAGAGCTATGTAACACTTCCAACCTTATAGTCCTCCAAAACGAAAGATCCCCACCAACCCTCTACCATAAAGCTAGCGGAACCAGTAGCCGACCAGACCTAACACTTGTGTCTGCAGACCTCACCAACCGGTATAAATGGAGGGTATTGGAGGACATAGGAAGCGACCATCTACCCATCCTCACCACCATCTCGCAGGGTAAAACTAAAACGGAAACCAAAAGACAGCCGAAATGGAACTATGCTCGAGCAAACTGGGAACACTACAAACTCATATCAGACCAGCTCCTCACTGAAATAGACATGAACCAAGACATTAATACCTTGAACGATCAGATCTCTACAGCCATACTGCAGGCAGCCAAACAGGCAATCCCCAAAGGCAGTCGTGCCAAATACAGCATCTTCTGGAATGAGGAATTAGAACACCTAGTACAACTAAGACGCAAGGCACGGAAAATCGCTCAGAAAAATCCTAGCCGTGAAAACAAAACCACATACAACAGACTCATTGCACAGGTTAAGCTAGCGAGCAGAAAAGCCAAAATGGAAACCTGGAAAGAAAAATGCGAAAACCTAGACCTAAATAAACAAGGGAAGAAAGCATGGAAACTCATTGACAGCATGGCAGGGACATCCCAGAAGAGAAACCCAATCCCTATAAAACTTCCAAACAGTAACACAGCTACCTCCAACAGAGGGAAAGCACGAGTCCTAAATCGATTCTTTGCTGAAGTCAATAAAACATACAAAAGAGCCAATCTAGATAAAGCCATCAAGACACTTACAAAACGCATGCTAAAAGCACACAAGGCTGTGGACAGCATCTTTGATCAGGAATTTACGCTAGCTGAATTGCAATCCAGTCTCCTAAAGACCAAACCCAAAAAAAGCACCAGGGCCAGACCAGGTTACCAACGACATGATAGTCAAACTTGGGGGAAAAGGCTTGCTGACGATCCTGGAATTCATAAACAAGACGTGGAGAAGCGGTACTGTACCTACAGGATGGAAAACGGCTAACATTATCCCAATACTCTTTTTTTTTTTTTTTTTTCCTTAACCAGCGGCACTTGGGCTTTCAGCCCTTCGGCCCAATGACATGTCATTGCGAGGCTGGGGAACCTGAGGACTTTCCTTCCAACCCGGTCAGGAGCTTCGCTCCTTCCCATCCACAGAGGGTTTATCACAGGAGCCGTTCAGGCTATTCAGTCAAATTTCCGGCCGTAAACATTTCTTCAAACGCCGACGCCCGGGTTTGAACCATGAACACCTGGTCGCCAGTACAACGCCGAAGCCATTACACCAGCGCGGCTCCCCATCCCAATACTCAAAAAAGATAAACCACCAAGCGAAGTCAGTAGCTACCGGCCCATTTCCCTGACTTCGTGCGTTGGGAAAATGGCAGAACGTATGATAAATGCACGCCTCTACTGGTGGTTAGAGAAAGGAAAAGCCCTCCATCCTAACCAAGCAGGATTTAGAAGAGGAAGACAGACTGTTGACCAGGTAATCCGATTGGTACAACATATTGCCGATGCTTTCCAGGATAAAAATCATGTGGCCGCAGTTTTCGTAGACCTCAAGCAGGCATATGACAGAGTATGGAGAGACGGTCTATTTTTCAAGATGCAGAAGATGGGCATAGAAGGAAGAATGTTTCGTTGGATAAAAGATTTCCTCACAAATAGAACCATCTCCACAACGGTCAACGGAGCAACATCAGGGAAAAGAACCATCCAAGAAGGCCTCCCACAAGGCTCAGCCCTAAGCTGCACCCTCTTCCTCATATACATAAACGATCTGGCAGACTACCTTGAATTACCCAGCGCCTTGTTTGCTGATGACCTGGTCTTTTGGGCAGAAGGGAAGTCCCACTTGCAACTGCAAAAGAAACTAAACCGTGCACTGGCTGCTCTAACAACCTACTGCAGCTTCTGGAAAATGGTGATCAACACGAGTAAGACAGTCTACACTATATTCACACTCAGCAACAAAACAGTAAAGAAAGAACTGGATTTAAAACTTGATGATGCAAAGCTAGCTAAAGAGAAAAATCCGACTTATCTAGGGATACAGCTAGATACCAGACTCACATACAAAACACATGTTGAGTCCCTAACTGCTAAGGCCTCTAGAAGGCTAAACCTCATAAAGCGTTTGGCAAGCACTGATTGGGGATCCAATCAGAGCACCCTACGACAACTGTACTTGGGATACGTGCGCTCAGTTATGGATTACTCTCTACCCCTGCAAGCCACTGCTAGCCCAACACTCAGACTGAAACTAGATCGCATACAAAACCAGGCACTCAGATTCATCTGTGGAGGCTTGCGAACTACTCCGACCAGCGCATGTGAGATTTCTGCCAATGTGGAACCCCTAGAACTAAGGAGAGAGAAATCAGTCATTATCACGGCAGAAAGATTCTTGCGAGCTGACAAAGATGACCCCTGCAAAAACGTTATCGGTGACCTCAACTCCAGGTACCGAATTAAAAAGACATCTTTCACTAGAAGGTACCAAGAGCTTTCAGGGAAGCACTACATACCAGAGACTAGACTACCTACTCAAGTTGTGCCTGACCTACCACCTCACGTAGAACTAAAAAGACCAATAATACGTACAAACCTTCTACAACCCGCAAATAAAAGCCTCATACCTACGCTGCTGAAAACACTTGCTATGGAAACCATCTGTCAGTACGATGAAGACATTATCCATGCCTATACAGACGGGTCAGCTTTCAAAGCAGTAATAAATGCTGGATACAGGGCCATAATCATCCCACCCAGTACTGAAGAACCCGTCAAAATTGCAGGTCCCTGTGGTATCTGGTGCACAAACTACGAAGCCGAAGTAGTCGCCATCCAGAAAACCCTAACTAGAATTTTTGAACTCTTTGAATCAGACGAAATGGAACCAAATGATGTTGTGGTGTTCTCAGACTCGCAGGCTGCCCTCTTGGCAATAGGAAACTGGAAAACCAACTCGATCAGTACTATCCAGAAGGTTCAAGAAACATGCCACAAAATTATGAACTTGTACGGAACAGAAAGATACATGCAATGGATACCTGGCCACATAAACATCACATTAAATGAAGTTGCTGATAGACTGGCAAAGAAGGGAGCAAAAATGCCACAGATTGATCACCCACTATGTTAACAGTTAAACAAATAGTCAAAAACAACTGTAAAGAAGTTTGGCTGAACACATGGGCACAGGCTAAAACAGGAAGAAGACTCTTCATTCACCAAACAGCCCCAAATAAGAAAGATGCTATGAACGATATCGAACGAAGGTACCAAACCAAAATCTTCAGACTGAGAACAGGCCACTCTACACTAAATGGCCACAGAAACAGACTAAGTTCACAAAATATAGCAAAATGTAGACACTGCCCTAACCCGTTGGAGACAGTAGAACACCACCTACTACAATGCCCTGCACTTCAGGGACTGAGACAACAACTGCTACCACACAACCCATCCATAGACAATACACTGTATGGCAGCTCAGAACAGCTTATACGAACTGCGCAGTACCATATAATGGCATCAAGGTCACCAAGAGCTGACGCTCAGTGACAGTGGATCAAAGAAGAAGAAGAAGTAGGGCACTTGTCTCTCACGGTAATGGTGCCTGGTTCTATTCATGGGATTGTCATACTCCAGTCTATCCAGCTGTAAATTGGTACCTGACTTTGTTCTTGAGTTAGGGAAGGAAAAGGCAGCGAGGAAGGGAACTCATCACCCCACCTCTCAAAGCTGGACCTAGTATAGTGACGTTTTTAACACTTTACTCCCCTAGAGCAGTATCTACTATGGGATTACATTTTTTATATCTTTGAGTATGTAGGTCACACAAAATATCTCACGGGTGGCATGTTAAACTGATTTATTATCTTTGGGTTCTGGGTTAAATTCATATTACATGACTCTTAAGCACGGAGAACGAAGAAGTTTAACATTTTCATTAACTGGTGCTTGCAGAGGAGGACTGAAATAGAATGACAAGATTCCCAATATGGAACTGATGACAAGAACCAGATAAGTGCCAGTGGAACAAGAACGAACAAACTTTATTTTGACATAGTTGAGAATTGGGCACTCAGGCCCGTCAGACATTCTGCCCTCTCTTTCTCTCATCTTTTACACTGAATTCATTTATTCTCACATACATTTGACATATCAATTTAAAGGAATTCAATGTTGTAAAAGTAAAACAATAGCATACTCATATTCACTGTATCTAATTGTAATCACGAAACAAAATATGTTGAAAAGTACAACTTAATTATGACATGAAATAAAATAAGTTGAAAAGTACAAACATCATCATTAAACCTACATTCAATATTATATATTTATTCAGAAATATAATCATATTAGGGAACATGTAATCTGAACTCAAGAGATTACGAGAAGATGATGGAGATGGATAAGACACACATTTGAAGGCAGTCCTTGATCTAGAACTCCCAGGGGTAAGAGGAGGAGAGGGAAAAGGTCACATGGAGAAGGAAACCTGAGACAGAAATCAAAGGGATAAACTAGACATGGAAAGACTTTGAGTGGATGGCACAGGTCAGGATGACCCAGCAAAAGTTTATCGTAGACCTATGCCTGTTGGGCAAATGAAGGGTAATAATAATGATGACCATGATGAGTTAAAGTTTGTTCAAACTTTGCTGAGTGTATTGTCATCATGTACTGGCTAAACTTCTAAACTTAAGCGTTTGAGTGGTTACAGAGCTAGTCTCTCGCGGCAAAGGTGCAAGATTCAAATCACTGTGCGTCATGCTCCAGTCTACCTAGCTGTAAATGAGTACCTGACCCTGCTCTTCAGTTAGAGAAGGCAGAAGCAGCAAAGAATGGAATTGGTCACTGTACCTCATAAAGTTGGACTTAGTATACTCAAGTCTCTAACCCTTAACTCCACATGGCAGTATATGCTATGGGACTACCTTTACTGGTAAGCCAACCATTCAATCTCTTTTCTCAAAGAATATTGTTATTGTTGAACAGAACTGATGTCACTCTAGGCAAACCCAATAGGTTACTGTGTTATTGTTATTGTTGAACAGAACTGATGTCACTCTAGCTCTTAGTATACGAGCTAATTTCATGACTACCTGTTGACTCCATTTTCATCGTTGAGTTCAGTGAAGAGGTAAATTGAAACGCGAATGGTTAAAACGGAATGAATGTCAACAATGTTCTTCAAACGAAAATTCCAACAAGTATCGTTGAATTGGGTGAACTGGGCAAGTATTGGCAGCACACAAGTCGGTGATTACAGTACATATATTTTATTGACGTGACACCAACGAAGTGGAACAAGACAATCATAGTTACAGATGCGAAGATCATACGTCAAAATGTTAATATCACTGTTAATAGTTGTTGTAGATTCTCTAACAGTTAAGTTCTCTTATATTCCAGTGATTAAGGATCACTTCCATTACCACATAACAGACATGGTATTAACGTCCGTTGACCTTCTCCCAAGGACGTTTATTAAGGCAAACGGATTCATTCTCACGGAGCAATAATTTATATCATACTTGTAAGCATCCCAGACTTTCATCATAAAATTCTTAGATAGCATATCCAATCCAAACAAAGGCAGATATAACAATACAACCAGGTTAGTGTTTCATCTTGGCTAACCTCTCGGTATCCATACCACGACTTTGGCATAGGTAAAACGGCATATTAAACATGTGAAGCATATATATATTCATTAACTTGATTCCACATATGGATTCTCCCTCTACAAAAGATTCCAAAGGCTATCGACTCCATGTGTCCAATTCTAGGAATGTCATCTCCGATGAATTCCCGCTAGACCATTAACAGGAGCGGCCTGATACTTTAATTTACATAATTAAACTTGCCATAAGAAATGGGGCGACACTTACTTCATGCTTCCACTATTGGCTTCGCCATGAAGACCAATAGATACGAATACAACTGATGGCTTCTTCAAATTTGCCAGGAATCAAAGAATAACACTGCGGACATAAATGTCGTCCGAGCTGCCCCTATCATGACGTCACAATCTACTCAACTAGGTTACACGTGCGTCCAAAGCAACTCACACAGCATTGTGCACGTCAGTGCGTGAATCAATCGAACGCACAAATAATATAACTATATAAAACTGGTGCGTACATTTGGCAGGACCGAAGACTACCCCCGTAGGTAATAAATGTACGTAACAGCTCCCTTATTACCTCCCCTTAAAAAAAATAATTCTATTAATTTTTTTCGAACTAATTACTCGAGAGAGGTGAGTCAAAACTACAACAAGATTTATGACATGCATAAAATTATATCATATTAAGAAAAGAATATTAAATGAAAACAATATAACTAAATGATAGTATGCATTAAAGCACACATCCACCATCGACCTACTTTGGAACGATGTGGTAATATTCGAAGTAAAAAGAAGTTGAAAATGAAAATGAAATAAACCATAAAAAAAAAAGATGATAATAAAATTCAACCAAATTGTTTTAAAAGAAATTTGAAACATATGATTTCAAAAATGAAAATGAACAGCAACACTGATGATGATCAATGATAAAAGAATCAATAAAACAGAAAATTTTAAAATACAACATGCAAAATGAAACAAAGCATAATTAAACACTTTAAGAAGCAACGCACTTACTATTTCCTAACACTAGTAAGTTTGACTAGTTATCTAAAAGTGAGATATCATGTAGTGGGATACGTGAATACACGTATTGCGAAACACTAATAAAGTTATAAGATGTGTGATTTATAATCAATCAAATTGATTAAATTGAATTATACTAATTAGTAGTACTTAATTTATGAACAAATAACTAATTACTAATTTATTCTAAGTGATTTCAATTTCACTCATTGTTAATATTCTTTTAGAACTAGTTAAATCGACAAGAATATGTTCTCAATGTACCATGTCTGAAATACGTTTACGAACACGATATGTAGTGTAATCTGTTCCATAACAATAGTGAATGTCTATTTGTCACTCTTACCAATGTTTCCATACTAAAAAAAAAATGTTACTTTAATATCACTGTTCCCGTTCTAACAAAACGTTACTTCACAAGAAATAATGTTATAATCCATACGTAAGTATATTCTGAAAGTTATATATATACGAATACTGCAGAACTACACATAGTCTCCACAGATGTATAATCAGTGACCATGTACAAAGTTATTCATGTTTCTGTGAGGACGTTTCACCATCTGGAAGTGGTTTAATTTCGACGTGTTCACTAGGGCATCTTGAAAGACAGTCTGCAAACACATTCTGTACTCCAGGAATAGCTCGTATCTCAAAATGGAACGGTTGAAGCGCAATAGCGTAACGCGCTGACTTTGATGACTTCACGTTCCCTGTGTTCAGTGCTGTAAGAGCTTTCTGGTTGGATTCCACCACAAAGTGTGATCCGAGGAGATAACGATCCAGTTTTGTGATTGACTAGACAAGAGTGAGGAGCTCTTTATCTAGAACGGAATAATTCATCTCGCTCGTCGTAAGCTTTCTGGATACGTACATAACAGGAAATAAGGTGCCTCCGTATTCCTGCATTAAAACTGCCGCGATAGCGTAGGAAGAAGCATCACTGCGAAGAACAAAGGTGAGATCTTTGTTAGGCAACCTTAAAACAGGCTTATTTGAAAAAAATTGTTTTATATAATCTAAAGCCGTTTGATGATCCTGCGACCACTTTATTACATTAGGTGTGCCTTTCTTCAGTAACGAAGAAAGAGGTGCAGTTATAGTAGACAAATGAGGGATGAATTTAGAATAGAACTGTATTAGTCCTAAGAGCGACCTCACTCGTTTTTTTGTCTTAGGTGCTGAGATGTTTAAAATTTTAGAGACGTTACTGTCTTCTGTATACATTAAACCGCGACCTATACGGTGACCAAGAAATGAGATGTCATGAAAACCGACAAAAGCCTTTGAAGGTTTCGCTGTTAAGTTATAATCCCGTAAGGTAGAAAGTAAAGATTTTAAACCCTGAATATGTTCATCCCAAGAGTCACTGAAAAGACAGATGTCATCTATATAAGTAATGACATCGGGACGATGAGACAATATGCGGCGCATCATGCGTACAAAGGTAGCTGGCGCATTCATTAGACCGAATGGCATAAAATTCCATTGAAAAAGACCCCGTGGCGTCGAGAAAGCGGTGAATGGCTTTGCTTTAGGGGTTAATGGCACTTGCCAATAACCCTTTGAAAGGTCAAATTTCGAAAAGAATGTGGCATGAGATAATTTCTCTAATAAGTCGTCTAAAAGAGGTAATGGTTCCGCATCGAATTTTGTAACTTTGTTTAATTTCCTGTAATCTACGCAAAGACGTATATTGTTGTCCTTCTTCCTAATGATTACCATAGAAGAAGAATATGGTGATGAAGATGGTTCAATTATATTTAATTGAAGCATCTCATCCAATTCCTTATCAACCTTATCACGAAAGTGTAAAGGAATAGGATATGGGCGAACTCGAATCGGTGTATCATCAGTCAGAATAATGTCATGTTGGATGACTGACGTATGACCTGGGATGTCAGTGAGGACATCCTCATACGTGTGTAGAATATTAGAGACTTGCTGACGTTGATCATCAGTAAGAGTAGATGAGATAGTAACATCATTCCATTTCTCAGTGGAATGGAGTGGTACAACTGGTATTGGTAGTTGTACATCATCGAAAGAAGATTCCTCTTCTTGGATGACAGACAAACTAGAATAGTGTTGAATAGGAGGTGTAGGATCGTCAGTTGCTTGGAACACTGATTGTAGATAATCAGGACGTGAGTAATATTCCTTCAACATATTAATGTGGAAGGTTTTATGTTTACCATTAACATCAACGATGTAGTCGACATCGGATATTCTTGAGATGATCCTGAAAGGACCTCTCCAGGTAATTAAAAGACGATTATTATGCGCAGGGAGTAATACAAAAGCTTCATCACCAGGTATGAGCTGGCGAAGACGTCTATATTTGTTTGCAAATAGACGAGCTTTTTCTTTGGCTTGTTCGGATGATGCAGTAGCTAATCTACAAGCATCTATGATTCTCTTTCTCAGAGAGATCACATACTCATAAGAGGATTGAGTTTCCTCTTCAATATTCTCGTCAACCAATAAGTCGTGGATTAACGACATCGGACCGCGTGGTTGCATGCCGAAAACAAGTTGAAATGGAGAAAACCCCGTTGCTTGATTTTGTACTTCGCGATACGCAAAGAGACAAGCGGGTAGGACCCGATCCCAGTCTTGTGGGTGGTCTTGAGGTATCTTACCCAACAACTGCTTGAGTGTCCTATTTAGACGCTCAATTAACCCATTTGACATCGGATGATAAATAGAACTTAGAGATCTGTCTATACCTAATGTCTTCATAACTTGAGACATGGATTCAGAAATGAACTGAACCCCATGATCCGACAAGATTTTCCGTGGAAAACCAATGCGTGAGAAGATTAACATCAATGCCTCTGCTACACTGGCAGATGAAGTGTTCTTGAGAGGGATGGCTTCAGGCCAGCGAGTGCACATATCAATGCACGTAAGAATATGCGTATGCCCTCTAGCAGATGGTAGCATAGGACCAATAATGTCTATAGCCATTTTATCAAATGGTCTAATCGGGATGTCCGCAGCTTGAATAGGAGCCGCATGAAATGGACCCCGTACCTTAACTTCTTGACATATCAAACAAGACCGACAATAGAGAGTGATGTCCTTATGTACGCCTGGCCAGTAGAATGCCGAAAGCACTCTGGATTTGGTACGCGCAAAACCCATATGGCCCGCACATTGCGAGTCATGCGCATGTCGTAATATACGAGATCTCATACAGGATGGGACTATAATCTGAGAACATAAGGATGAATCCTTTTCTCGTATTACTCTAACCAAAATGCCATTTTTAAGTATAAAATCATGTCTAGATTTTGCAAGTTTGTTGCTGGTATTATTTTTGTTCACATACTGAAAAATTTTTTTTAATGAATCATCATTCTTTTGCAATGTTGCAAACAACTCCCGTGAAATAGGAGCATCATCATCACAAGTGGTATGAACTGTAGGTTCCATAGGTGTATCATGCGACATATTAGTAGCTTGCGCTCTAGTCACTACTGCATTTGCAGTTTGAATATGTCGCTCTTCCCATTCAGCAATTTGCTGTGGTGTACACTCTTTAATACCATGTATGCGACCAAGTATCAAATCACAAATTGGATTCGGAAGGAGACAAGCTTGAATCTTTCCTGAAAAAAATGGAGTATTAAGATCAATAATAGCAGTGGCAAATGTTTCAATTGTGCCACCAAACGTTACACATTTGACAACCCGGCCCGTGGCACAACTTGGGTTGATCAGCGAAGTCCGGACGCCGACTGTACTGCAACCAGAGTCAAATAGGAGAGAGCATGAAATATTGTTGACAAATCCCTTGTTAAACTTAAGAGAGCCCTGTCCCTGGTGTACTGAAGCAGCAGTGGCCGTACAGACTGCAGGTAGACTAGGCAAGGTATGTCCGCAACGCGCAGCGTCGTGATCGCCCTGGGCTGGAAAAGAGTAGAGCATTCTGAACAATCTTTGACTTGGGTACAATCAAGAGAACAACACATAGCATTATGAGTTTCAGCTCCTTTACCCTGTTCAATGTTAGCCTGTGTATCACTAAAAGCGACATTAGAATGTCTATTCGTATTACTCAACGATCTATCTCGTCGACGCGATCGATTTTGATTTTTGTCATTAAAATTGCCATAATTGTAGTTTCTGCTAGAGTTAAAATTTGGATTAGTCCGATAATTTGTATAATTATCGTTATGATGTTGGTAAAATGGTTTATTTCCAAAAAATTGTTTGTTTTGCGGACCCTGAGATCTTGATCTCCAGTTTTGTTTATTATAATGTCCTTGATTATTTTTAAAATTATTGTTACCAAAATCTCGCGATCTGTGAGCCTGGTTCCAAGAAACATTAAATGGAGCAGATTGTTGAAATTGCTTCCCTTTGTAAAAATTACCATTGTTAAAATTGTCATTATTTCCCTTATTGACATATCTGTCAGCACTAAAAGAACGATTGCGTGAAAAATTGTTTTGTTGTGCTGCAAAAGCAACAGGCAATTCATTCTTAATCTGTGCATTACTTAGATCCATGTTTGGGTGAGCAGTGCAAAAATTTTTAGCATGTTCTTCTAAATTTTTCATTGATAAAGGTTTCCGTTCTTGCAAAAATGCGAGAAATGTAGGATTTACAGACGATAGTACCTTATCGCGCATCAGTAAATCGAAGAGACCTTCATATGACTTTTCAATTTTGGATAATTCAATCCATCTTTCTAGTGTTAGTCGTATTTGTGACAGAAAATCATTGAAATTTCTGCTAGATTGGGGTAGTAATGTATGAAATTTTAAACGATATTGGTCTTCTGTCATTTGGAATTTTTGCAGAAGTGCCGCTCTAAGAGCATTATAGTCATTTTTCTCACCAATGCTGGTGGTATGATAAACTGCTAATGCGTCCCCTGTGAGTAATCTGGATAAATATGTACAGTATAGAGCTTTATCCACGTTATAAGACACACAAGTGGCCTCAAACCTATCTAGGAAGAATATCACGTCATCAGACGGGGGATTAAATTTTGGTAATTTAAGGTGAATTTCCTTAAAATTATCATGTCTGGATGAAGTTTGGCTTTCAAAAGTTCTCTGAGAATTAGCTTCCTGAGTTAACCTAAGTCTTTCATATTCTGACTCTGCTAATTTCAGTTCATGCTGTCGTTTTCTTTCATTCTCTTCCATCTCAAGCTGAAGTCGTTTTGTGTTTTGTTCAGCTATTAATCTTCTTTCTTGCATTTCTTTTTGTTTAACTTCCATTTCTTTTTCAGCTATTAATCTTTTTTCTTCCATTTCTTTTTGTTTATTTCCCATTTCAATTTTAAGTCTTTCTTCAGCCTCCCTTTGCTTCTGTTCTGCCTCTCGCTGAAATCGTTTCTCTTCTAATTCAGCGGTTAATCTTATTTTTTTCTCCTCTTCCTCAGCTATAAATTTCCTCTTCTTTTCATCCTCCTCAGCAGTTAATCTCATTTTTTTCTCATTCTCCTCCGCCTCAATCCTTTTTTGATCTGCCTCAAATTTCAAATTTTCCAAACGTAAAGTTTCTAACCTTCTCTGATCAGCTTCTATTTCTTGAGCTTTCTTATATTCTGCAAGTGCAAATGCTTTTGCTTCCTCAGGAGCCATCTGAAGAGCTTTTGCTTGCTTAATGAAATAGTCTAAGGTAGCCATTATTCAATTTTATTATGTAATAATACTACTTAAAATTGTTACTACAACTCGTGGTCTTCGTTCCTGTCCTTAGAACGGTATAATGTTATCATATAATTATTAAATATGTTATTAATCAATAAATTTATGTAATCAAATGTCATGAAATGAACAACGAGAAAGACAATAGAAACATAACCGACAAGACATGATAAACTGGACGGTAGAACACAATCGTAGAAATCAAAAAAATAAAAATGTATAACTAAAATAGAATATCGTAAAAATATACGACGATAACTACGATCAGATAATTAACAGTACAATTGACAACACAGTGTAAAAACATAGGTTTTGTAAAAAACTAAACGACAGGAAAGGTGAGATGGACGCAAAATACAAACAAAATTCATCATAAAACTAAATTATGAATAAAAATAGCTACCAAAAACAACGATTAAACGTGACGAAACAGCTAAATAGATAATATTATAAGAAGCAACTAGCGATCGGAACTTCGGCAAGGTTTCTAGCCTTGTACCGGAACTATCGCTCAATTGAAACTTACAAGACGAGCCCTACAGAACGTCTGACGAAGAGCCCGAATTGGCTTCGAGATGGATCTCGTTCGTCAGATCAACCTCCCTACCTCCCACGAAGAATGCACAACATATAACACTGAACACGAAAAATATGAATGTGGACATAACACGGAAGGCACAACTAAGCGTAATAAAGTGTACAACGGAAACACGTTATACTCATCTCGCGTGCAGGTAAAAAATCAATGTGCCTCGTCTCCGTGGATGTACGTCTACAGATAAAATACTTCGTTCTGCTTCTCTAGATTACAGCTCGCACGTAATAATGATGAAGAGATGATCTCCAAGTAATCAGTCACTGTGAAACTTGACGTGGAGGTTGATTGAAGACCTTGACCTTGGTAAACGTAAGTTGAATCTGATTCATATCACGCTAGGATCCAAATTGAGATGATGTCGCCTTGAAAGTAAAAATTCTTCTTTTCAAACGATAATTTGGATGGGTACGTTCCTTGGAAGTTAGATATTTCCAGACCACACTGGAACACCATTTATTGTTGACTCCATTTTCATCGTTGAGTTCAGTGAAGAGGTAAATTGAAACGCGAATGGTTAAAACGGAATGAATGTCAACAATGTTCTTCAAACGAAAATTCCAACAAGTATCGTTGAATTGGGTGAACTGGGCAAGTATTGGCAGCACACAAGTCGGTGATTACAGTACATATATTTTATTGACGTGACACCAACGAAGTGGAACAAGACAATCATAGTTACAGATGCGAAGATCATACGTCAAAATGTTAATATCACTGTTAATAGTTGTTGTAGATTCTCTAACAGTTAAGTTCTCTTATATTCCAGTGATTAAGGATCACTTCCATTACCATATAACAGACATGGTATTAACGTCCGTTGACCTTCTCCCAAGGACGTTTATTAAGGCAAACGGATTCATTCTCACGGAGCAATAATTTATATCATACTTGTAAGCATCCCAGACTTTCTTCATAAAATTCTTAGATAGCATATCCAATCCAAACAAAGGCAGATATAACAATACAACCAGGTTAGTGTTTCATCTTGGCTAACCTCTCGGTATCCATACCACGACTTTGGCATAGGTAAAACGGCATATTAAACATGTGAAGCATATATATATATTCATTAACTTGATTCCACATATGGATTCTCCCTCTACAAAAGATTCCAAAGGCTATCGACTCCATGTGTCCAATTCTAGGAATGTCATCTCCGATGAATTCCCGCTAGACCATTAATAGGAGCGGCCTGATACTTTAATTTACATAATTAAACTTGCCATAAGAAATGGGGCGACACTTACTTCATGCTTCCACTATTGGCTTCGCCATGAAGACCAATAGATACGAATACAACTGATGGCTTCTTCAAATTTGCCAGGAATCAAAGAATAACACTGCGGACATAAATGTCGTCCGAGCTGCCCCTATCATGACGTCACAATCTACTCAACTAGGTTACACGTGCGTCCAAAGCAACTCACACAGCATTGTGCACGTCAGTGCGTGAATCAATCGAACGCACAAATAATATAACTATATAAAACTGGTGCGTACATTTGGCAGGACCGAAGACTACCCCCGTAGGTAATAAATGTATGTAACACTACCGTTACAGATTTTGCAATAAATAATTTATTTATAAAGATAACACATAAAGTGTTATATATCAAAATGTGAAAAAATGAAACCCCTATATCATGCACGTAACTAAATTGTTCAGTGGTTTTAAACATGCATTCACCTATACATTTTCGCTATTGACGGGGATCGATCATCGGCCTTTCTAAAAGGCCGCTCGTATACTAAGAGCTAGGCAAACCCAATAGGTTACTGTGTTATTGTTGATCAGAACTGATGTCACTCTAGGCAAACCCAATAGGTTACTGTGTTATTGTTATTGTTGAACAGAACTGATGTCACTCTAGGCAAACTCATAGGTTACTGTGTTATTGTTATACAGAACTGATGTCACTCTAGGCAAACCCATAGGTTACTGTGTTATTGTTATTGTTGAACAGAATCGACATCATTGCACTCTAGGCAAACCCATAGGTTACTGTGTTATAGTTATTGTTGAACAGAATCGACGTCATTGCACTCTAGGCAAACCCAATAGGTTACTGTGTTATTGTTATTGTTGAACAGAATCGACGTCATTGCACTCTAGGCAAACCCAATAGGTTACTGTGTTATAGTTATTGTTGAACAGAATCGACGTCATTGCACTCTAGGCAAACCCAATAGGTTACTGTGTTATTGTTATTGTTGAACAGAATCGACGTCATTGCACTCTAGGCAAACCCAATAGGTTACTGTGTTATAGTTATTGTTGAACAGAATCGACATCATTGCACTCCAGGCAAACCTAATAGGTTACTGTGTTATTGTTGATCAGAACTGATGTCACTCTAGGCAAACCCAATAGGTTACTGTGTTATTGTTATTGTTGAACAGAATTGATGTCACTCTAGGCAAACCCAATAGGTTACTGTGTTATTGTTGAACAGAACTGATGTCACTCTAGGCAAACCCAATAGGTTATTGTTATACAGAACTGATGTCACTCTAGGCAAACCCAATAGGTTATTGTGTTATTGTTATACAGAACTGATGTCACTCTAGGCAAACCCAATAGGTTACTGTGTTATTGTTATTGTTGAACAGAACTGATGTCACTCTAGGCAAACCCAATAGGTTATTGTTATTGTTGAACAGAACTGATGTCACTCTAGGCAAACCCAATAGGTTACTGTGTTATTGTTATTGTTGAACAGAACTGATGTCACTCTAGGCAAACCCAATAGGTTACTGTGTTATTGTTATTGTTGAACAGAACTGATGTCACTCTAGGCAAACCCAATAGGTTATTGTGTTATTGTTATACAGAACTGATGTCACTCTAGGCAAACCCAATAGGTTACTGTGTTATTGTTATTGTTGAACAGAACTGATGTCACTCTAGGCAAACCCAATAGGTTACTGTGTTATTGTTATTGTTGAACAGAACTGATGTCACTCTAGGCAAACCCAATAGGTTACTGTGTTATTGTTATTGTTGAACAGAACTGATGTCACTCTAGGCAAACCCAATAGGTTATTGTTATTGTTGAACAGAACTGATGTCACTCTAGGCAAACCCAATAGGTTACTGTGTTACTGTTGAACAGAATTGACATCATTGCACTCTAGGCAAACCCAATAGGTTACTGTGTTATTCATTGTTAATGATTATTATACTTCAGCACTCTCATGAGCGTCCAACTGACAGAGTGGTTAAAGCGCTGGTCTCTCACGGCGAAGGTGCTAGGTTTGAATCACGGAATCGACATGCTCCAGTCTACCCAGCTGTAAATGGGTACCTGACATTGAGGTAGGGAAGGAAAAGGCAGTGAGAAAGGGAACTGGTCATCCCACCTCTTGATGCTGGACCTATTGTGGTGTAGTCTCTAACACTTCACTCCCCCTATAGCAGTATCATGCTATGGGAATACCTTTTACTCTCAGCATGTCAGAAGTTAACTTTCATTCTCTTCCCTTGAAGTGTAGAACTAAGGTTGCTACACTGCATATCACAAATATAAAACAAATATAGAATGAAACAAATTCTTCACTTTTATCACTGCTATTTTTCTAAGCTGCATGAGTAAGCCTGTTCAACACAGTTTAAAAAAAAAACTAATTAGCTTGACTATTAACGAAATTATCAGTGTTTAGCAACTGAGATGAACAGTTGTATTCATGTGTGAATGAACTACAATCTTCAACAGAGTGGTTGAGTAGTAACTTAACATTTTTAAAGCCTTATATTATCAGTTGGATACAAGAAACAAATAAAAAATAAGGGCTAATAATTGTCATTTAACATATAAGTTTTTTTGTATATTTTTTCCCCTGAAACAAAATACAATAAAATAAAATCTAACATTGCCAATAAAATGATGTTACAAGAGACAGCAAAGACTGCTGCCCGACATGAAATCATGTGTTGAAATGACCGGATCTCACGATCAGCTGTAATATTAATGTGTGATAGTATTTTATATAATAAAATGGCAGTTTTTTCATCTTATGTTTGTTTGTTCTGTATGAATCAGTTGGATACGACCAAATAATAATAACATAAACATAGCAAGTGACTTCAATCATCAGGTATAACTGAATTCCTAGTTCAAAGCAGATATTAATATTCACTCAAATCATAATTCAGTGTAACAATATACTATCTATCAAACAAATGATGAGAGGGTAAGATATCATACGTCACAGTGATCATTTTGTCCACAAGATTTTTCGCCGTGGCCAGAGCATTCACTCCTATAACAGGTACTGCTAAACCTGTTTGCAATAGAAAAGAGATAGCATTCGAATATTTCAGGTCATTTTTTAAAATATTAAAAATTATAAGGCTGATATCAGGCAGAAAATTATTTACAAAAGAAAATGAAACACAAAATCATAATATGGGTCAATAACCTTTTATACGAGCACCAGAAAACTTAAATATTCTGAAAGTCGAACGTTTCTTTGGACTACTTTTTATCACAATTTGGGGTTATGTCTGGCTATTTTGTGAAACTGGGCTATTTCTGAACACATTTTGGCGACTTAGGGCTATTTTTGTACACATTTTGGGCTACTTGTGAGTGCAATTTAGGCCACATCTGAATACTGAAAAAATATCCAGTTTCCAGATGAACACTATCCAAGAGGACTTTAGATAAAAGGATACAGACTTATAATGTCACAACAAGAAACGATCATAATATTTCATTGTCTGTCTGTCTGAATGTAGTCATCATCATCATTCCATTATTTGCTGTCAATGGTGTCTGGAGCCACTGATGCAGCAGCTGTTTTTTTTTGCAGGTCACTTGAAGCCTTCATGTGCTCTTGTTGTGGAATGTCTGCAGAAATTTGTTTTACATAATGAACTTTCTAGGGCCCAGTCAAATAAGCTGCCTCTTACACTATCATGTGGGAGCAATATCGTGTGGGAGCAGTATCATGTGGGAGCAATATCATGTGGGAGCAGCAGTCTTATTTGTTCTCTCTTCAGAGACCCCCGGGAACTGCACAGGGCTATCTGATAGTACAGAAAACATTTTATAGACAAAACTGCACAGCAACACTAGATTTAATTACTGTAATCATCATCATTCCTGTTTGTTCACCAAAGAATGTAGGGCTGCAATTGTTGCTTGCTCACTATTTATAACTTGGACTGCTGTCTTCATCTCTGCCCATGAGGACCAAAAACACATGAAGAAGAGAACTGGAGGCAGACATGAAAGGTGTAAAAATATTATGGAAAGATCTTGCTATATTATAGGACAGTAAAGCTTAGTGTGTTTTTGTTCAAGACATGTGCTCCACCTGATAGCCTTACAAAGCAGTACGTGTTCTGCCATCCCCAGGGAAAGAGAGGCAGAGGTAGACAAAAAAACACCTCATGGAGAAGAGAAGTGGAGACAGAAGTGAAAATGATGAGCAGAGGGTGGAAAGAACTTGAGCTGATGGCATGTTTTTGTTGAAGGCTTATGCTCCTTGGGGAGCTAACGAATATTGATTGATGTGCTACATCTGGCACTGAAAGGCATTATTTGACTGCTTAATTTAATACTTGTTGTATGTGTTGAGTAGTCTAATGTTATTTTTTGTGCGTTCCAAAACTGGTTGTTGAGAGCTGAAGGCAAATATGTGCTTTGTTGAATGTGGCGCTAACTTACTGTTCTGTTCCTCCTTCTTTGTTTGTGTTATAATCTTCCTAAAATGACAGATCACTGCACTTCTTCAATTATATGGCCACTGTGGTCAGAGTGGCTAAGAAGTATGGCGCCCGCCTCTAATTCTGAAGGTACCGGGTTTGCTCCCAGTACAGGGAATATAAGACGGAAATATTTTCAGAACCAGTGGTTCCTAATAATGTTATACTCCCCACCCCTCTCCTGGGTAGTGAGATCGGATGCCTTGCCTTCTTGGTGGATAAAGGTGAAAAAATAGGAGGTCCCGTGTGCAAGTTGCACATGTTAAAAATCCCTAGGGTAGTTGGAAATCATAATGAGTAGGCAATACGGCTGTTTCCCTGGTATAATTTTAAAATTATGAAACCTACCCACCACAAAAATATTTATAGAATGTGTGATTCCTGTATACACACAGTGGGATCCTCACCAGTGCTATGGATTGTGTGCACTGTGCCTAGATCCTCCTTGTTTGATCTAAGGGAGGAGATCAGAGAACTGATGAAGTTGTCCATGTGCAATAAAGATGGTTCTTAACTCTTTATGTTCCAATCAACGTTATATCAGTTTTCCGGTTCGGCCTGGTTGACCTGAACAACGTTATATCGTATTTCTATCTTTTGCTCCTTTCTAGTGCTGTTTTCTAATTTTAACAACCCAAAATGTCATTTCCGACAGGAAGACCTTTCTAGTAAATACCTCGTGTGTTTGAGAGAACGTGTTTTTGCGGTGTGATATTAATTTAAAAGTTTTAAGCGCATATTTTATAAGATTAAATGGCCATGCCCACTGCTTCTGGTAGACCTCTGAATTAACTTCAGAGCAAGCTAGAAAGTTATTTTAAGAAATTCTAGATAGTGATAATAATTCAGATTGTAGTATTTATTCACAGGATAGCGAAGACGACTCAGATTTTCAACAAGAGCCTGATATCGAGTGATAATGGAAGGTCTGATGCCAATAATGAAGTTATGGATACATGAGCATATAATCAGACTGTAATAAGTTCATATAATATGTCATGATAAAGTAATGTTTATACATAGGCCTAGTGTAAATATATTTGTGAGTGACCTTATGTGATTTCCTATGGATTACACATCATCTTGAGAAGAGGAGCAGCTCAGCAAGGTAAGAATATATAATTTCCACTTTTTTACAACCATGTGGTTGTAGTCTGTAAAATTAACAATTTCCTGAGAGTTTATTGACTAAAAACTGATTGTACTTTGTTAGAATACTTCTGTTGTGACATTTTGAAACTTTACCCTTGGATATTCTCCTGAGGAATAATTCTAGAAGAATTTGATTGAATACTTTTGCTCTAATTTTTCACCGTCTTATTCTTTCTGCCTCCATTTTACCTAGGATAACTAATAATTTTTCAATGAATGCTTTTATACTTGTAGCACTAGAGTAAAGTGCATCCAATTACCTCCAGTTTCATATACAACAATAAAGTTATTTATGCATATGAACATTTAAAAAAAAATTTCTAAACAACAACAATAAAAACACACTGAAGTGGCCATTTTTGTTTGAGCCAAACCCACTTTTTTACTTGAGACTGAAAGAGTTAAAAACCAAACCAAACCAAACGCCACTTAATTTTATTGATGTTTGTTTATTGTTTATTCTCATTTTCTTTCGTTTGTTTACAATATACTGTCCTTTTTTTTACTTTTCATGTACAACGACAAATGTATTTATGTACACTGGCATCGAAATATGCATTTACTTCAAGAATAGAAGCTGTTTGTAACTAAAAATTGCTGGACTTTCCAGATATAAAATCTAAAAGTTTCAAAACTCAACATAACTTTAATCCTGTGATTTTTTAAACTGTTACCATCTTCCTTCCCACTCGTACAATGATTGTATTTTTATTTGTCATGATTGTTTAACCCTATACCACCCTTTTTCCTCATACTGAATTGTATATTTAGCATCTGTGACCATTTTAATTTATTTCTTATATTTTGTCCTCTGAACCACCAGGACTGAAGACTCTGGTCAATGACTCCCCATCAGTCTTCACACTTCTGCACTCCAATTGTTTATTAGCATTTCATCATCATCATTACCATCCTCAAGGAGCACAGGCTTCAACAAATTTATTTCAAGACCTCTTGTCCTGTGCCATCCACTCAAGTTCTTCATGTCTTCTTTCCTTTTATTTCTGTCTCCAGTTCTCTTCTCCGTGTTTTTGTATCACTCTACCCCTCTTACCCTGAGGATTCCAGAACAAAGAATGCCTTGTAATGCTTTCAATAGGTTTTCTCAATATTTGTCCTATCCATCACCAGCATCTTCTTCTCATCTCCTGTTTGAATGGCACGTCTTGTTTTTGTCACAAGTTTTGTTTGCTACGGATAACTAGTTATTCTGTCAGTAGTCACATTTCACTGTGCTCACTAGTGCTGTGGTTTTGACTGCATCTTACAGATATCCCATGGATAGTGTCTCTTAATATGAGAGACCTTAAGGGGGATCAAAACCGTGTAAAAATGAACATTGGGATTAGTCTATTTTCTGATAATTTATAATCTCCTGAATCTAAAAATATCAAAATAATTTGCCAGAACACTCTAAGTATGTGTATTTTGACTTTGCAAATTGTATTGTCTTCAGAAATTGTGCATTTCCTGTTCCTGTAAAGAAAACCAAGCTTTTCTCAGAACATTGCATCATGTACAAATTGTCTTATAGCTTGCTTATTTCTCAATCAATCAACATGAGATTTGGCACAAATACTTTCCTCTGAATAATAACACTTTTGTCACCACCGATTTTGTATATCTTTTCAAAATTTTGATTTATTACAAATAATTTAGTAAAACTTTGACAAATGTGTAATTATTTTTATATATTAACTTTAACATTTGTTCACTGATTCTATATTTGTTGACTACGATTGATTTATAATTGTACAATAATTATTGCTTTAAAAAAAGTATGTGAACCAGGTGCTGATAGCTGATATGTTGTCATTATACTGTTGATATTTACACTTTTATATATAGGATTTCACGTTCTAGTCTCATAGCAATAAACCATTTTGTCTGTGTGCAGAACCAAGCATCACTAATGTATTTAAAAAGTCTGAAACGAAACAAGCCTCTGACAGATGCAGTGTGAAAACACCCACTGTAAGATGAAACTGTGTCAGAAAAATGTGACCTAGGCACACTTTGAAGATTGCAACAACAACAAAAAATAATAATAATATCAATTTCAACAGATCTGACACATGGGTGAAATATGCAAATGTTAACAATGCTAAGCAACAATTACAACTTTTTGTTTTTGGCCAACATTTTTCAAATGAAATATTTTTCATAAGCATTTACTAAATATAGGATTGAAGTGGTATGACCAGATCACTAATGTGAAACTGATGACAAGAACCAAGCAAGTGTCAGTGGAACAAGAGATGACAAGAACCAGGAAAGTGCCAGTGGAACAAGAGATGAGAAGAAGGTGCTGGAGATGGACAGGACACACATTGAGGAAACCTGTCGATAGTTTTATCAGACAGTCCTTGTTCTGAATTCCCCAGGGTTAAAAAGGTAGAGGGAGACCAAGGAACACATGGAGAAGAGAACTGGAGACAGATATGAAAAAGACATAGAAAGACCTTGAGCTGATGGCATAGGACATGAAGACTTGGTGTTTAAAGCCTATGCTCCTTGGGGAGCTGAAAGGTCATGATCATGATTTACTAAATATGCCATGCCCTATTATGTCCAATTTTTAAGAAATTATCTTTTTTATTTTCAAACAACAAGAAGAATGAAAACACTAACCATCAGCCAATGTCTGACCAACATGAGTGTAGACGGGTTTGCCAGCAGCAAGTGCTGCTTGAAATCCTGTTGCCCTCTCAGATTCCACTCCCTGAAGAAATCATTGAAAACAGCTACTATGTTCATTCATTCATTCATAACCCTCCACTCCCAAAGGAGCATAGGCCTTCAACAAACACATGCCAAGTCCTCCTGTCACGTGCCATCATCTCAAGTTCTTTCCATGTTCTCCTCATCATTTTCACCTCTGTTTCCAACTCTCTTCTCCATGTACTTCTTGGTCTACCTCTGCCTCTCTTGCCCTGGGGGTTCCAGAACAAGGACTGCCTTGTAATGCTATCAACAGGTTTCCTCAGTGTGTGTCCTATCCATCGCCATCGTCTTCTCATCTCTTGTTCCACTGGCACTTGTCCAGTTCTTGTCATCAGTTCCACGTTGGTAACCTTGTCATACCATTTTAATCCCTCTATTCTACGCAAGCACCCATTTATGAAAGTCTGTAGCTTTTTGGTTGTTGTCTTTGTTGTTCTCCATGTCTCTGAGCCATACAATAGGACTGACTTCACATTTGAGTTGAATATTCTTATTTTCGTGTTGGATCCTATTTCTCTTGATCTCCATATATTTCCCAATGCAATGAAAGCTCCTCTTGCCTTTTGTATTCTTATTTTGATATCGCTGTCTGTCCCTCCAACTTTGTCTATATTACTGCCAAGATATGTGTACGATTCTACATCTTGTATTGGTGTTTCTTCAAGTTCAACCCTGTTATCATTACCTGCATTTATTCTCATTATTTTTGTCTTTTCCCTGTGTATTTTCAGACCCAATTGCTGTGACTTCTCATCGAGTGTTTTCAATTTGTCCTGCATCTGATTACGGTTATGGGACAGAAGAGCCAAGTCATCAGCAAAATCCAGATCATCCAACTGCTTATTCAGAGTCCACTGGATTCCATTTCTGTTGTGTGTCGTCGATGATCTCATAACCCAATCTATTGCCAGCAAGAAAAGAAATGGAGACAAGAGGCATCCCTGTCGCACTCCTGTTCTTATCCCAAACGGTTCTGTAAGCTGTCCTTCATGAAGAACTCTGCATGTCATGTCTTCATATGTTTTCTTTATTAAATTAATGATCTTCAGGGGAACTCCATAATGCCTCATCAATACAGAAGACTATTGGCAGCAGGTCAAAACTGTATGGAAGGAGACGTGTGAAGAAATACTGGGGAAAAGGGAAAGACAACAAAAAGCATGGATAACAACAGAAACCATCAATAAGATAAAAGACAGAAAAAACAAGAAAGCAGAGTTAAACACAAGCAAAACCAGAAGTTCCAAAGCCAAGGCTCAAGAAGTGTACACAGAAGCAAACAAAGAAGTAAAAAGAAGTATCAAAAGAGACAAGAGGAAGTATATTGAGGAGTTGGCAAGAGAGGCAGAAGATGCTGCAGCCAAAGGAAATATGAGAGAACTGTATAGCAGCACAAAGAAGTTAACAGGGAAATACAAGCAAACAAGTTGCCTCATAAAAGACAAGAATGGGAAACTGCTCAGCAATATACAAGAGCAAATGAAGAGGTGGACAGAATATTTTGGGGACCTTCTCAATAGACCAGCTCCACAAAACCCACCGGACATCCAGCCAGCAGAAGAAGAGCTACAAATTAACGGGGAAAGACCAACGAAGGAAGAAATAAAGAAAGCCATAAAGCTTCTAAGAGATGGAAAAGCATCTGGACCTGATGGCATTCCAGCAGAGGCCATCAAAGCAGATATCGACACGGCTACAGAGATGTTATATAAATTACTTGGTAAAGTCTGGGAAAAGGAAGAGATACCAGCAGAATGGAAGGAAGGATATCTGGTTAAGTTGCCTAAGAAGGGAAATTTACAAGAGTGCACAAATTATAGAGGAATAATGTTACTATCAGTGCCAGGAAAAGTATTAAACAGGATTATCCTTGAGAGATTAAAAGAGTCCATAGACAAGAAACTGAGAGATGAACAAGCAGGTTTTCGACAAAACAGATCATGTACAGACCAGATAGCCACTTTGAGAATAATAGTTGAACAAAGTCTGGAATGGAATTCACCACTATACATCGGATTTGTGGACTACGAAAAGGCATTTGACAGTGTAGACAGAGAATCACTTTGGAAATTGTTGATGAGCTACTATGTTACTAGATACATATTTTCATGGATAAAATACTAGTTATAGCATCCTTCAGTCATAACTGACTCTGGGAGTGATGCACACTTAAGTTGATAGCTCTCAGCTGTTTCTGTTTTTGTCTGGTGTTCCTTTTAGCATGTCCTTTTGGTGGATAAGCAGCACGTTGTAGATTGTTATTTAGGTGGATAGATATCACATTTTGTAGATTGTTATTTAAGTGGATAGATATCACATTTTGTAGATTGTTATTTAGGTGGATTTAGATATCACATTTTGTAGATTGTCCTTTTGGTGGATAAACAGCACATTTTGTAGATTGTCTTTTTGGTGGATAAACAGCACATTTTGTAAATTGTTCTTTTGGTGGATAAACAGCACATTTTGTAGTTTGTCCTTTTGGTGGATAAACAGCACATTTTGTAAATTGTTCTTTTGGTGGATAAACAGCATATTTTGTAGACTGTCCTTTTGGGTGGATAAACAGCACATTTTGTAGTCTGTCCTTTTGGTGGATAAACAGCACATTTTGTAGTTTGTCCTTTTGGTGGATAAACAGCACATTTTGTAGTTAGTCCTTTTGGTGGATAAACAGCACATTTTGTAGATTGTCCATCAGATGGATAAACATCAGATTTTGTAGACTGTCCTTTTGGTGGATATGAAGTGATTCTCAACCTATGGGAAGCGATCTAATTTTGGGCAGAAAACACTGCAATGGGCCACGTTCCTTACGTTTCCCTTATTCAAAGTTTAAAGCTGAAATTCTTTGGCAGAAACCCTATAATTAATTTTTACTTTTCAGTTTTGGTAAATGGGTCGCTAACTTGTGAAATTTGGGTCATGGTAGTAAAATAGTTGAAAACCACTGGCATACATGCCACACCTCGGAGATGAAAAACCTGTACAAAAAATTCAAAAACCCTGTACAAAGACCCCCACAACCTGTACAAAAAAAAAAAGACAGATAAACGTATCAAAAGAGTTAATTCGTGTACAAAATTTTTTAATTACAGCTGCATCATAGAGGCATGGGGACTTTGCCTTTTTAAAACAGGTCTTCATTTATTTTAAAACTCAAACAATGTTTGTCTGAGTGTAAAAAATCATACATGCCACACCTCGGAGATGAAAAACCTGTACAAAAAATTCAAAAACCCTGTACAAAGACCCCCACAACCTGTGCAAAAAAAAAAAAAGACAGAAAAAACGTATCAAAAGAATTAATTCGTGTAAAAAATTTTTTAATTACAGCTGCATCATAGAGGCATGGGGACTTTGCCTTTTAAAACAGGTCTTCATTTATTTTAAAACTCAAACAATGTTTGTCTGAGTGTGGTGGATTTAGATGTTATGAATTATTGTTAGGTATTATTATTGTAATAAATGAGATTAGCTATGAAGGTCCCTGAATTTACCCAATAGTATTGTGAACTTTTCAGGGTACCTTTCCGCTACCACCCCTTTTATCTCATTCAAAATGTATTTATATTATTATATTAAGTGACTTCGTGTAGTGTCTAGGGTTATGAATGTAGAGTGTAATGTACAATAATCAACAAACATACAAACAAATAGTTTATTATTCACAACAGCACACAGCACTACCACAATAACATACAAACGACACTTTAAAAGGCTATCTTATTTAAGACTGTGGTTGAAATTTGTGTAAATAGAATTTTTACAATTTATTATCCTGATTCTAATTTATTTTGAACCAGGACTGACAATCAAAAGAATCATTTACATCAGTCAAATAGCACAGTAGATCTTCTGTCCATACATAAAAATATTATTCTAATATACGTCTGTAGTTGTATTCTCCTACTTTAAGGTAATATTGGTAGTACCCCTAGGTTGTTGTTTGAAATCACACCCTTTTAGTTATGTTTGTTTTCGTTTGTCTCTTGTGGGACTATTAAATATTTGTCCCAGTTTTATTCACTGTCTCTTTATATTCCTTTTTAGTTCTGTTAGTTGAGCTGTCAGTTGTCGAGCAAGAACTTACGTCATTTCTTGGCAGTAGAATACAGGTAGAACGTTTCCTCTGCTCGCTTGACAATCTGTTCCCTGTTTGATAGGCAATGGCCACTAGCATGGGCTCGCAGTATACAGACAGAGTCCTGAATCAATCAGTTTTCAAGCGTTTGGTACCACATTAACGTCAGTACCCAGGACCTCTGAAATGTGAAGGTTATGCATCCTTCTTAATACCTAGCATACACTAATAGTCCACATTCTAGGACAAGTACATTACAAACAAACAAAAAGGGTCATAGCCTTATACCAACCTATGCCACCATTTTCTTTTGATGTGACAATGTACACCAGTATTCCTCTCCCCTAATAGTTACAACACCACTGCAATTCCAGCTGTAATCTTTTCCATATAATAGGATAGGTGTTATGCTCCTATATGACAATCATACATATTCTTGTAGTTTTACACCTCTCTGACAGTCTATCACATGGTGGATCAATCTTTAGGCTTTGCCTCATGGTCGCTATAGACCCACTCACGTACAGACATATATTATTATTTCACATTCAATTTTTATATAAAATACATGTTAATAAATGTCAATCTTACCACAATTTGTTCAATGAAATACACAGTGACGATGACTGACACAGTTTCGATCTGTTTTATTGTCCAGGCTGCCTAGAAATTGTATTTGAAAGCACAGCCTGATCTCATGAATCGCTGGTAGAATTTTTTCAAGAAATTGCGTCCCCCCTAACGCTTGTTCTGACAATATCGACTCAGTTGGCCAATCACTCTTAATATTACAAGGGTAAACAGTCTTTCAAAAAATATCATTCAAACCGTTCCTACGTTACTAGGCTATTTATGTTTATTCAAAGGTCAGCCAATAATATTTCGTCTCACTTCAAATTCCACCCAATCGGATTCACTGTACTATCTTAGCCTATCTGTCACCTACTTTTTTCCCAAAAAATATGTGATCCAATCTAAGCAGATATGACTTGACCTGACAGTATCTCTGATCTCTATGTATTGTTTTATCAATATTTGATTAGTTAAGGGACTATTTAGATAACTAACAACATATTCTTGGTCAGCAAGTCTTCGGGTACACGAATATACGATTTTCAAGGGGCTATGTGGTTTGGTTCAAAATTCTATCTTTTTTTCTATGTTAGTTGTTTATTTTTAAACTACCTCTCGTTCACTCTTTTTCCATGTAATTTCAAGCGAAATACGAGAGCTTAGGTCATTCACAATAAGAGCTAAACGTGTTTCCATGACCGTAGTGTATACATTTCTAACTTTTTCATCGTATTGGGGAAACCCCTAAGGCAAGGCTTGCCACTGTGCTGTGGTTGGCTTTTAGTTTGAAATCAATGCGAAACGAATTAGCATTTTCATCTATCCTTGCCCCTCCTCGTTCCACAATGCATTTTAGGCAAATATTTCTTAGAACTAGGAAAAGTGGTTGTTTATGTCAAGGACGAATTTGAAAAATATTGGGTACCGTTTTGTTCGGCTATTCGTTAGCAAAAAATAATCTGAAGGCGTAGGCGACACCAACCGTTCTAGCAGAAATTTTTTTGTACTTTCTTATCTTTGCCTTTATGCCCTATACTGTTATATTCTAATTTATATATTGTATTTAGAAATTCACTACACTGAGTTTATTTTGCACTGTAAAAATGATGTGATCGTGTCATCATTTAGTCTATTTCTGCGCTTAATTATCACTAACAGACCAGGAAATCCTGTGTTTGATAGGACCGTATCCTTTAGCACGCTGCATTGTTTTCCTGAAAATGTGCCCTGCAGTTGCATTCTTTTTCACAACACCCCCTTTTTTATAGTGGATGACTTGTAAATTCTATAGTTTTTGGTCAATTGCTCTAATTTTTGGACTGTATAGAAATAAATGAATGATGAATCTGTCTGATGATATAAAATTTGTTTGTATACATGTTAGATGTGATAGGAAGAGAGGTATGGAAAGATGAAAAAAAACGATAAAAAAATTTTTAATTTAAAAAAAAAACCAACAACGAAGAGTCCTTTTCCTTTGCATCTCAATGAAAGTCATTTGACCAATACAAATCAAATGATGATCTTTTCGTTACACCCATCATCAGTAGCAAAGCAACAAACGCCCTCGTCAGCAGTGACATTCGGCCGTAATCCTAAACCTTTCCGATAAACCTAATCCTAACACCTAAAATTATACATACTAGCAATGACATTCTACTTTCGTTTCCATCTCTGCCATCACCCATATTTTGAGAACCGATATTAGCACTAATAAAGACAAAGATCTCCTTGTCATCGCATTGGAGTCAGAATCCATTAAAATTAGAGTGATAAAATGGCCGCGTGTTCGATGCCGATTGATTGCGATTTAAAAAATTCACAGAAAATAAACGCGGATACTCCCATTACTAAATAAAGATCGGAAACGGAAGCTAACTCTCTTGCAAATAACATTAAAAATGACGCAAATTACGGCTACGGTAGCACAAGACGATCGATTTATATGTATGTTTAATAATTAGGCGAAAAAACCCGTACAGACGTTTGTACGGGCCGTACACATCTGAAAACGCAAACACCCCGTACAGATTATGGGTAAACCATAGCGTGTGGCATGTATGCACTGGTCTAGAAAATATGATAACTCTGATGACTGGTCAAATCTAAGTCAGCTCTGTCTAGACTTATGTAACACATGAAGGAGACAGCAGTATGGTAGGGTACAGGCCTTCAAATTTATTTTTAAAAGTTGCTGCACATACATTTTTAAAAAACACTTTTATCAAAGCATCAGTCTGATATTGTCTCCTGTTACCATTGAACAAAAACAACAACAATTATGTTAACTGATTCAGTACGTAATTATTTTCAGCTCTGGATGGAATTATTTTTAAGCCCCAAGAATTTACATATACATAATTTACTTTTACTGACAATGTGTATCTAATCATGAGTTAAGTATAACATATATTATATATCAAATTAAAGTACATTGGATGGACAATATGAATCCATATACTTGTACTTTTTTAGCTAACTTTATGTTATGTTTATGTTATAACAGATAACATGTACATGGAAAAAAAGATAACTTGAAATTTTGAACAAAAATTGTCCACTTACCTAAGGCTTGTAACATAAATTGTTATCACAATACAGTTTCACTGCTCTCTTTGTGCATTTAGAAACACAGAAAAAGTAAGAAAGTTATGGTTGATCACACAGTTTGTTCACTGTTCACATATTAGTAACATATCCTGTGTGTTTTCTGCCATTATGGTGATAAGACAAAACATGATTAAAAATGAAGATAAATGTGAAAAATTCCCTTCAAACTCAAACAAAATATATTGAAGCTTGTTGAAATTTGCGCAGTTTTGTGTTTACTTCCGTTTGAGATAAATTCCGGGCAGTATAAAATATCAGAGTGGAAAGAAACAACGAAATAAATCAGCGTCTTTTAAAAGATCTTGCAGACACAGCGGTCAGCCATTGCGTCTTTTAAAAGATCTTGCGTACGGAATCAGTTAAAAAGAGAGCTTCTATCTCATGAATATCCACAAGAAAAGGTCCAGATGCAACAGAACCATGACAACAACATACAAGTGGAACTGCAGGTAAGCACCTATCTTCACCTGCTAACCAATTATGTCCATCCTCAAGACACCTCACTCAGAAACAAAGTTCTAATGGTTAAAAATTGTACACAGGAGTGTAATGATGATGCTGTTTCAATCAAGCCAAAGAGCACATGCCTTCAACAAACATACGCCAAGACTTAATGTAGTGTACCATCAAGTTCAAGGTTTTTCCGAGTCTTCCTCATGTTCATTTGTCTCAAATTCTCTTCACAAGTTTTTTTTTTTTTGGTTTACCTATTCTGGGAATTCCACAAGGACTACTGCCTAGTAATGTAGGCTATATAAAGGATTCCTCAACATGCGTCCTATCCATCGCCAACATCTTTTTCTCACCTCTTGTTCCCTTGGCACTTGTCCAGTTCTTACAATCAATGATTTTGTTATACCATTTCAATCTTTCTTTTCTATGCAAGCATCCATTTAGCAGTTGGTAAGATACTTTACAAAATAATACTTGTTATGTGTGAAAAAAGGTTACATTATAACAATGTGCACAGCAGAAAACATACAACAGAATACACAAAGCCAGAACTTACAATAATTTGTACACTTGGTTTCAGTGTTTTGAGGGCTACAGCGGTACCAGCAATTAAGCCACCACCACCTACTGGAATGACACAGGCATCAAGATGAGGAACTTGCTCAATGATCTCTAGACCCATGGTGCCTTGACCCGCCAGTATATGTGGGTGATCATACCTGTAAAACCAGCAGACAATGTGGAATACAATCAAGCATTAACTCTTTGACTCCATAATTATTTTCCACCCTGTGCCATAATTATTTTTTGAAAAATTCTAAACGGTGAATTGTACTGTCTTTTAGTGTAAATTTTATGTTAATCTTTTTTGTGAACATGTACTTATCATATACCAAACTTTAGGGAAATGGATAGAGAATTTTAATATATAACGTCTTTGGTAGTATTAACACAAGTGTGTTCGGTATACTTAAAACATTTTACATGTAAAATTGAAAAACACAAAAACGTTAACTGTAGAATACGATCTTACCAAAGACAAATTACTGTTGTAGACAATAAAACTTTCTTTTTATTCTTCAAACATCAAGTTAATCCATATACAAAGTAAAAAAAACATTGCTTATGGCCACAATTAGTACATTTAGTGTTATTCACACCAGTTTTTACTGTGGTATCGTGTAAGGAAAAAATAAATTATGCAATCGTGCATTACGTAATTTTCAAACAAATAAAGAAGAATAACGTCATATAAAAACGTTTATACACTTGTTTAATGTTTTAATAGTATCTCTAGCTTCATCTTCTACCTAGGACTAGTGATTACATGTTACGGTAGGTCTAGTTTTGTTGCTTTTTGATCGGCCAGAAAATGACTACGCCCACTCATCAACTAAATCTAATGTGTCTAGCTTTTCTACACCAAATTTTGCAACGCTCAGAGCGTTGGTCTGGAGTCAAAGAGTTAACTCTTTTTCTGTCCCAGGGAGTTTTTTAGGTTTCACCCAGCACCACAATTGATGCATTTTTTTTTTTCCACAAGTGATGCTTTGAAGCAATCAATAAAAATATACAGGGGGTCCTCAATACACATTGTAGTTATGTTCCTACAAAGCATGATTTGTAACGAAACAACGTATATTGGACATCGATTTCCCATGAAATAATGTATTATGTGGGAGATCCATTATAGACCAACTGAAAAATTTGAATTTATATAAAAGTGTATACGTATATGAATAGAAAATAATATTTTATTGTACACTAAACTCTAATAAAGTATAATTTATTGTAATTGCTAAATAACAATTAGAAAATACACTATGAAATTATGATTTACAGTCCTGTATAGCAAACAGTAATGGCTATAGTTTTGTAAAATTTATTTGTCGTATAAAATATTTAAAACATACTCATTACTATATTTATGTTTTGATACATACTGTAAACATTTTATATACAGTAAGTAATTATGAATTTAAATACAGAAGGAGAAAGACAAGATGTGAGAGAAATTTACATGTATGTTTCTGTTCAAACGATGTTAAGTGCAAATATGTACGACGTGTATCAAGTTTACTGTCCCTAATTAATCAACGAGGTGTATACAAAACAACATATAATGGTGCGACATATATCGAGGACCCTCTATATGTATGTGTATATATATATATATATATATCTTTTTTTATGAGAATATGTCTCATGATATATAAAATAATAGTAAATTCATTTAAGAATATTCTGAAGTGCTCTATGTCTTATTTGCAACAAATACATTTGTTTCATTTAGTGTAAAGTGCAGACATGAGGTAATACGGCCATAACCAAACAAGTGTCTAAGGCAGCCCTTGGAAGAATAATGTACTGTATGATGGCACAACATTTGGTTTATGGACAGAAAGAGTTAACATCATCATCACTACCCTTCAGCTCCCCAAGGAGCATAGACCTTCAACCAACTTATGCAAGTCTTCCTGCCCTGTGTCATCAGATCAATATCTTTCCATTTCTCCTTCATGTCTTTCATTTCTGTCTCCAAGTTGTCATATCCATGTTGTTGCCATAGTACTGCTTTATTCCATCTCCACTTCTGCTTGTTTGGAGAAAAATGTGTTCAAAGTTTTTGTGTTTTTAGTTGAAAAGAAGGATATATCACATTACAATGACATTTTGCATGATGATCCAAACTGCTAAGATACTGTGTAGGATGATAAAACTATATGACCTTAATTTATGACCTCAGGTCAATTTGGTCAAAAGTGGAGATGGAATAAAGCAGTTCTAAGGTGACAATGTCACCCTCTGGTCTCCCTCTGTCTCTCTTGCTGTGAGGATTCCAGAACAAGGACTGTCTCATATTGCTATCAACAATGAGTGAGGATGACAGAGTTCAATCTATCAACAGTGAGTGAGGATGACAGAGTTCAATCTATCAACAGTGAGTGAGGATGACAGAGTTCAATCTATCAACATTCAGTGAGGATGACAGAGTTCAATCTATCAACAGTGAGTGAGGATGACGGAGTTTAATCTATCAACAGTCAGTGAGGATGACAGAGTTTAATCTATCAACAGTCAGTGAGGATGATAGTTTAATCTATCAACAGTCAGTGAGGATGACAGAGTTTAATCTATCAACATTCAGTGAGGATGACAGAGTTTAATCTATCAACAGTCAGTGAGGATGACAGAGTTTAATCTATCAACAGTCAGTGAGGATGACAGAGTTCTATACCATGTTGCTGAAGTCTGTGTGGCTTAAAGTTTCTTTAAGGTGGTGTTGATGTCTCCATGCCAAACCCTCATTAGTTGCCTTTTATGACATGCTTGGTAGGTTACAGCATTATTATTCTTTGCTCTGCATATGCCTCAGTAACACAATGATGGACACAAAATTGTTACAATAATATCTGGATATAAACTGATATGACAGAGAAAAGATGAACACAAATATGACACAAATGGAAATTCTCGTACATGAAACGTCACATAAATCATGACAACTAAATTTGCAGGCTGACATGTCTGGGAAAACCTGCAAAGAAAATTGGAGCACTTTTTGTCAGTCTTTCCCGCAGTCATTTTCTCTGTAAGGAAAGGCGGACATATTCTTTACAATAGCTTTTTCTTTCCATTTTTCTCTGTCATAAGCACACAAACACAAATGTTCACTATGTAATGAAAATATTGTCCACATTAAGTTTCTCATGTACATTTTCTCTGTGTTGTGAACCATGAAACAGTTCATATAAGCTCTTTCTCTCACACATTTTCTGTGTTATGAAACATGAAACACTTTATGTAAGCTCTTTCTCTCATACCTTTTCTGTGTTATGTAACTTGAACAGTTTATGTAAGCTCTTTCTCTCACACACGTTCTGTGTTATGAAACATTTTGTGTAATCTCTTTCTCTCAGACATTTTCTCTGTGTTGTGTAACATGGAACACTTTATGTAAGCTCTATCTCCCACATGATTTCTCTATGTTGTGAAACATGGAACACTTTTTATAAGCTCTTTCTCCCACACATTTTCTCTGTGTTATGAAACATGGAACACTTTATGTTAGCTCTTTCTCTCACATGATTTCTCTGTGTTGTGAAACATGGAACACTTTTTATAAGCTCTTTCTCCCACACATTTTCTGTGTTATGAAACATTTTATGTAAGCTCTTTCTCTCACACATTTTCTCTGTGTTATGAAACATAAAACACTATGTGTAATCTCTTTCTCTCACATGATTTCTGTGTGTTGTGATAAATTGAACATTATTTGTAATCTCTTTCTCACACACATTTTCTCCAATAGAGAAAACAGGAATACTTTATTCATAAAACAAAAAAGGTATTTAAAAGAAACCTAAAATGCTATGTTAAAAAAACCTTTACTTTCGTGGTGGGAAAAAAAAGGTAGCCCATGGCAGATAATGCCTTACGGGAGTGAAGTGGGGAGACTTCACTATACTAGGTCCAACTTTATGATGTGGGGCGACCAGTTCCCCTCCTTCATGCCTTTGCCTTCCCTAACTCAAGAGCACAGTCAGGTGACCATTTACAGCTGGGTAGACTGAAGGTTTTGAACTCAGTAGTGTAAAGGAAACACTAATTTACTTTAAATGAAATGTGGCATACAACAACTTACCCATTCACATACAGCAACCCTTTTTTCTTGCCCAACAACATAGCATATTGTTTGGCCTGGAAATAGAAAGTTAATGATAACTGTAGATGGGGTTTGACTGGCTATATGAGCACTATATAGACTGAAACTGTCTACATCACATCATTATCATTCCCATATTTGCTCCTTATGGAGCACTGAACCACAACTGCTGCTGCCTCCCTTGCAGGAAGCCTGCACCAAAACAATCATGTGTTCTTGTAGCAGTGGTTTCTGAAGCAATTTATTTTAGATGATAAAGCTGTCAGTCCCATGCACACCATCATATTAGATGCACCTAATGACACACCTTAGGGGGACAACAATCTTTATTCTTTGTCTCTTTTTCTATACACCAACCTCTCCAAAATTCTTCCTCAAATGCTTCTAAACATAAACCTCTCTAAAGTTCTTCCTCAAATGCTTGTAATCACAAAACTCTCTAAAACTCTTCCAAAAATGCTTTTAAACATCAACCTCTCTAAAATTCTTCCCCAAATGCTAGTTAATACAACTCTCTAAAATACTTCCCCAAATGATTGTAAACACAACTCTCTAAAATTCTTCTCCAAATGCTTTTAAAGCTCTAAAATTCTTCCCCAAATGTTTCTAAACCTCTCTAAAATTCTTCGCCAAATACTTCTAAAGACCAACCTCTCCAAAATCCATGCCAAACACAATAACATTGGCCCCATACTGCTTGCAAGCTTCTACTTTCATCATGGGAGCAGATATAGGCATGACCACCGTGACAGGAACATTGAGCAACTGGCCATGATAAGACAAAGCTAAGGCATGATTGCCTGCGCTAGCAGCTACTACACCCTTTCTGGCCTGAACCTGTTTCAGGTAGCAAAAGATAATGATGATAAAATTATCATAAAGCAGGGACAAAGGAAAATGGTAACTAGGTATCCAACAGAATTATATGTGGGACAAGAAAAACATAGGATGGCTGGGTGGAGGACAAGCAGGTGTAAAGTTTACTACTGCAGAATGTACTTAACTTCTTACTTACTTGGTCGATCCCCTTCTACTGTGAGGTGTAGAGGTTTGGAAGAGAGAGCACCATACTATCCTATCAGCTGTCTTCCTCCTGGCCTGGTTCCATTCTAGTCCTTGGTCCTTCAAAGATTGTCTAATGTTGTCCTCCCAGCGGACTTTGGTCTGGATCCCTGGCTCTTAGTTTCCCATGCTTGTTGTGGTAGCCGATCTTCTCCCATTCTGCAGACATGGCCAAACCATCTTAGTTGGGACTGTTCTACTTGGGTCTGCAGGGGATAGGATTTTAGGCCTTGACGTATCGTCTGGTTGCCTACCATGTCTCTTTTTGTTATTTCAACCACCTTCCTCAAATACCTAATTTCTGAGGTCTGGATCTGGCTTTTGTGGGTTGTAGTCATTGCCCATGACACGCATCCATACGTCAAGACTGGGACATAGGTGGAGCGGTATACAGCCATCTTCGTTTTCGTACCAACTTCTCTCTTGCTGAGGAATCCTCGATTTATGGCCTGAAAAAGTCTCCCAGCTGCTGCTTTTCGAGTTGCCAACTCTTCTTTGATGCCTCCCTCCCGGTCTATAACAGCTCCGAGGTATTTAAAGTGGTTGACCTGCTCCAGGACCTGTTCTCCCAGCTTAATATGATGTCTTCTTTCCTCTCGTGATATCACCATGGTTTTTGTTTTAGAGCTGCTTATGACCATCCCTCTCTTCTCCAGCTCTTCCATTCAGACTTGCAGGTTGGATTGGAGATGTGCCTCTGATTTCTTAACTTCTTACTACTGTTATGTTTCCTTTTTTTTTTTTTTAAAGTTCATACTAGTAAATTGTATACAAGATAAGAGAGTCTTAACAGCCATCTCACCCAAAAAAAAAAAAAAAAAAGATTAAGCTTATCTTAGTTATAGATATAAAGTGTTTTACTAAGGCTGCCAATAGGCACTAGATTTTTTTTAATTCTTATACCGAGTCAGTAATAATTAGCAGCATAATTATGTGAAATGTGTGATGAAATTTCACAAAATGTCAGCATTATGAGGCACAGAGATACTGCTGTCAAAAAAACAACTTTTATAGACCTAGGTAGCAGTGACAAAATAATTTTTAAATTGGAAACTCCATTCAAAAAAGTATGTGTCAAATAATGAGAAAATCAAGTTTACAGGTTGGTGGTAAATAAATAAAACACATAAAGGTATGTTTCAGGTTTTCATGGGAAGTAAAGAAGTAGAAAACTATTCAACAGAAAAACAACAGAAGTGATAGGTTTACTGGAGACTCTAACCCAGGACCTTCCGAACCACAACTCCACCTAGGCCTCAGGTTTCCCCTCTTTATTTATTTAAATGTTTATAAAATACCAAACCTACCCTCTGTCCAGTACTGTTCCATTTCTTCTATCATTTACTAGACACTGTATTAAGGTCTTTGTCTTGTGTAATCTGATCTATACTGTATTATAGGGGGACTGCACAAGTGATTATGTCATTAATTACACAGGATCATTCCTAGATATATATCCAGTGTTACAGGGAAAATTGCGCTAATGACCCACCCCTGTTTACGAAGCACTATTTTTGTGGTGCCTAGTTTGCAGGGAGGATAGTGGCCATTTGCTCCCGTAGCTAGGCGGTGTTGTCTTCTGAAGGTCCTGTGTTCAAGTCTCTGGTAAGCTTATCACTTCTGTTGTCTAGTTTTTCTACTTCTTTATTTCTCACAAGTGCCTGAAACATACCTTTATGTGTATTATTTATTTACTGTTTACAGCTCTCAGGTTTCCCCTCTTTATTTATTTCAAGGTTGGCACAATGTTGATTTTACTGAACGAGTTAATGTTTTTCAAATGTATATTAAATACCACACTATTGCATGTCAAGCTATACCACAAATTCAGATATAATAAACTTACTGGCTGATTCCTTCTTTAGCAAACTCTGCTCAAAATACAAAAGCTCTGAACACTATGTCATATGGTTACCTAGCTATTTCACAACCTTGCACTTACCACGATCACATTTTTTAAACCCCAGTAATCACATTGTAGCATGGTTTACAGTATCTAAGATCACTTTTGATAAATGTATATTATTTCATTTGAAATTGGCCAGGATGATAATACAGCCTTTTGTCTCAGCCTTATTTGTGATGAGGACTCAATATAATGATGATGAAAGATGTCCTGTCTCTGCCTAGGCCAGTCCCAAGCCCGGCTGAAAAAGGAGAAGGGCGGCCTGCATGGAGGCTGTAAGGAGGCAGCCCCTCCATCATGCAAAGGCACAACAGGCCATTCACCTGTTTGTCTTAAAAACCAGATTACGTGAAATATAAGAGAGAAAACCGGACTGATTCTAAAGGCGAAAAACTGGAACGGACTACGACTTATGGAACATGGAACACAAGAAGTGTAAATGGAAAGAAAGAGGAGCTAGTGGAAGAGATGAGGAAAGCCAAATTAGAAATCCTGGCTTTAACAGAAACAAAGAAAAAAGGACAAGGAGTTATGGATCTTGATGGTGACAAGCTGCTCTACAGTGGTGTCCCCACATCTGAAAGAGCTAAAGGGGGCGTGGGTTGCATTGTGGCCAAAAACCAAGGGGATAGTATCAAGGAATGGAACTTTGTCTCGGAACGCATTATGGTCCTAAAACTAAAAGAAGGAGAAACCATAGTCAACTTTGTCATTGTGTATGGGCCAAATGAAGATGAGCGTGCAGAGGTCAAGGAGGAATTCTTCAAGCTGCTTCAAAGGACAGTGGAAGACTGCCTAGATGAAATTATCATGCTCTGAGATTTCAATGCCAGAGTTGGAAATGACCATGCTCGATGGGGTGGAGTTATCGGAAGATATGGAGAAGATACTCTTAATGACAATGGAAAGCGACTCCTTTGATTCTGCACTGAGCAGAATCTGATCAATACAAACACAAAGTTCCCCCATAAGCGCATAAATGTATACACTAGGTGTGAACCAACAAAGAATGAGAAGTCAGTGATCGATTATGCCATAGTTAGGAAGAGCTCATTCAAGTATGTCCAGGATGCTAGAGTGTGGAGAGGGGCCAGAGATTGGAAGTGACCACTACTTGTTAACAATTAATAGAACAACTGAAAGAGTTACTCAGCCTAGGAACTGCCTAACATCATGCAAGAAGCTAAGTAAATGAACAGGGGAAATGAGCATTAAGACCTACAAGCTGAGAGAGCCAGAAGTGAAGACCAGATACCACAGGCTTATTGCTACAGCAGTGAGAAACACAGAACAACAATCTGATGACCTGGAAACAATCTGGCTGAAATTCAAGGACATCATAAAGACAGCTGCAGCAGAAGCATGTGGTGAAGTTCGACTTGTGAACAAGAGAAAGAGGACACCTTGGTGGACAGATGAGGTTGAAGAGAAAATAAGAGAGAAGAAAAAGGCATAGAAACAATACTTAGGAGCTAAAAACACAGCAGGAAAAACAGAGAAATACAGAGAATATATGATACTCAAAACAGAAGCAACGAACAAGGTGCTAGCAGCAAAACAGAAGTCCTGGGAAGAATTTGGAGACAAGCTAGAAAGCGATGCGCAAGAAAACCAGAAATTGTTCTATAAGACCCTAAAGAATATGAGGAAGGAACAACAGACAGTGTCCTCATAAATTTATAAAGGACAAGCAAGGCAAAAGTGCTTACTGCCCCAAAAGAAGTAATGGAAAGATGGAAAGAATATTTTTCAGAGCTCCTGGATGGTGAGCAAGGTCAAGCATCAGAAATGATAACCACTGACACAGAAGAGGAAACCAATGGTGATGATGACATAAAGATGGAAGAACTGAAGAAAATCAAGATGGGCAAAGCAGCAGGACATGATGGCATAACATCAGAAATGGTTAAGTACATGGGAGCAGCAGGCGACCTATTACTCCTAAGGGTCCTACAGGCAGCATGGTGCAACAAGACCATACCAAAGGATTGGGAGATTGCCATAATAACACCGATTTTCAAAAAGGGTGACAACTGACAATGAGGAAACCATAGAGGCATATCCCTTCTCAGTGTCCCTGGTAAAATCTACTCTAGAATACTGGAGCAGAGACTCAGACACCTAGCTGAGCCACAAATGGATGAGGTCCAGTGTGGCTTCCGAGCAAATCGAAGTACTCAAGACCTAATCTTTACACTCAGACAGTTGAGTGAAAAGGCTCTTGAGTATAAGAGTGAGATCCATCTTCGCTTCTTAGATCTGGAAAAGGCATTTGACAAGGTCCCCTGGAACAAACTCTGGTACTGTTTGGCAAGGAAGAACATTCCAACACCTCTGACTTATGCTATACAGAGCTACTACAAGTCTTGCAGAAATTATGTGAAGACGGCAAACCATAAGTCAGAAGAATTCAGGACCCCCACTGAAGTAAGACAAAGTGATATCCTGTCACCTTATCTTTTCATACTCCTCATAGACGATGTCATCAAGGCATGTAAGGAGAGGACAGGAAAGTATTCAGTGGGGTACTGGAAGATGAGACAGGTCTGTATTTCAGAGCTGGCATTTGCTGATGATGTTGCACTAATTGCTAAATCAGAGCCAAATCTTCAATATAACCTGCAAGTCTGGAAGGAAGAGCTGGAGAAGAGAAAGATGATCATAAGCAGCTCGAAAACAAAAACCATGGTGATATCACGAGAGGAACGAAGACATTAGATTATGCTGGGAGAACAGGTCAACCACTTTAAATACCTTGGAGCTGTCATAGACTGGAAGGGAGGCATCACAGAAGAGTTGGCTACCCGAAGAGCAGCAGCTGGGAGACTTTTTTAAGCCATAAATTGAGGATTCCTCAGCAAAAGAGAAGTTGGTAAGAAGACGAAGATGGCTGTAGACCGCTCCACCTATGTCCCAGTCTTGACGTATGGATGCGAGTCATGGGCATTGACTACAACCCACAAAATCCAGATCCAAACCTCAGAAATGAGGTATCTGAGGAAGGTGGTTGAAGTAACAAGAAGAGACATGGTTCGCAACCAGACAATACATCAAGGCCTAAAAACCCAACCCCTGCAGACCCAAGGTGTTGTGGTGTCCCCCAAATTTTAAATGACTCATTTGACTTTGGGATCTACTATCAAAGACAAAATCTCTCAGGACACAGAAATTTATATCCGCACTGGCAGAGCTGTGGCCATCTTTGTCTGCCTCACAACGCGAGTTTGGGGAAACTCCGGACTAGCAATGGAGATCAGGGCTATGGTATATAGTACACATCACATGCATATTTCTATATTGCAGCAAGACATGGGCAACCTATGCTAAGCAAGAAAGAAGGCACAATACCTTCCATCTACAGTTTCTACACCACATCGTTGGTATTTCGTGAATGGACAAAGTGACGAATGTTGAGGTGCTGTCATATGCTTTCCTTCAAAGCACGCATACACTGCTTACACAGCACAGACTATGCTGGATTGGCTGTGTCCTCCACATGGAAGATGGTTGCATCCCCTAAAGATGCGGTCTATGAGGATGGGGCTGCTGATCGCACCAGGTGGTGATCCTGCAGTGCCGCCTCAGATTAGGTGAAATGAGGCTATCACAATAAGCAGAAGAGACAAAAAAAACATGCTGACAGGAACACTAGGTATAAAAACAGCTGAGGGCTATCACCTGAGGGGTGCATTCCCATAGTAAGTTATGATATGATTGAAGGAGGCTAATACTATTTGACTGATACAAACTTGATACAAACACAACAAAGTGTACCTGTGATAACTGTAACAATGTATACCTTGCTCCTCTTTCCTTAAAGCTGTGGATAAAACAAAACCAGCATCACAAAACTGGTATCAAGTTATTCAGCACCCTTCAGACACGTCAAGTATGGACACACAAAGATCTGACATATTTCATCATACTTACTTTCCTTTGCACTCCTTATGGAGAATGGAGCCACCACTGCAGGTGGTCCCTTTTGCAGGAAGCCTGCACCAAGCAGCGGTGGTTTCTGTGACAATTTGTTTTAAATGATGATGTTGTAAGATCCATACACAACCTGATATTAGTCACCTTGTATGACATTCCTGAGGGTGCAGTAGTTCTATTCCTTCTGTGTCTCTTAGAGACCCCCCCCCTGGGAACTACCAACTACACTGGGTCATTGAGACATGCAGAAATAACAAAGACAAAATCTTTATACTAAAGCCTTTAAAATGTATGTTATGACTTCAAGACTTGTGCCTGTTTCAAAATAACAAACGAAAACAATTGCCTTCCTTAAATATTGTACAATTAAAATTGTTATAATTGTATTCTGTTAGTATCAGACCAAGAGAAAATCAATAAAAGATCAATTATCAGACCAAAAGAAAATCAAATAAATACCAAGTATCAGACCAAAAGAAAATCAAATAAAGACCAAGTATCAGACCAAAAGAAAATCAAATAAAGACCAATTATCCGACCAAAAGAAAACCAAATAAAGACAAAGAGAAAACCAAATAAATACCAAGTATCAGACCAAAAGAAAATCAAATAAAGACCAAGATTCAGACCAGGAGAAAACCAAAAAAAGACCAAGTATCAGACCAAGAGAAAACCAAATAAAGACCAAGTATCAGACTAAGAGAAAAACAAATAAAGACCACGTATAGGACCAAAAGAAAAACAAAAAAAGACCAAGTATCAGACCAGGAGAAAACCAAATAAAGACCAAGTATCAGACCAGGAGAAAACCAAATAAGACCAAGTTTCAGACCATGATAAAACCAAATAAAGACCAAGTATCAGACCAAGAGAAAACCAAATAAAGACCAAGTATCAGACCAAGAGAAAACCAAAGAAAGACTAAGTATCAGACCAAAAGAAAACCAAATAAAGACGAAGTATCAGACCAACAGAAAACTAAATAAAGACCAAGTGTCAGCCTAAGAGAAAACCAAATAAAGACCAAGTGTCAGCCTAAGAGAAAACCAAATAAAGACCAAATATCAGACCAAGAGAAAACCAAATAAAGACCAAGCGTCAGCCTAAGAGAAAACCAAATAAAGACCAAGTGTCAGCCTAAGAGAAAACCAAATAAAGACCAAGTATCAGACCAAGAAAAAATCAAATAAAAATCAAGTATCAGACCAAGAGAACATCAAATAAAGATCAATCAATACTAGTGGGCATCATCTACATGTACAAAGTGTCTCTACAGATGAGAATATGAAGCAAATGTTTTTTTTCCTATTTTTAACCACCTTTTATTTATTTTTTTTTAAACATGTTATTCTTTGCATTACTTCCAAACTTGTGTTGTCATCGATGATAAAAAAATCTGGTTGTTTCACTTTCTATATTACATAAACCTGGGTTTCTTTTAATCTGTGGTTCATTGACCCTTTGGGAGGTCTGTGAATGGATTCTAGGGGTTAGTGTTCATAACCTAAAATTTAATATGCAAAGTCAAGGTTAAGATTGCTGGAATTAAGCATCAAATGCACGACTAGCATAGATGGACGTATGAGAGGATGCATCTGGCGTGTATACATCCAGCGCACTACAGGAAAAAATTAGCATTCATACCATTTGACATTTGCTGAGGGAGACTGAGCACCTACTGGTTTGCCCAGATGGCAGTAATCAACAATAACAAATAAAATGTAAAGTTTTTTTTAAATTATGCTTTTATGTATATTTTTGTTCCAAGAAGGGGCCCCATAGCCTTCATCGGACAGTCAAATGGGTCTATTGCCTTCATCGGACAGTCAAAGTGGTCTATTGCCTTCATCGGACAGTCAAAAGGGTCTACAGCCTTCATCGGACAGTCAAAGGGGTCTATAGCCTTCATTGTACAGTCAAAGGGGTCTATAGCCTTCATCAAAGTCAAAGGGGTCTATAGCCTTCATCGTACAGTCAAAGGGGTCTATAGCCTTCATCGTACAGTCAAAGGGGTCTATTGCCTTCATCGTACAAAGTAGTCTATAGCCTTCATTGGACAGTCAAAGGGGTCTATTGCCTTCATCAGACAGTCAAAGGAGTCTATAGCCTTCATCGTACAGTCAAAGGGGTCTATAGCCTTCATCGTACAGTCAAAGGGGTCTATAGCCTTCATCGGACAGTCAAAGGGGTCTATAGCCTTCATCGGACAGTCAAAGGAGTCTATAGCCTTCATCGGACAGTCAAAGGGGTCTATAGCCTTCATCGGACAGTCAAAGGGGTCTATAGCCTTCATCGGACAGTCAAAGGAGTCTATAGCCTTCATCGGACAGTCAAAGGGGTATATAGCCTTCATTGGACAGTCAAAGGGGTCTATAGCCTTCATCGGACAGTCAAAGGAGTCTATAGCCTTCATCGGACAGTCAAAGGGGTCTATAGCCTTCATTGGACAGTCAAAGGGGTCTATAGCCTTCATCGGACAGTCAAAGGGGTCATCGGACAGTCAGAGGTCTATAGCCTTCATCAGACAGTCAAAGGGGCGCATGGTACAAAAAAGATTAAGAAACCCTGCCATAAACTATTCCACTCCTTTTTTTTGTGTGTGTATTTTCTTTCTTTTCCTACACTTCACACCAAGTACATATTTGGTGCAAGTTATATTCATTATGATAACAAATAACTGCACGTACTGATCATGTTTACGATACTTTACATACACCATAGACAATCATTTGTTGATCACACTAAAGCCATACAGTTCAAACAGAAAAACTGTTACACAATGAATGGAACAGAAGACATCAAACTATTAGTATGTAAAAGGTTTTCAGCTGTCTTACCGAGTCCTTATCACCAGCATGACTTATATATGAAATTCAGTGAGGTCAAAGTATAGAAGTGTTTCATTCAATCGTTATTTTTAAATTATTATCTGTAGATACAAAGGTTGTCGCTTGTGAAAGGTCTTATTACATATTATGTGCAGTTGTCAACACAAGGAATTGTTAAATCCATGTAAACTACAAAAGCAGAAACAAAATAAGAGAAAGGGGTATTGAAAGAAAGATTTTTTTTTCTTCTTTGTCGTTGGCTGTCACATGACCACATTTATCTGTCTTATAAAGCTAGCAGTCCACCTCTAGTTTCTCTAGTCACCATAGTTTCTCCCTCAACTGGGTTGGAGAAGGACACACAACTACCCTGTTCCTCTCACAGAGCTGACAGTTTTGGATTACATGTTCTACTGTCTGTATATCCTCCCCACAGGGACACACATCTGTCTGTCCTCCCCACATGGACACACACCTGTCTGTCCTCCCCACATGGACACACATCTGTCTGTCTAATTTTCAGTTTGTTGAACAGATGGTGTCTGAGTTTGCAATGGCCAGTTCTCAGTCTGAAAATTATCACTTGAACTCTTCTTGGTTACATATAGTATGGTTCTGCATTAGATTGAGTGTGCGTGTTTGTGAAGTTAAAATTTTTTTTTTGCAATTAAAAGAAAAAAGAGCAAGAAGTAATATAAAGACAAATGTACTCTGTCTGATCATAGTAAACGGTGGGCTAAGCTAAATTTTTTAAAAAAAAGGTAATATGTCTGACTAGTAAAAAGTAAAATGAATACAGCAAACACTGCGACCACAAGACCTTCAGCAAGGATAAAGGAGCATAAAATAGAAAGGAAAGCTTAGTGAGAAACATGAGAAATAAATAACAATAATACAACATGCTCAGAATCATGTGGTGAATAAGCAAATGGTATAAAGTTTAAATTATTCTGAACAATGGTACTGAGAAGACTATTAAGAACACCATACAGGGAAATTCAGAATCCTTCATGGCTGAACAATTAAACAGTAGTTGGATACACAGGATAGATTATGGTGTGCTAAATATATTCCTGAAAATCAATTACAGGTTATAAAAGGGGGGGAAGAAGAGAATGCGTTAAACACAGATAGGAGAAACTTGTTGACAGTGAACATAATTAACTTTGCAAAGTCCAAGTATAAATATTTATTAATTTACAGCACAGGTACACATTTCTCTTAACTGTGCTATATGAAAATAGGTAATACGCCGTAAGGCCAATTGTTCCCAAAGCCCAGAAAAGGAAGCATAAAAAAAAATTTTGTAACAAATGTAACCAAGCAAACACTGTTGTAAAAGGCAACTAAGGAGGGTTGGACATGGGACAAATCATCTCATCTGGTAGAAACTTTATGCCACAAAAACTTCAACATCATGGACAAAGTCAACTAAAGAAAATAATTTCAATTTGGCCACCCAAGACAGAAAGTGCTCTGGTGAACGACCTTGAACTGACGACACACAACAGAAGACCTGGCATGAGTTGGTCAAAAGTCTGTACTGCAGTGGAGTGAATGACTGAACTGAACATACAGAATCTCCATATCAATTTTGATGGTAGGGAAGAAAATGGTTTACGTACTATTCCCTCCTCCCCAGTAGTAAGTCATAATTGATTTTCAGAAATATAATCAGCAGCACACCATGATTTAACCTGTGTATCAAATTACTGTTTAACTGTTCAGCCATAACAGATTCTGAATGTACCCATCATCATTATATCTTAGCTCCCTGTGGAGCACTGGCCTTCAACTAATATACCCCAAGCCATCCTATGTCTTCTTTATCCCTATCATGTCTGTCTCCAATTCTCTTCTCTGTGTGTGCTTTTTGTTGTTGTTGTGGTCTACCTCTGTTTCTTTTCTAAGTGTGTTTCAATATAGCATCAGCTTCCTCTCCTCACATCAGTGATTTTTGTCATATCATTTCTATTCTTCTATTCTGCAACAAAAACCATTTATGAAAGTCTGTATCTTCCCAGTTTGAATAAATGCAAAGTAAAAAATATGGATAATACAGAACATATGCAACAAGTTTACAAGATCATTCTGTCCGTGAAAGTAACCTTTCTACTTCTGACTGATGTAGGTAATCCTGTCTCTCCAGAACTTCCAATCTGTAACATTGTTACCAGCTGTGTTGTTCCCTTTCTTTCAAATCACGTGGTCATACCGTCAAATTTATCTTCTTACTCTGTTAGCTCTTATCTTTCTTCTCATAAACTATACCCATTGTTACAATGTGTTCTTGCCATTTTTCAGCTCAAGACGTGTCCAGTAAAAGTGGATGATTTCTTTTTGATTCCTCCTTTTTTTGTTGACATCAATCATTCAGAACATTATTGTTAGTAAAGACAACTCCGCAAACTATTTTTCCACAAACTGTCCAATTTTTGTATCCACTGTACTACAAATTCCAGTTTATTTTCTTATAATTTTTCCACAAATTCTTGTCTGTTTTAGAAACATTTCTATTTCTTACCTAGCAACTTTCAGAATAAACTGAAAAAAATATGCTGCAAATAACCACAAATTACAACCAAACTTAGTGAAGAAGTTAAAGGGTGCTTCTCAAATGAGAATGATACATCTTTTAATGGATGAAGGTTTTTCGTAAATATCTCACTATGTTTGAAAACGTACCAATCCAATTACATATCATAAAAATTGGTGCCTATGTAGTCAATAACAGTTTAATTTCTCTCTTTAAGTCATATATTCTCTGCTCAGTTTCTTTATTAGAACAACCTGATATTCACATCTAAAGAACTAACAAAACAGCATGGTCTTAAATTACTATGTAATTAAGGCATGAGCTGTTAATCAATATTGTTTTCCAAACTGCATGAAAGCATTTGAAAATAAAAGGTCCACAAACTTAATCTTGATAAAATCAATTATACACTGAAATCCTTCTTTAAAAAACTTCATGAAGAGAGACAGAGAAAGGGAGGGAGAGAGAGAGAGAGATTGATAGACATTGGGTATGTACTACATAACAGACAGAGTCATGGTGGGTAATTACACATGTTTAAAGAGGACAAGCACAAAGTTACAAAAGATTTTGGAAAATGAAAATGCTCTATGAGAGGTCACAACAAGTGGGTCTGAAAATACACCGGGAAAAGACAAAGATAATGAGAATAAATGCAAGAAATGATAACAAGGTTGAACTTGAAGAAACACCATTACAAGATGTAGAATTGTACACATATCTTGGCAGCAATATAGACAAAGTTGGAGAGACAGACAATGATATCAAAATAAAAATACAAAAAGCAAGAGGAGCTTTCATTGCATTGGCAAACATATGGAGATCAAGAGAAATCAAGTCCAACATGAAAATAAGAATCTTAAACTCAAATGGCATATCACTCCTATTGTTTGGCTCTGAAACATGCAGAACAACAAAAACAACAACCAAAAAGCTACAGGCTTTCATAAATGGGTTCTTGCATAGAATAGAAGGATTAAATTGTATGATAAAGTCACAAATGTGGAACTGATGATAAGGACCAGACAAGTGCCAGTGGAACAAGAGATAAGAAGAAAACGCTGGGGATGGATAGGACACACAGTGAGGAAACCTACTGATAGCATTACAAGGCAGTCCTTGTTCTGAAAGAGAGGCAGAGGTAGACCAAAAAACATATGAAGAAGAGAACTAGATACAGAAGTGAAAATGATGAGGAAAACAGGGAAAAAACATGAGTGGATGGCATGTGACAGGAGGACCATGTGTCATACCATTTAAATCCTTCTATTGCTGATATAAAGTACTGTATGGATTTACGTTTGAAATGAAGGACAGTGGGCCTTCTGTTTGATACGGTCTTAAAAGAGAATTCAGAGACACAGTAAAAAAGGGTTAGGGTTAGGAATTCTAAACTTATTAACCCAGAAACGTTGTCTCCATTAAGCTGCTCTGAAATAAACAGCGACTTATTTGGATTTTACTGTGTTCAACAGGACTTTATAAGAACTCTGAGACACAGTAATAAGGGGAATGGGTTATGTACACATCTGAAAAGGACATAGCAGGGGCCTTCTGTTTGATACGGTCTTAAAAGAGAATTCAGAGACACAGTAAAAAAGGGTTAGGGTTAGGAATTCTAAACTTAACCCTAACCCTATCAATAACAGCGACTTATTTGTATGATCATAAAGAACATGACCCACTGTCCTTCACTCTGACTCTAGAAACATAAAAGCTTATGCAAACAAACTTTTTTCTAGTTATGTACACAGAATATTATGATATTAATTTATCAGAAACATATAAAAGGGGAAAATATAACTAGAAAGACGAAGAGAGCAATACAATTTACAATAAAGTGAAACAAACAGCCAACAGCAAACAATATTAAACCAAATTATGAACACAATATTACTCTATATCAAATATTTTGCTTTTTAAAAAATGGTGTCTAGGGGTAGTTGCAAGTGTGGTTCTTGACAGAGCGATAATAATGCTTTGTCTCGCAGAGAGCCCAAAAATGTTTATGAGAGAATTCAAACTTACTGGCAAAATTGTTTGGTATTAAATGATTTAATTGAGTGATCTCATTTTCAAAATAGATGCCGATATATCCCGGTATTTAAATAAAAAATGTATTTTTTAAAATACATAAATTAGCGAATATTTTTAGATTTTTTTTCTTGTTGTTGAGAAAATCCGTACAATGACCTTGTACGAGCTTTCACAGCTAAATGTGTCAATTTCCCATACATTGTACAAGAATCCCGTTCAGGTTGATAGTTATAGTACAATGAAACACAACACCTTCCCATCTCCAACAACCAAACACAATACCGTCCCATCTCCAACAATCAAGCACAATACCTTCCCATCTCCAATGACCAAACACAATTCCTGCTCATCTCCAACGATCAAACACAACTCCTTCTCATCTATAACAATCATACACATTAAACATGATCTTTATCATTTCTGTTTTCAACTCTTTACAGAATACAGAGCCACCGATGAAGCTTGGTCCCCTTATAGGAAACTACACATGACAATCTCTATTAATAAACATAAAGTGTTCAGGGTACCAACCTTCCAGTGTACTGCAGAAAGTCTTTCTTGAAATAAAGCTTCATATCATACTGTTTTGACATCTGAGACAACTGTAACATAATTAAACATTAATGCCAAGGGGTGTTTTGGCGTTAAAATATACATAGTTGTTGATGATGGATGCTCCATTTGGAGCTTTGTCATACTGGTTTGTGAGCTGACTGAGAAATAAGGTTAACTGTGAAATGTTTGCACTGCGGTACAAAAGCATGTATGAGCTGTCATGAGTCAGTTAAGCATGAATTCGGAAGGGGTCAGTTGGAGACAGAAAAGAGTGTATGAGCTGGACAAGGCAGCTGAATGTTGATTGTCAGACAGGCAGGTTGGTGTGAACAGTAGTTACTGCTGTGGTTTTTAACTGATGTCTGAAATGTGAGATAAGTCGTGGCTGTTTGACTGTAGATAAGTTTATCTTTGTTGCATACTACATCCACTTGTATTTGATATTGTGACAGTGGATTGTTTGCTGATGTATGATATTTATATGCTTGAATCACTACCACTGTAACTAAGTGAAGATATATCATCTCTGAGACTGGAAACATGGAATTTGCCTAGTTTTTCCAACCTATGTGAGATGTAATGTCAATGTAACATCAGCATGGTAGTAGTAGCAGTTAACTCTAGACAATGAAGCCAAGATCACGGCCCATTCTGGTGTATGATCATAGAATTGGTTTGTGACAATTAATATCATTTGTTGATAAAGAACATGTTTTGATATTATGTTATACTGCAATTATCCATAAAGGATTGGTTATACGCCCCATGTAGTTAACTGGGGTTTCTGAGGAGACAGATAAAGAATAGGACCACTATTCCCGCAGGTATGTTATAACAGGCAACAAATTTGAAGTTGAGCATTGAGCTGGCAACTTCATCATGTAAAGCAAATTGCTACAGACACCAGCATTACTAGAGCACATGAATGCTGTGGTGCAGGCTTCCTGTAAGTTGGAAAGATGCAGCAATGACTTCTTACTCAAAAAGGAGTGAAATGGGAGATTATGAAGACGATTCATCACATATTGCTTTTGCTAACTATCAAAACAACATTACCCGTAATACCATACTTTCCATTTCAAAATATGCTTCATACTCTAAATGTGCTCTATATATTAAGGTGCAATCCCTCGTGTTAAACACCTTCCATGCCTGAAGTGAGCAAGGGCCTTCATCAGGCATCCATTTGCTGCGTTCATCAAGCATTTACCAGCCAAACCCTGGATTAACACTATTTGTGTTATGCATCTTTGTATCCACTGTGTTCAGTAAACTGAATAATTATGATGAACTGCTTTTCCATTCTTTATTACTTTTTAATATACAATATAAATATTTGTCTGCTGTTACACTCTGTTCACACGACCAATAGTCGATGACTGTCATATTTCAGATATAGGTCTTGGCTGCAGGAATAAAGATGATGATATTCTTTATTTTCCTTTTCTCTTCTATTGGTTACTGTTGTAAGTTTTATTCTTACTTACTTACTTAGTCGTTCCTCTTCTACCGTGAGGTGTAGAGGTTTGTAAGAGAGAGCGCCATACTATTCTGTCGGCTGTCTTCCTCCTGGCTTGGTTCCATTCTAGTCCTCGGTCCTTCAAAGATTGTCTAATGTTGTCCTCCCAGTGGACTTTGGGTCGTCCTGGAGGTCTGGATCCCTGGCTCTTAGTTTCCCATGCTTGTCGTGGTAGCCGATCTTTTCCCATTCTGCAGACATGGCCAAACCATCTCAGTTGGGACTGGTCTACTTGGGCCTGCAGGGGGTGGGTTTTTAGGCCTTGACGTTTTATTCATTCATTACAATTCAACTCCCTGTGGAGCATAAGTTGTCAACAAAAACATGTCAAGGTTTCCTACCCTGTGCTATCTGTTCAAGGTCTGTCCATGTCATCTATTTTATCTATGTACTGTAAAATTAAAAATACTTTACTGCTAAAATAAATGCTAATCTTCATCATCTGAGCCTTCAGCAAACCGTAATCTTTTTGCTGGTGGAGAGCCAAAATCTGTCAGAAGAAGAAGGCACGTTCTAATAAATAAACATGATTAATTTGAAAAAAAAGCGCAATATCTGCGAAACGCAATAAAGCGAGGTATGCCTGTATCTATTCCCCAACTTTGTCCATATTAATGCCAAGACATATGTATCATGTCACATCTTGCACTGGTGTATTTTGCAATGTAATCTGATTATAATTTGTAACATATATTCTCATAATCTTTGTCTTTTTTTCCCTCTGTAATGTTGTTGTAGGTTAACTAGGGTTGCAGAGCTAGTCGCACCTTTACAGCCAATATCAAGCTGAAGAAATTGCATCTGTTCTGCAGCTGTTGAGCGGTGCTCTATAGAGTGTTTGTGATTGTTGGGGAGCCCAGCAATAGCTTTTTCCTCCCCATGGAGAGTTCTATTCAAGTAAGCAACCCATGCTGAACTGTCATGTGGATGAGTAAAGAAGCTGCAATTAGGCTCATGTGTGGGGTTTAATTTGTTTAAAAGCTTGTTGAGCCTGGTGTGTTCTGTTCTTAGCTGGAAGATTTTGCTCTGCTCCACGTCATTGATGTTGTCATTTTTGTTTCGATGGGCCATTTCTTTACCCAGGACATGCCCAGTTGACCCGTTAGCCCAACAGTTCAGCCATTTCTCTTTGAAGTTGTTTTATTCGTTTACTTGCCTGCATGTTGCTTGGAGTGTTTGTCTGAACCATGCTTGCTCCTAGTTTTGCTAGTCTGTCCGCTTTATCATTGTCTGTGCATCCTGGTATCCACTGGAGAGTGTTTCTGATGTCATATTTTGTCAACTGTTTCAGCCAGCTGTATTATTTCTTTATTTTCAGTTTGGACGTATTCTTCCAAAGCTTGAAGTGTTGATTCTGAATCAGTGAAGATTATGATATCTGAGGGCTTATAGATTTCTTGTTTGAATTGGCTGTCTAATCCTGTGAGGGTCGTGTTTAATGCTGTGGTTTCTGCTTAGTAATTAGTAAAAATATGCTCCACATGGTTCATGTATTTATAGTGTGTTATTATTTGATTACTTCATGTACGTTTCCTGTTCAGCATTTATGGTGGTCTTGAAGTCACAGCCATCTGTGTAAGCATGTATTGCAGTGTTAGGGTAGCTGTCTATAGTCTCTAAAGTAGCTGTCTTAAGTACTATGGGTCTTGCGTCTCTTGACAGTGTGCTTATCTGTGAGTGTGGTTTTTATTGTGGTTAGTTTTAACTACCTTTCTGAGATAAATAACTGAATATTTTCAATTATTTCTCATGTCTGTGGGAGGGAGCGTTATTCTGCTATAGTTGTTGCTACCTGTAGTAGTGATTTTTGCTTTAATTGTATTTCTGTAATAATAATAATAATTAGTTATAATGATTACAAAAATTCCCACACCTCATCAAATCGGGGAAAAACCAAACATTAATAATCCTGATTATACCAGCAATAAAAATAAGATAAATAAATATGTTCAGATAAGAAAGAAAAACTATATACATCTTAACTCAGGGTAACAAGTAATGATGCAAGACACATAAACAAATAAACCTCATCAGTTAAGAAAAGAATTTAACAACAAAATCTGATTTACAAACCAAGCAGGAATTTTTTTTTTTTAAAGAAAATAGAAAATAAAAGCTAGTAATTTGAACAAGATAATTACATTGCATGGTGTTTTGTCAATGCCTCCCTTGACTTTGTAGGCTGCAGCACTGACATCATTAAAAGTTATAATGACTGGATGTTCTGGATCACAATTGGGATCTGCAATGACTTCATCTGTCAACTCAATATTCTCATACTCCTGTGTCTCATCATCAGAGTTCTCGCTGGTATTCTCGCCATTTATTTCAATCTCTCCATTCATTTTCCCTGCAAATGATATATATTTAAACATGTATTTTAGTAAGGGGGATGGGGGGAGGGGGTGTAAGGTAAGGGATCCCGTTACACGCCCATTAAGGCATATTGGGAATATGGCGTTAGGCCCATTTTGTCTTGACCATCGGCACACTAGGGGTGATGTGGTTAGCATCACGTCGGCCACTTTAACCTTCCCAGAATCGCTCTGGACCCCAGAGCCGTTTGTTGTCTAAAAAATCTTGCTTAAATGAGAATCGAACCATGGACCACCGATCTAGGAAGCCAGTGCAGCAACCACTGTGCGGCCGCAGCTCCAATGTATTTTAGTAAAAATAATAACCTTTAACTTGAATGTCAAGGCAGTCCTATTGCATGTCTCTGAAACATGAAGAGCAACAACAGCAACAACAAAGAAGCTAGATACTAATAAATAACTGCTTGTGTAGAATCATCATCATCATAATCCTCCACTCCCACAGGAGCATAGGCCTTCAACAAACACATGCCAAGTCCTCCTGTCATGTGCCATCATCTCAAGTTCTTTCCACGTTCTCCTCATCATTTTCACCTGTTTCCAGCTCTCTTCTCTATGTGCTTCTTGGTCTACCTCTGCCTCTCTTGTCCTGGGGGTTCCAGAACAATGACTGCCTTGTAATGCTATCAACAGGTTTCCTCAGAGTGTCCTATCCATCGCCATCGTCTTCTTCTCATCTCTTGTTCCACTAGCACTTATCTAGTTCTTGTCATCAGTTCCACGTTGGTAACCTTGTCATACCATTTTAATCCTTCTATTCTTGTGTAGAATAGGTAAAGGTAAAGGATCCCGTTACACACCCATTGAGGCATATTGGGAATATGGTGTTAGGCCTATATTTTCTTGACCGTCGGCGCACTAGGGGTGATGTGGTCAGCATCACGCCGGCCGCCTTCACCTTCCCAGAGTTGCTCTGGTACCCATTTTGGGCTGGGTCGACCCAGGAGCCGTTTGCGGCCTAAAAAAAATCCCACCTCATCTGAGGATCGAACCATAGACCACTGATCTAGGAAGCCAGTGCACTAACCACTATGCTACCACAGAATGTGTAGAATAGAAATAGATTGAAATGGTATGACAAGATCACCAATATGGAACTAATGGAAAGAACCAGGTAAATATCAGTGAAACAAGAGATGACAGAATGATACTGGCGTTAGATAGGACACACACTGGCGTTAGATAGGACACACACTGGCGTTAGATAAGACACACAACGAGTAAACCAGCTGATAGCATTACAAGGCAGTCCTTGTTCTGGAACTTCCACGGTAAGAGAAATTGAAGGAAATCGGAAAACACATGGAGAAGTGAATTGGAGACAAACATGAAAGGGATAACAAACAAACAAAATGCATGGAAAGATCTGCAAGGATGGCACAGCACAGAAATACTTGGTGTGAAATTGTTCACCACTGGAGAATAATACAGAGAATCCCAATATTAGATTACTTGCAGGATGCAAATTCCTCCATAAATACAGAACAGGTATTACGTATAGACAGACCTAGGGAACTGCATAATATAGTTAAACAGTATTTAACAACAACAGTTAATGAATAGTGATTGGTGGATAAATGGCAGGCATGGTGAAGGTCTAATAATGTTCTAATACAACATATGACAAATGAAAGATGATATCAGACTAAGGATTCCAGGCCTTTATATCCCTCCCCTTATTTGTGTGTTTTAGTTTGTGTTTGTGGTTTTTTCCCTTTTGTTTTGTTTTGTGTTTCTTGTTATTTTTTTTTTTACATAAACACACTCAATTTGATCATTTTGATTTGCCCTATTTGAATGATTGCACAGTGGATATGATGCCAGTGTCACACTTGTACATACTGTTTGGACTTAAAACAATATAGGCCTATATCCTAATTATAACCTATCAGATGTTGAACGGGATATTTCTCATCATCATCATTTTTTTTTAAAACCAATGGAAACTGAATGATAATGATCAATAATACAGAACACCAAGGCACAAAAACAAAAGGGCTCCAAGCAAAGTGTATATATATATACATGTACATGGCCCTGGAAGAGCTAATAACTGTAAATATTAAGAAAGACTCCAAATAATAGTGAAAAATTGAAACTGTGATTGCGGTAAACAGACACAAGGCTCGTAAAAGCTGAAGAAAAAGGTGAATAAAATGATATTTTTATTGGAAAGAGGATTGACACTAAACAAGATAATGCCATACATACTTACTTAGTCGTTCCCCTTCTACCGTGAGGTGTAGAGGTTTGGAAGAGAGAGCGCCAGGCTATCCTATCGGCTGTCTTCCTCCTGGCCTGGTTCCATTCTAGTCCTCGGTCCTTCAGAGATTGTCTAATGTTGTCCTCCCAGCGGACTCTGGGTCGTCCTGGGGGTCTGGATCCTTGGCTCTTTGTTTCCCATGCTTGTCGTAGTAGCCGATCTTCTCCCATTCTGCAGACATAGCCAAGCCATTAATGCCATACATGCCATGGTTTACCCATAATCTGTACAAGGTGTTTGCGTTTTCAGATGTGTAGCCTACACCCTGTACATAATTTCTGTACAGGTTTTCTAACCCATTCCCCTTATTACTGTGTCTCAGAGTTCTTTTACAATGTCCTATTGAACACAGGATTTCCCAGTCTGTTAGTGATAATTAAGCACAGAAATAGACTAAATGATGACACCATCACATTATTTTTACAGTGTAAAATAAACTCAGACATTTATTGTTTGAGTTTTAAAATAAGTGAAGACCTGCTTTAAAAGGCAAAGTCCCCGTAACTCATTTATAATGCAGCCCACTGTAAATGAAAATATTTTTACATGAATTAACTCTTTTGATGTTTTTTTTTTTTCAGTCTTTGTACAGGTTTTGCAAGTCTTTGTACAGGGTTTTGGATTTTTTGTAGCCTACAGGTTTTTCATCTCCGAGGTGTGGCACGTATGTAATGCACGATTCGCACAATGCAAAGTATTTATTTATTCATACATTACAAAAGAAAACTAACTTGCATATTTACGCAAATGAAACATTTTTTGTAAATATTAATGTAATTAAGATCTCATAAGAAACGTAGGCCTACTCAATCGCGGTAATGAGCAAAGCACAATCGCGAGTCCAGAATATCACTTCAGTGACTGACCGTATTCCAAAGTCAAAGATACATACTGTCAAGATGTGCCTGAACTGGGCCAATCAAATTTTGTTTAACGTGAACAGTCCGCGGACAAATTGCTTTTGTAAACAAGAGCGCATCCAAAAGCCTAGAACTGCTACTACGCAATAATATTAACACGATAGGGCCTACAGGTTTCTACTTAGCCTACTGCAGCAGTATATCGGTAACTCGGCAGCTGAGATTTTTCGCTAAAACCTGTGACTTTAAGGTTATATATTAACACTAGAAACTTGATTTCTTTAGAATGTTGCACTCTTCCATATTAATTATATCTGTTACTTTACTTTAATTATATCCATCCTTCTCTGTCAAAAGCTGTAGCCTAGACATGAAAAAACTGGATGAAACAACTTTCGCGTCTGCTTCCAATAGGCCTACACTGAATTTAAAAAGTTAACCCCGCCTAAAATTCAACTGAAGCGAAAATAACAGATACAGTGTTCATTACTTACAACTAACATTTCTAACTTAATAAAAAAAAATTGCACGAATACATGTGTACACAACGTAATCAATATTTTGCTCAAAGTCATGGTGACAAACAGTTGCTCTTGAACCTAACAAACGTGACCTGTCATAATAGCATACTTCGAACAGCTGGTCAAAAACGTGCCTCGAGACGGTGTATAGTTAACGCAGTGTTTCTTAAACTTTTTCGGTCACCTTTTTCTTGGCCGCAAGATCACCCCAATGGCCCCTCCAATTCCCTGCATTACATTTAAAAAAAAAAAAACTGTAAAGAGTAGGAGATAAGCAGCTGCTAATTCAGAAAAGCGACAGCTAATTGCTATATTTATTGAGTTCTAATATAAAGCTGCAGATATCCTTGCTTATTTAATATAATTGACATACTCATATACAGAACTGGCTCAGACAGACAGCAGATGGTCCAAGGCACAAAAGAGACACAGGCGGTTTCTAAATGGTGTGAGGAAAGCGGACCAAAGGTCAATCCTAACAAGGCCTGTGTAATGTGGTGCTCTTTGAACAACTCCATAGTGAAAGCAGACCTTCCAGACATCACTTTCAATGGACGGAACATTAAAAGGCAAGACATGCTGAAGTATCTGGGAGTAAAGTTTGATCGTAGGCTATCGTTCAAGTATCATGTCGAGCTGATCATACAGAAGTGCAAGCTGGGACTGGCAGCCTTAAAAACAATGGCTGCTGCGCGCCTGGAACAGAGACTACTGTTTCTCCTGTATCATCAGCTCGTGGTTTCAGTATTCGAGTATGTGCTAGGAATACTTACGCTGTCAATGTCACAATGTGAACGACTGGAACGCATTCAGAATGAAGGGATGCGACTAGTTTTTGGCTGTACGCGTGAAACCTCCATTGTGACAATGAGAAACATTCTCAGATTGCTGTCGATTAGATCCAGATATGCGATGGTCCAGGCACAAGCCTATATGCGGGTAACCACCTGTGATGATGTCACCATGATACAACGTTAAAATATCTCCAACATTAACGATGAAATGTAGGGTTAAAGATAATGCGTAAGATACTAGGAGACATGCTCGCCCATGCCAGCCTTTCCCACCGCCATTTAAAACTAACAACTTAGAAGTGCAGACGAAACGTTTACCCTTTGTAGACGGGAGAGAACGGAGGACACAAAAAAGGAAAAATATGACTGAACACGTGTTTGAAGTTCGAACGGCAAAAAGACGCAAGTGGGGGTGAAAAGAAAAAAATTCACGTCCCTAGTTGACATAAAGTAAGGAAATGGACAAGAAACGGACATTAGCTCTTGATCGAGACAGTCATTTCTTGGGCGTGTTTCGATACTTGGTCTTTATTTGAATGCCGCGGCAAAACACATGAGGGAAGGTTCTCGAACAAATTTCAAAAATTAAACTTGAGAAAAAATATGTTTTTTCTTAATACTAGGGTTTGTCATGAAATATTCTAATCCACATATATAAATTATTAGGTAAATATGAAGCCTAACAAATAAAATTAATAAAGAGAAGAGCAATGGTAAAATAACAGTGCTGTCACAAAGAATGTACTCGAAATCCCCCTTGTTTTCTGCTTCGTCTGCAAATTGTAACGCTTTCACGTTGATAGTAAAGCTTACTGTATTATTACCCGCCTTCTTCAATGAAACGTGTGCTGTATTTCTAAGAAAAACATTGAGACGTACTGCGTAATGACCTAAATTAATCCTAACATTAATTATATTACGTTACCAAAACGAACGAACAGATGGACAAAAGGATAGCGAGGGGGGAGGGCTGAAAATCAGGAACGCATGCAACACGCGACGCGCGATATACAAATGCTGGCATCACGCGTGTAAGTCTACAAGCACTAACTTTTTCAGACGGACAGTGATAAAATACACTACCCTTTCCCAGAGTTAGGTTTATAAATCATAACAAACTCTTATTAGAAAAGACAACATTAGATGGGTTTACGTTTGAACACATAACAGTACCCAGACAGCACATCTTCGAAACAGGAGGTAGAAGAAATTGCATATTTTGAACGCAGCCACGTAGCTCCTTTAAATTAGTATTTTTGGGTTCCTTAGGGCTTGCTGACAAATAATATGTAAAACGTTACGCAAATAGTCCAGGAATTAATAAATTATACCCAAAATAAAATATTGGGGGTGCCTGACAGCATAAAATCATTTCTGCTCATAAGATTTTTTTTTAACGTGTTTGAAAAAAATTTACGTTACAGAAATAGCCTACCATGTAAACTTCAAATTGATTGGAGCGCAACAAATGAAAGCCTAACCACGATTGGTCGGGCTATAAATACTATCTTGGTTGTTAGGGGAGACGGGAAAAGATAACATTTTTTTCAAACACTTGTCGAAACGTGGCTCATTGGCCAGTCTCGCTGATATACACACTTGGGAGCGTTAGTTCGAAACCACTTGTTTAAATACACTTGATAAAGCATCAGTGCGTTGAAGCCAGCTTATATTTGGCTCAATAAAAGCCTGGAAGATAAGCAGATGGAAATTTGTGCCAGTTTGTGCCAGAATTCATTGCTAATCAACGTATCTGTGTGTATTCGTATGAATTGTGGGACAGTGGTCTTGATGGTACTGAGCAGCATCTGGTCAGAGATTTGCTGAATCCAGAGTCGGACAGCATACTCCTTGGTCTTTTTAGCTATCAGTGAGGTGTCTCCTGAGCCCAGAGGAGAATTCGAGCAGTGGAGTCATTTCCTGCCGCCATCACTCAAGATAAGCAGAGTTGGCCAGCTGAGCTCAACATTATGTCCCCTCATCTTGAAATAACTTTATAAAAATACTATTCAGAGGGGAATTTACTTGTCTTAAAATCAGGAACTGTGAACATCTCCAATACTAGTCCCTAAAGACAAACTATTGAAGTCATGATGACAAATACCAACAGAGCTTGAACAAAACAAAACCAGTATTACCTCATTTTACTACTACACAACTGACACACATAGAACATTTGTACTAATATATGTCACTACAATATTCATATTAAATACATTCTGTACATAACTTGTAATTTAAATTGATTGTGATTCCTGGTTCCCTTGTAGTTGAATCAGGACACATATTCATTCATGCCAGTAATGAATACATATTGTTATTCGAAAGTTTATCAGTGACTCTTTTAAGATATCTTTGTAGAGTGGTATATGTATGTGAGTGTCACAGTGTTGTCAAGAGTAGTGGATTAAATTAAATTGTTTATCTGTCTGTTGTTGTGACTTACACTTCACCATACTCATACCCTAGACACATAACGTAGCATCACACTATTCCAGAATAATTCTGACTGAGATATATAGATATGTGGTAGCAAGTAAGGTTATCTATAATACACTACTCTTAATAGATATAGATACCTTCACAGCTGATCTCAGTCAGTACACTAAGTTCCCTATAAGTATTTATAACATCCCACTTCACCACATATATTGGGGTCTCGCTCTTGGGATTTTGAATCTTTAACTATTAAAAATATTGGGGGTAATTCACTTCAGGGAATATAAGAATTAAAAGGTATCCTTGGGTGGAATTAAATAAGGTTGAGCTCACGGTGCCTGTGTTGTCCATTAGAGATTGAATTGTTGGTTAGACATTATAAAAATTTACCTGATAGACAATGGCGGACCTGGCCAAATTTCGATCTGCTGCGGTTCAGACTGCAAAAGAGTTAGGATTAGATGGGCAAGTTATGGTTGCCTATGTTACGACGGAATGTGACAAATTTATTGAACGCGAAGAAAGAAGATTAGAAAAAAGAAGCCGAAAGAAGGTTAGAGGCTGAAAGGGAAATTAAGAGGTTGCAGATTGAGGCTGACAAAGAGGCTAAGAAATTGGAAGCAGAAGAAAGAAGATTGACTGCCGAGAGGGAAGACAAGAAATTAGCTGCAGAAAGGGAAGCAGAAGATAAAAGATTACAAAGGGAACATGAGTTACGACTAAGGGAGTTGGAGTTTCAAGGCCATGCTCCTGAAAATGGTGCCAGTCCTTTTGCCTCTGATGCTACGGTTACTCAAGGAGCCTCAATCTCAGCTATGAATTTTCATTTAGATCATTTTGTTGAGAAAGACGATGATATTGAGAGCTATATAAATAGGTATGAGCTATTAGCTACCACGTATGGGTTGGAGAGAGAAAGGTGGAGCTTAAAGTTATCTCAGGGACTTCGTGGGGCAGCTTATGAAGTTTTTTGCAAAAAATGAGCAGAGGTGATCAGGAAAATTATGACATGCTAAAGCAGGCTCTTTTGTTAAGGTATGAAAAGAATGCAGAATTCTATAGAAAAAAATTTAGGAATGCTAAACTACTGTCAGGTGAAACCTATCACCAGTTCTCTGCACGAATCGAGACATACTTGGAGAAATGGACTTCTCTGGGGAAAACCCAAGATCTTAAGGAAATGGTCCTTATAGAGCAACTAAGAGAGTCCATGGCTCCAGACCTGAGAAAGTTTCTCATGGAACAAGGTGCAGAGAGGCTGGATGAGTTGCTAAATGTTGCTGAAAGGTATCAAGCAGCTCAGCAGAGGTAACAGGTAATAAAAAGAAACAGGTGGACAACTTTAGGGCACCACAGAACTTTAATAAATTTGATCCTAGGGATCAAAATAAAGGTAAGCACCAATTTGATAGGCCACGGTATGACAATAAAAATAAATTCCCACAATTCGATGAAAGGAAATATAATGAAAGAAAATCTTTCAACCAAGGAAAAAGGTGGTGTAAAAATTGTCAGATGGACAATCATGACACTGACCGTTGCAGAAGGAAACCTGTGTATATGGCAACCCTTCAGGTCAGGTCGACCTCAAGACAGGAGGAGGATATTATGTTAGATACCACTCCAGAAGAGATGAGGAAGGCACAGGCTGGGGATAAAACACTCAAGCCTTGTTTCAGAAAATTGTCAACTTGTCATACAACTCCAGGCAAGGGAGCTTTTTACATGAAAAACAAGTTGATGTATAGGAAGACTGGAGCTAGATCCAATGGTCACGGACAGCTGGTTCTTCCAAAAAGATACAGGACAGAATTAATAAGGAGCCTACATGTGAAACCAGATGGGGACCATGAGAAGATAGGTACCATCATTCAAAAGGTGGCTCACAATTATTATTGGCCCAAAGCAAGATGGGACATTGAGAATTTTGTAGAAAGGTGTAGCATAGCACATGAGGGAACACCCACAAGTGGGAACATGGATCAGGACCTGGACACGCCATGGGGCAAAATCAGGCCTGACAATAAAAGGAAAAATAGATTTGATAAAGTGGACCAAATGGAATGGGAAGCCCCTTTTCACGGACAAGCTTCACTTAACTGTTTTACAATGGCCACTATGCGGAGAGTGCAAAAGGATGTCTTACCCCAGGATAAGCCGACAATCCCTCAATCGGACTTAAACAAACTGGAGGAAGAGGATGTAGGGAGGAAATCTCTCATCAAGAATTTTAAGAGGGGAGAAAGCCCCAAAAGAAAAATTGGTAGCGGTCGTTTTGTGAATGATAATTCTGGGAGGAAAAATCATCACTATAAAGCTTCGAGTGGAAGAGACCATACCGGTGCATGGACAAATAGGTCCACACAATTAAAGGTCCATATGTAGCTATGTTAAGAACGTGGACTGATGAAAAGGCAGAGGAAAACATTACATCTTCATACCAATATGTGAATGAGCTGACCACTCGGTTGAAAACTGGCTGAAAACTTGCCAATGAAAATTTGAAACAAGCCAGGAAGAAACATGCTGCCTATTATAACAGGAAGGCGAAAGACAGAAATTTGGCTGTGGGAGAGAAGGTACTGCTTCTTTTGCCCGGGAGTCAGAATAAGTTACAAATTGGATGGCAGGGTCCATATACAGTTCTAGAGAAGGTGTCTAGAACAAATTATAAGATAGATAAGAAGGGGAAAGAAAAAATCTATCATGTGAATCTCCTGAAGAAATATTTGGAAAGAGAACATCAGGAAGAGACACACTTGTTGACCTTGTCCATCGCCATGGAGATGAAAAAGGAACCACTTTCATCATTTTGAATATCCATTACACCCCTGTGAGACAGCAGCACAGGTGAAAATCAGTACACATTTAACGAAAACTCAGAAAGAGAGAGTGCAACAGGTTCTAAATAATCATGCAGAGGTGTTAACAGACCGACCAGGGCATACAAACCTATTGGAATATGATATGAAACTCATAGACTCCACACCTGTCTGTATGAAACCATATTCGATTCCGTTTGCCAAGGAAAAAGCTTTGAAGGAAGAGATAGACTATCTATTGAAGGAAGGAATTATTTCGCACAGTGAATCTTCGTATAGTTCCGGTGTTGTACTCTTAAGGAAGCCCTCTGGAGAACATAGACTCTGTATAGATTACCGGAGACTGAATGCTATTACAGAAGGACAGGTGGATCCATTGCCGGATACAAATCAGCTGTTTGCCAGACTAAATAAAGCTAAATATTTCTCAAAAGTGGATCTGAGTAAAGGATACTATCAGATTCCAGTAAAGCCTGAGGTTAGACCATACCTAGCTTTTAGTACCTCAGAAGGACACTATGAGTTTAATAGATTGCCATTTGGATTGAAGAATGCGCCCTAGTGTCTTCTCTAGAATGATGAGAAAATTATTGGATCCTCTGAATAATCCCTGTATAACAAATTTTATGGATGATATCCTTATAGCAACAGAAACATTTGAGGAACACATTGACTCTCTGAACATGCTGTTTGATCGACTTAGGGAGGCAAATTTAACAGCCCGACCAACCACATGTTGCGTTGGATGTAAAGAATTGGAATTTTTGGGACACACAGTTTATCAGGGAAACATGACCCCTGACCCAAAGAATTTAGAGAAACTACAGAAAGCCCCGAGACCACAAACCAAGAAGGACGTGAGATCCTTTGTCTCATTATGTGGTTTCTACCAGAAGTATATCAAAAACTTTAATTCCATATGTGCACCTTTAACGGAATTGACACGTAAAGGACTTCCAGATCGCATTACATGGACACCACAATGTGAAATGACTTACCAAGAATTGAAGGAAAAGCTCACAAGTAAACCCATTTTGAAATTACCTGACTTAAGTCAAGAATTCATAGTAAGGACGGATGCAAGTAATATTGGGTTAGGTGCAACTTTACTACAGAAATCAGATGCATTGGATGGGGAATTAAGCCCAGTGGCATATGCTAGCAGAAAGTTGAATAAAGCTGAAATCAACTACTCAACTAGCGAAAAATAATGTCTTGCAGTAATATGGGCAATAAAGAAATTCAATATTTATCTATATGGGGAGGCATTTAAGTTGCAAACTGACCACAAACCTTTATCGTTTTTAGCACAGGCTAAGCATGAGAACTCTAGGTTACTCCGATGGTCTTTGCTTCTGGCTCCATATAATTTTAGCATTGAATATATATCTGGAAAAACCAATCTGGGAGCGGATTTTTTAAGCCGCCATCCGTGTGATGAGAATCACCGTAAACCCCAGAAATAATAATAAATTTCTATATGTGTATATAGAATAAAGGACTGACATATAATGTCTGTTTTAAGAGGGGAGGTGTCATGAAATATTCTAATCCACATATATAAATTATTAGGTAAATATGAAGCCTAACAAATAAAATTAATAAAGAGAAGAGCAATGGTAAAATAACAGTGCTGTCACAAAGAATGTACTCGAAATCCCCTTGTTTTCTGCTTCGTCTGCAAATTGTAACGCTTTCACGTTGATAGTAAAGCTTACTGTATTATTACCCGCCTTCTTCAATGAAACGTGTGCTGTATTTCTAAGAAAAACATTGAGACGTACTGCGTAATGACCTAAATTAATCCTAACATTAATTATATTACGTTACCAAAACGAACGAACAGATGGACAAAAGGATAGCGAGGGGGGAGGGCTGAAAATCAGGAACGCATGCAACACGCGACGCGCGATATACAAATGCTGGCATCACGCGTGTAAGTCTACAAGCACTAACTTTTTCAGACGGACAGTGATAAAATACACTACCCTTTCCCAGAGTTAGGTTTATAAATCATAACAAACTCTTATTAGAAAAGACAACATTAGATGGGTTTACGTTTGAACACATAACAGTACCCAGACAGCACATCTTCGAAACAGGAGGTAGAAGAAATTGCATATTTTGAACGCAGCCACGTAGCTCCTTTAAATTAGTATTTTTGGGTTCCTTAGGGCTTGCTGACAAATAATATGTAAAACGTTACGCAAATAGTCCAGGAATTAATAAATTATACCCAAAATAAAATATTGGGGGTGCCTGACAGCATAAAATCATTTCTGCTCATAAGATTTTTTTTTAACGTGTTTGAAAAAAATTTACGTTACAGAAATAGCCTACCATGTAAACTTCAAATTGATTGGAGCGCAACAAATGAAAGCCTAACCACGATTGGTCGGGCTATAAATACTATCTTGGTTGTTAGGGGAGACGGGAAAAGATAACATTTTTTCAAACACTTGTCGAAACGTGGCTCATTGGCCAGTCTCGCTGATATACACACTTGGGAGCGTTAGTTCGAAACCACTTGTTTAAATACACTTGATAAAGCATCAGTGCGTTGAAGCCAGCTTATATTTGGCTCAATAAAAGCCTGGAAGATAAGCAGATGGAAATTTGTGCCAGTTTGTGCCAGAATTCATTGCTAATCAACGTATCTGTGTGTATTCGTATGAATTGTGGGACAGTGGTCTTGATGGTACTGAGCAGCATCTGGTCAGAGATTTGCTGAATCCAGAGTCGGACAGCATACTCCTTGGTCTTTTTAGCTATCAGTGAGGTGTCTCCTGAGCCCAGAGGAGAATTCGAGCAGAGGAGTCCTTTCCTGCCGCCATCACTCAAGATAAGCAGAGTTGGCCAGCTGAGCTCAACATTATGTCCCCTCATCTTGAAATAACTTTATAAAAATACTATTCAGAGGGGAATTTACTTGTCTTAAAATCAGGAACTGTGAACATCTCCAATACTAGTCCCTAAAGACAAACTATTGAAGTCATGATGACAAATACCAACAGAGCTTGAACAAAACAAAACCAGTATTACCTCATTTTACTACTACACAACTGACACACATAGAACATTTGTACTAATATATGTCACTACAATATTCATATTAAATACATTCTGTACATAACTTGTAATTTAAATTGATTGTGATTCCTGGTTCCCTTGTAGTTGAATCAGGACACATATTCATTCATGCCAGTAATGAATACATATTGTTATTCGAAAGTTTATCAGTGACTCTTTTAAGATATCTTTGTAGAGGGTTATATGTATGTGAGTGTCACAGTGTTGTCAAGAGTAGTGGATTAAATTAAATTGTTTATCTGTCTGTTGTTGTGACTTACACTTCACCATACTCATACCCTAGACACATAACGTAGCATCACACTATTCCAGAATAATTCTGACTGAGATATATAGATATGTGGTAGCAAGTAAGGTTATCTATATACACTACTCTTAATAGATATAGATACCTTCACAGCTGATCTCAGTCAGTACACTAAGTTCCCTATAAGTATTTATAACATCCCACTTCACCACAGGGTTATGAAAATAAAACCTAGCTAGTTTGATAGCCCATCTTGAGCAGAGAAATAATATGCTTTCATTTATTCAGACGGATAGATAATAAAGAAGATATTGACAAAAGACTGTAGTGTTCATATCATATAAGCGAATACACTGTTAACCCATGTCACTAAAAGTTACCAAAATCTTGGTCTTGAGTCTACAAACGTAAAAATCGAGCTGTAATTAAAGAGAGGGAATGTGGTGGAGAATTGTAGCTAAAAATAACTTAGGCAGCAGATTCGTGTAGGAAATGCATGCAAAACCAAGTGTGTTTTTATGAAAAAAACAAGTAGAGACAGACGGACTAACAGACCGTAATACATACTTGACTGAGATTTGACTGAAGTGACTTTTGGTTGTTAATTTGAAAGTTAGGGGGGAAGTCGGCGATTGGCCAACGCATTTTATAGTAGCGGGATAAAGAGGTGAAAGTTTGCCATTCTACATAAGTCTGTTCAGAGACGCAGTTGAATCCATGGTGGTGTTGATTCCATAAAAATATAACTATATAGTGGGTGTGGTGAAGTGGGATGTTATAAATACTTATAGGGAACTTAGTGTACTGACTGAGATCAGCTGTGAAGGTATCTATATCTATTAAGAGTAGTGTATTATAGATAACCTTACTTGCTACCACATATCTCTATATCTCAGTCAGAATTATTCTGGAATAGTGTGATGCTACGTTATGTGTCTAGGGTATGTGTATGGTGAAGTGTAAGTCACAACAACAGACAGATAAACAATTTAATTTAATCCACTACTCTTAACAACACTGTGACACTCACATACATATAACACTCTATGAGAATATCTTAAAGAAGTCACTAGTAACGTTTCAAATAACAATATGTATTCATTACTGGCATGAATGAATATGTGTCCTGATTCAACTACAAGGGAACCAGGAATCACAATCAATTTAAATTACAAGTTATGTACAGAATGTATTTAATATGAATATTGTAGTGACATATATTATTACCAATGTTCTATGTGTGTCAATTGTGTAGTGGTAAAATGAGGTAATACTGGTTTTGTTTTGTTCAAGCTCTGTTGGTATTTGTCATCATGACTTCAATAGTTTGTCTTTAGGGACCATTATTGTAGATGTTCACAGTTCCTGATTTTAAGACAAGTAAATTCCCCTCTTAATGTTAATTTTAAAAAGTCAGTTCAAGATGAGGGGACATAATGTTGAGCTCAGCTGGCCAACTCTGCTTATCTTTAGTGATGGCGGCAGGAAAGGACTCCTCTGCTCGAATTCTCCTCTGGGCTCAGGAGACACCTCACTGATAGCTAAAAAAGACCAAGGAGTATGCTGTCCGACTCTGGATTCAGCAAATCTCTGACCAGGTGCTGCTCACTACCATCAAGACCACTGTCCCTGAAATCAAGAAGGATGTACCTTCTACTTCATAACTAATTTATATTCTCTTTTACACTGATCACAATACAGCACAAACATTGCGTTCAGAGCGTTAGGCCAACAGTCAGCTTCATTTGAAATACTTTATTCCAGTATTACCCTTCTTAATGGTTACTACGCCTCTGCACTTCCAGCATTATTTTTTTCTAGTCCATCATCCAGGTGTCAGTGTACTATTTGGCCATTCCATGCCGTTTTACTTCTCTCCGACACCCTCTGTTCAGGCTGGAGCATTATAGGCTTTACCTCACGTTTGCCACTGAACTACACATATATATACAGGCATAAATCAACAATTCACATTCAATTTTTCATTAAAAGATACTGAATGGTTCAAGCTTACCACAATTTCATGGAAATAAACACAGATACGTTGATTAGCAATGAATTCTGGCACAAACTGGCACAAATTCCGTTCTGCCTATGTTCCAGGCTTTTATTTTAGCAAAAATGTGAGCTGGCTTCAACGTACTGTCGCTTTATCAAGCTTATTTGAATTAGTGGTCTCGAACTAACGCTCCCAAGTGTGTATATCAGCGAGACTGGCCAATGAGCCACGTTTCGACAAGTGTTTGAAAAAATGTTATCTTTTCCCGTCTCCCCCAACAACCAAGATAGTATTTATAGCCCGACCAATCGTGGTTAGGCTTTCATTTGTTGCGCTCCAAACAATTTGGAGTTTACATGGTAGGCTATTTATGTAACGTAAGGTTTTTTCAAACACGTTATAAAAAAAATTTTATGAGCAGAAATGATTTTATGCTGTCAGGCACCCCCAATATTTTATTTTGGGTATAATTTATTAATTCCTGGACTATTTGCGTAACGTTTTACATATTATTTGTCAGCAACCCTAAGGAACCCAAAAATACTAATTTAAAGGAGCTACGTGGCTGCGTTCAAAATATGCAATTTCTTCTATCTCCTGTTTAGAAGATGTGCTGTCTGGGTACTGTTATGTGTTCAAACGTAAACCCATATAATGTTGTCTTTTCTAATAAGAGTCTGTTATGATTTATAAACCTAACTCTGGGAAAGGGTAGTGTATTTTATCACTGTCCGTCTGAAAAAAAATTAGTGCATGTAGACTTACACGCGTGATGGTAGTAATTGTGTATCGCGCGAAGCGGGTTTAGTGTTCGGCTTTCTGCCTCTCCCTTCTCTTTTTATCCCTTTAGTCCATCTGTTCGTTCGTTTTGGTAACGCAGTATAATTAATGTTAGGGTTAATTTAGGTCATTACGCAGTACGTCTCAATGCTTTTCCAAGAAATACAGCACACGTTTCATTGAAGAAGGCGGGTAATAATACAGTAAGCTTTACTATCAACGTGAAAGCGTTACAATTTGCAGACGAAGCAGAAAACAAGGGGGATTTCGAGTACATTCTTTGGGACAGCACTGTCATTTTACCATTGCTCTTCTCTTTATTACTTTTATTTGTTAGGCTTCATATTTACCTAATAATTTATATATGTGGATTAGAATATTTCATGACAGTGGGACGCCATCATACGGCCAGCAGCTCAGCTGAGTTTTGCTAGTAAATTTAACTGTGTTCTCAATTCTGAATTCTGGTAAGAATGAACAATATTTATTCTGTATATTTTAATAATTCGAGTGACTGATACTGCCATATTATAAAAATGATTACGACAAGTAAGTGTTCGCTCTAGATCCCCAGCCCTAGATCAGGGTCTAGAGACATACATACAAAGGAAATATATAGGCACACCTAATTGAAACTATGAAAAAAGGATCTAGTGTTGAGATCAGTGGAACATATCACCTATCTTATTTAATAGCAGGAAGCTATTGAACATATCTCAGATGCAATGTAGTCTTACTTACTTAGTCGTTCCCCTTCTACCGTGAGGTGTAGAGGTTTGGAAGAGAGAGCGCCAGACTATTCTATCGGCTGTCTTCCTCCTGGCCTGGTTCCATTCTAGTCCTCGGTCCTTCAAAGATTGTCTAATGTTGTCCTCCTAGCGGACTCTGGGTCGTCCTCAGGGTCTGGATCCTTGGCTCTTTGTTTCCCATGCTTGTCGTGGTAGCCGATCTTCTCCCATTCTGCAGACATGGCCAAACCATCTTAGTTGGGACTGTTCTACTTGGGTCTGTAGGGGGTGGCATTTTAGGCCTTGACGTATCGTCTGGTTGCGTACCATGTCTCTTCTTGTTACTTCAACCACCTTCCTCAGATACCTCATTTCTGAGGTTTGGATCTGGCTTTTATGGGTTGTAGTCATTGCCCATGACTCGCATCCATATGTCAAGACTGGGACATAGGTGGAGCGGTATACAGCCATCTTCGTTTTCTTACCAACCTCTCTCTTGCTGAGGAATCCTCGATTTATGGCCTGAAAAAGTCTCCCAGCTGCTGCTTTTCGAGTGGCCAACTCTTCTTTGATGCCTCCCTTTCGGTCTATAATAGCTCCGAGGTATTTAAAGTGGTCGACCTGCTCCAGGACCTGTTCCCCCAGCTTAATCTGATGTCTTCTTTCTTCTCGTGATATCACCATGGATTTTGTTTTAGAGCTGCTTATGACCATCCCTCTCTTCTCCAGCTCTTCCTTCCAGACTTGCAGGTTGGATTGCAGATGTGCCTCTGATTTAGCAATCAGGGCAACATCATCAGCAAATGCCAGCTCCGAAATATAGACCTGTCTCATCTTCCAGTACCCCACTGAATACTTTCTTGTTCTCTCCTTACATGCCTTGATGACATCGTCCATAAGGAGTATGAAGAGGTAAGGTGATAGGATATCACCTTGTCTTACACCAGTGGTGGTCCTGAACTCTTCTGACTTATGGTTTGCTGTCCTCACATAATTTCTGCAAGACTTGTAGAAGCTCTGTATAGCATGAATCAGAGGTGCTGGAATATTCTTCCTTGCCAAACAGTCCCAAAGTTTGCTCCAAGGGACCCTGTCAAACGCCTTTTCCAGATCTATGAAACAAAGATGGATCTCTCTCTTATACTCAAGGGCCTTTTCACTCAGCTGTCTGAGTGTGAAGATTAGGTCTTGAGTACTTCGGTTTGCTCGGAATCCGCACTGGACCTCATCCAATTGTGGCTCAGCTAGGCGTCGGAGTCTCTGCTCTAGGATTCTAGAGTAGATTTTTCCAGGGACACTGAGAAGGGATATGCCTCTATGGTTTCCACACTGTCGATTGTCACCCTTTTGGAAATTTGGTGTTATGATGGCGATCTCCCAATCCTTTGGTATGGTCTTGTTGCACCATGCTGCCTGTAGGACCCTTAGGAGTAACAGGTCGCCTGATGCTCCCATGTACTTAACCATTTCTGGTGTTATACCATCATGCCCTGCTGCTTTGCCCATCTTGATTTTCTCCAGTGCTGCCTTCAGTTCTTCCATCTTTATGTCATCTTCATCACCATTGGTTTCCTCTTCTGTGCTAGTGGTTATCATTTCTGATGTTTGACCTTGCTCACCATCAAGGAGTTTTGAGAAATATTCTTTCCATCTTTCCATTACTTCCTTCGGGGCAGTAAGCAATTTGCCTTGCTTGTCCTTTATAAATTTGAGAGGGCATTGTTTTTCCTTCCTCATGTTCTTTAGGGTCTTATAGAACAATTTCTGGTTTTTTTGTGCATCTTTTTCTAGCTTTTCTCCAAATTCTTCCCAGGACTTCTGTTTTGCTGCTAGCACTTTGTTCTTTACTTCTGTTCTGAGTGTCACATATTCTCTATATTTTTCCATTTGTCCTGTTGTGTTTTTAGCTCCTAAGTATTGTTTCCATGCCATTTTCTTCTCTCTTATTTTCTCTTTGACTTCCTCTGTCCACCAAGGTGTCCTCTTTCTCTGGTTCCCAAGTCGGACTTCACCACATGCTTCTGCAGCAGCTGTCTTTATGATATCCTTGAATTTAATCCAGAGGGTTTCCAAGTCATCAGGTTGTTCTTCTGTGTTGCTCACCGCTGCAGCAATAAGCCCTGATATCTGGTCTTAATTTCTGGCTCTCTCAGCTTGTAGGTCCTAATGCTCATTTCTCCTGCTCGTTTACTTGGTTTCTTGCGTGATGTTGAGCAGTTCCTAGGCTGAGCAACTCTTTCAGTTGTTCGTTTGATTGTTAGCAGGTAGTGATCACTTCCAATCTCTGGCCCCCTCCAGACTCTTGCATCTCGGACATATTTGAATGAGCTTCTCCGAACAATGGCATAGTCGATCACTGACTTCTCATTCTTTGTTGGTTCACATCTAGTGTATGCATGTATGCGCTTATGGGGGAACTTTGTGTTTGTAATGATCAGATTCTGCTCACTGCAGAATCTAAGGAGTCGCTTTCCATTGTCATTGAGAGTATCTTCTCCATATCTTCCGATAACTCCACTCCATCAGCATATTTCGACACATATTAGATGATGACGCCACAATTGCGAGTATGGGAAATTGAGCAAGAATTGTACTCTCGAAGCGGACACCTAGCTAGTGAGTTGGAAACGGATGACGTAGAAAATAATAATTTTAATTGGGCAGTAACGTAGAACCTAGCAGAGATGAAGCCGGCCATTGAACACGGAGGTCGAAGATTTGATATGAAGGCGTCCTCTGATTTTACCACCCTGTGATAGAAAGAGATGAAGCCGGCCATCTGAACACGGAGGTCGAAGATTTGATATGAAGCGTCTCTGATTTACCACCCTGTGATAGAGAGATGAAGCCGGCCATTGAACACGGAGGTCGAAGATTTGATATGAAGCGTCTCTGATTTACCACCCTGTGATAGAGAGATGAAGCCGGTCACTGAAATGAAAGCATGTAATCTGTTTTCGTCCATAACATTACCACCCCTGTAAAATGTACTACCATCTATACTGATCATAATAAACGGCCTTCAAACGAGAAAGAACTTCTCTTGTGTTTACGAACCTGCTGTGACATATGGGGGTAGGTAACTGGAGCCGTTGGACCAGGATTCAAGTTTATGCTGCTGTGACATATGGGGGTAGGTAACTGGTGCCGTGACCAGGATTCAAGTTTATGCTGCTGTGACATATGGGGGTAGGTAACTGGTGCCGTAGTACAGGATTCAAATTTATGTGCTGAGAATAAGGGATAAGGTAAAATTACCCTTCTTCAATCCATTCTTCAAAACGTTGTTATATGAAAATGTGCTGGTCTGCAACGGTCATACGTTGAACATTCAGAGGTCACCAGGAAGTGGCTATAAGACAATCCCTTCTTTGAGACTTTGTTATATGAAAATGTGCTGGTCTGCAACGGTCATACGTTGAACATTCAGAGGTCACAGGGACGTGGCTATAAGACAATACCTTCTTTGAGACTTTGTTATATGAAAATGTGCTGGCCTGCAACGGTCATACGTTGAACATTCAGAGGTCACAAGGACGTGGCTATAAGACAATCCCTTCTTTGAGACTTTGTTTATATGAAAATGTGCTGCTGGCCTGCAACGGTCATACATTGAAAATTTCGAGGTTGCAAAAAAGACATGGCTAGAGGACAATCCCTTCTTCAGAACCACCCCGAGAACGTTAGTCCAAATTTCTCATCGAGGATCCAGAACCACCGAGAACGTTTGATAAACTTTCTCATCGAAAAGCCAGAACCACCGAGAACGTTTGTCAAACATTCTCATCGAGAAGCCAGAACCACCGAGAACGTTTGTCAAAATTTCTCATCGAGGAGCCAGAACCACCGAGAACATTTGTCAAAATTTTCTCATCGAGGAGCCAGAACCACCGAGAACGTTTGTTAAACTTTCTCATCGAGGAGCCAGAACCACCGAGAAAACGTTTGTCAAAATTTCTCATCGAGGAGCCAGAACCACCGAGAACGTTTGTTAAACTTTCTCATCCAGGAGCCAGAACCACCGAGAACGCTTGTTAAACTTTCGCATCCAGGAGCCAGAACCACCGAGAACGCTTGTTAAAAATTTCTCATCGAGGGAGCCAGAACCACAGAGAACGATTTTAGTCAGATAGCGGAGTTTAGCTTAGAGAATCAACTAAGTAGTCAGGTACACCTACTGGACCCAGTTTTTTTTTTTATTGTACAGACAGTAACTTGGTATTATATTAGTTAAACAAAAAACCGTAACAAACTAGAAAATTCCGCCTAGTCTAAAAAAAAAAAAAAAAAAAAATTAATTGATTAATTGTTTAAAAAAAAAAAGGCCTGATTGAGAAGAAGGAGAGGTTAAGCAATTGGGGGGATGGCGGAAGAACAAAGAATTGACCCCCCACCACAATGGCCTTACTACAGATGACAAGTGCTTTAGAGAGATGGAACTTAGAGGGCCGACACCATAATGTATTCCAAAATGTAGAGACATATCGAGGAGAGGCCGGAGGGTGCAAGCGATGGATAGACCGGATAGAGAGGTACGCATTTACCATAGGAGCGGATGAAAATGAAAAAAAAAGACTTGCCTTTCTGACCAGTGATGGTCTGTTAAATGATTTTATAGGAAGGAGATTTGAGGAGGAGCCTCTGGAACCATGGGAGACCCTCAAGAAAGATTTATTGAATAGTTACGGAGAGATCTTGGACCCACAATATTCCTGGGGCCTACTTAGAAAACTCAGGACAAAATGTTGGAGAGTCCACACAACTCTTTAGCGATAGACTAAAAAAACTTGGCAGAAGAGGTTTTTGTATTGGGGAAGAGATATACATCACCCGGACGTTGAAGAACAATTTGGTCGGTATATTTTATTGATGCCCTACAAAGGGATGGAATTTAGGTTGCATTTGCTGAGAAAAGCCCGGAGGGAAACTTTAAACGAGGGCTGTGAGGTTGGCTATCTCAGAAGAGAACGCTATTGAGAGAAGGTTTCGACTTGAGAACGATGTGATCCAGGTGGAAGGTGGAGGATTAAAGGAACCAGACTGGTCAACAACAGAGAGCCCCTGGATAGCAGAGACAGACCAAGGGTAAGAAGAGATTCACCAATCGGCACCCCAACAGGTATCGTGAATTTATGCCGAGATGATGAAAATAGAAAGGGCATTGATTCGGGTGGCTGGATGAGAGGAGATGCTTCTTGTGTAATGTATAGGGGACACATAGCCAAGAACTGTGAGCGGAAGGAAGTGCAATGTAACTCAGAAATTGGAAGAGCTAGAGTAGAGGAGGCCCCACTTTGGAAAGACTTGGGGACATTGGGGGCAAAAATGCTCCAGGCCGAAAAGTGAGATTTAAGGAGAATAGTGAAGAACGAAG
>JAMPIV010014105.1:0-30586 GCA_024509875.1 Oreohelix idahoensis
AAATATTATCGATTTATCCGGTCACAATGACTGTATCGAAATCACCTTGTTTTTTACTTCGTCTGCAAATTTGTTAGTTTACGTGATAGTAAAAAGCCTACTGCAGGCATAACACGCTATCCTACGATTAAAAACGTGACTACTGCATTTTCTAAGAAAAACCTTGAGATTACGCAAGCTGGACCCTATATTTAAAATTTCCATTCATAGTCATTTTTACACTACGTTACCACAAACGAAAGACAGATGGAATTAGGATAGAGAGAAGGGAGGGCTGAAAGCCGGAACGCATGCAACACTAACACGCGTCTCGCTATACAATTACTACCATCACGCGTGTAAGGCCACAAGCACTAGTTTTTTTCAAATCGACAAAAATAAAAAAACAACTACACGACTATCCTAGAAAATACATATTTTGAACGCAGCCCCTTAGCCCCATAAAAATTATATATTTGGGTTCCTTAGGACTTGCTGACAAATAATATGTTAAGTGTTACGCAAATAGATTAAATTATAGCCAAAAGAAATAGTGAGGATGTCAGACAACACCAAAATCAGAATCGCTCAGTGACAGATTTTGAAACCACCATTGTACGGGAAATAGGTCCCCATGTTAAATCCTATTTGATTGGATAGAAGTAAATGTAAGGCTAAACACGATTAGTCGGGCTACAAATACTATTTCTTTGTTGTTAGGGGAAACAAGTATAGTAGAGGTACTTTTTTGACAAGCTGTGTAAACATGGCACGATTGGTTAGACCCGCCAATATAGGCAATTAGAAGCGTCAGTTCAGCACCACATTTTCAAATAAACTTTCTAAAGCAACAGTGCGTTGAGATTCAGGTTATATTTTTCTAAATAAAAGCCTGAGACAGTGGCAGGTCGGATTTTGTGCCATATTCATTGCCAGTCAACGTAATTGTGTATCATTTCATGAATTGTGGGACCGTGGTCCTAAAGTTATTGAGCAGCACCTGGTCTGAGCTTTGCTGAATTTAGAGGCTGACAGCATACTCCTGGGTCCAGATAGTGACCAGTGAGGTGTCTCCAGAACACAGGGAAGCTATCAAGCAGAGGAGTCTTTTCCTGCCGCCATCACGAAAGATAAGCTTCTGTGGCCAGAGGAGCTCAACATTATGTGTCCCCCTCTAAAATTGACAGTATAATAAATCAGAGGGAAAATACATTGTGTAAATTGAGAGGAACTGTGACTTTTTCCCCATACTATTTCCAGGAGAAACAAACACTTAAAGTCATGATGACAAATAACAACATATCTTGAAAAAAAAACCCAGTATTACCTCATATTACTACTACACAACTGACACACATAGGATAATATTAATAAAATATGTCACTACAAGGTTCATATTGATAAATTCTGTACATATAAATTGTAATTAAAATTGATTGTGATTCCTGGTTCACTTTGTAGTTGAATCAGGATATATATTAGTGAAAGTAATTAATACATATATATTTGAAAATTTACCAGTGACTCATTTAAGATAGTCTTATAGAGTGTTAAATGTGTGTGAGTGTCACAGTGTTGTCAAGTGTGGTGGAATAAATTAAATTGTTTATCTGTCTGTTGTTGTTGTGACTTACACTTCATCATTTACATAACCCTAGACATTCAACGTAGTCATCACATATTCCAGAATAATTCTGACTGAGGTATAAATGTGGTAGCAAGTAAGGTTATCTGTAAAACACTACACCTATTAGATACAGATACCTTCACAGCTGATCTCAGTCAGTACACTAAGTCCCCTATAAATATTTATATCATCCCACTTTACCACAATAGGTCACAGCAATTGGGTCTGAAAATACACAGGGAAAAAACAAAAATAAAGAGAATAAATGCAGATAATGATAACAGGGTTGAACTTGAAGAAACACCACTACAAGATGTAGAATCGTACACATATCTTGGCAGCAATATAGACAAAGTTGGAGGGACAGACAGTGATATCAAACTAAGAATACAAAAAGCAAGAGAAGCTTTCATTGTTGTCGTGGGGTAGTTTTGAGGAGAAGGACAACTTGGATGGAATGGAAGAATAAAAATAATAATGACTTATTGATAGTTTACGAGTTCGTAATGGAACTGCTTCTCCTCAGGAAATAGTGTACTAGAAATTTACTTAAAAGAGAATTCTGGCAACTAAACAGGATATTTTCTGGACCATAAATTCTCTCTCAGGAATCCTACAAAAGGACTGTGTAAAGCACATACGGTTGAGAAAGAGATTTGGTGTCCAGCCACATTAAAAATATCTCAACCCAATAGAAGTTAATTTAATTATGGCTCAGCCCCCAGGGTGTAGATTTATATTTAAAACAAAATACAGCCCAAATAAAGTTAACAAGAAAAATAACAACAGACGCTGTTAAGTTAAATTGAATAAAAGGGTATAGATTCTCACATATCTGAATATACATATAAATATGAAAAAAAGTTTAGCCCTACTAGTTAGAAAAAAAAACAACTAGTATGTCATCATATGGATCAGAAGGTCTCTTCTATTGCTGTACTGCTGGTAGGTGTTATACTCATCTCTCCGAAGGCCTGTAGTAGCTGTGGAGATGATTTGTGTTCGGACTCTCTTGGTTTGGTCTGCCCCAGCACTTAGGTCTCCTAATCAGTTCAATGGGTTCAGAGGGTATCAGAGTTTGCTTCCCTGGACTCAGTGCACATCACAGATAAGGATGGGGTAAGTCACCTCTGCTGAATACCTCTTCTGCTTATGGGGTGTGTGGTATGGAATGGGCTACTGGGTGACAGGATATGGTTTATTATGGTAAGGTAACCTGGTTAATAGGGTCTGGTGGGTAGAGGTATTCTTTGGTACAGTGGACTCGTACCCTGGTTTGTACCCTGGACCCGTAACCTGGTTTAGTACCTTGTAACCGCAACCTGGGTGGACTGGAAACAATTGAAGTCCCATTAGTCGTTTCAAGAGCAATCATCTCCTAAGTCTGATGATCGATAAGCGTCCATCAGAAATTAAATTAACACAATGCTAACTACCATTCTGTTACAGTGTATTATCTATTATCTATGAAATACTCCTTCTTAACTGACATTATAGCGTATCTTGAGTTTTCAGTCTCTATCTGGCTGTCTGCTTATTTACAGCAGTTGTTTTCCCCATGTGGGCAATGAGTTTCACTTTAGGAATTATCACTTCTAACTAAAACAGACTATAGCTTGGTTGATAGGAATTTGTCAAAATAAAAAAAAATTAAACCGTAAATTTATAGTAGAAACAGACCATGATAGAAATAGCGTAGATTAGTTCTTATCCAATTGTGAGCTCAGAAAATTTAGAACAGACGCCATTTCCACAGCGGCCCAGAAAAGCTTTAAGTCAGTACGCGTCTAGCTATGAAGGCAAGCAAGATGCGCCCATAACGCAGTGGCTAACTCCAAGCAAGTTTATTCAAATAGAAGAATTAGAAATTCCGAGGATGATAGTATGTTCTCTTCAAAGTGCATTCATGTGTATTTGAATTTCTTATTTTGGAAGACTGTAAGTAGTCGCAACTAATTACTCTACATTAATTGACATGTCGAGATCAAATGATTGTTGCAGATTTAGAAACGAAATAATGGCTGGAAGTTATCCTTTAATTTAAATATATATGCAGGATTGATTTGTCCTGCTGAAGCAATGGCATGTCAGGAGGAGATATAGCTATTTTATATCCTGAAGAAGCAGAGAAATCCCCATTGAACTACTAGTATGCACTTACGTTCAAATATGGCATTAAGAACAGAAAAGAATTTCCTATGAGACGAACCAGAGTGGTTTGTATGAAATTAGAAGCCCATACAGCAGGATTTTGGGAAGAAATATGCTCGGATGAATATTTGAAATATGTATTTTATGAAGTTTTACTATGTCGACTTGTAAATAAGTTATGGACAATAAAAATTCACGTTGACACCAAAGGGAGGTCGTCAAATTATTACTATGCCATAAACATGAATGGAAGAAAGGAATGTTTGTTGAGAAACCTATAATGTCTTACCAACTGCTCCAAACAAATATACCTTAGAGGACCATCTCAGAACCTGGTACAACCTTAAGTCTGTTGAAGAACAATTTCCATCTCTAGCGTATAGGCTAGTCGATTAACTAGACTCTTCGTACAAAACAGCAACCCCCAGCACCCCACCGCTACAGCATATTGAGTTCGTTCAACGGGTCGGCAACCAGTAGATCATGACTTATCGGTAGATCTCCAAGAATGATTCGATAGATATTTAGGTGATGGTGAAAGAAAATGAAAGACATTTTAAGCTAGGAAAATTTCGGACAGGTTGTCTCCCGCCGGCACTTAAGAGCGATATCGCCAGGATTAAAAACGAATTCAACGTTCCTTTATAAAACCACCAGCTATGCATAATGCTACAATATACATATGTATAAGTGAACCTCTGTCTGTGAGGCTAATTACACCTTCATTGACTCTTGAAATTATCCACACACTTCCTGGGATTTTCCCTGTGGTGAAACTTGTTAAGAACCCATCACTGCACACTAAGCTTGGAAAAGCCATCTGAGCCCCAGGCATGATTCTTTTGCCTTGGGCTGGCTGACTGCATGTAGTAATATCTCACTATGGACCCAGTGATAGGCAGGAGCTCAGAAGTGGCTCTGTGCAGGACGTGACAATTCCTAAGCAGAGCCCAGTACCAGAACACAGTATTTTAGCTCTGCAAAGTTGGAGAGCCCCCTTGGATAGCGGGGAATGCACAGTATACCACACACTCCTAGCTTGGGATCAGATGTGACGATGCTTTAAATGCAAGCCAAGCTGGAGAAACTGAAGCTCATGACTTCAGTTCGGCCGGTTTCAGAATGGCAGAAAAACCACAGGATAAGCCTAGATCTACAGTCTAGATTTTTTTGGTTTTTAAGGACTATATTCATTGCACACGAACAACTCCATCAGTGCTCTGATCTCTTCCCTAAAATTGCAACAAAGAGGATCTCAACACAGTGCACGAACTCCGTAGCACCTGCGTGAATCCCTATGTGTGTATATAGGAATCACACATTCTCTAAATGTTTTTGTTGTAGGTAGGTTTCTAATTTTTGAATTTTGCCAGGCAAGCGACCATATGGCCTACTCTTTACGATTTCCAATAGCCGTGGGATTTTTAACGTGCGCAACGTCCACACAAGTTGGAGGGACAGACAGTGATATGAAAATAAGAATACAAAAAGCAAGAGGAGCTTTCATTGCATTGGGAAACATATGGAGAACATAAGAAAACCAAGTCCAACACAAAAATAAGAATCTTCAACTCAAATGTCAAGTCAGTCCTATTGTATGGCTCTAAGACATGGAGAACAACAAAAACAACAACACAAAAAGCTACAGACTTTTATAAACGGGTGCTTGCGTAGAATAGAAGAATTAAAATGGTATGACAAAGTCACAAATGTGGAATTGATGACAAGAACCAGACAAGTGCCAGTGGAACAAGAGTTGACAAGAAGACGCTGGCGATGGATAGGACACACATTGAGGAAACCTGTTGATAGCATTACAAGGCGGTCCTTGTTCTGGAATCCACAGGGAAAGAGAGGCAGAAGTAGACCAAAAAACAAATGGAGAAGAGAACTGAAAATAGAGGTGAAAATGATGAGGAAAACATGGAAAGAACTTGAGCGGATGGCACAGGACAGGAAGACTTGGCATGTGTTTTTTGAAGGCCTATGCTCCTTGGGGAGCTAAAAGGTATTGATTGATTGAACGTCCACACGGGACCTCCTATTTTTTTTAGCCCTTATCCAAGAAGGTTAGGCATCCGATCTCACAACCCATGAGACCAGGGAGTATGACATCATTAGGATCACTGGGTCTAAAAAAAAAAGAAATCTCCATAAATTATATTCCCTCTACCGGGAATAGAACCCGGTAATTCTAGAATTCGAGGCGGACGCCATACCTGTTAGCCACTCAGACCCCTACAGTGTAAATAATACCAATGAATCTTCAACTGGGTATTAGCTGCAAGTTGTTTGTTTATTTATTTACTGTTTACAGGCCTCGGGTTACCCCTCTTTTATATGTTATACGTTTATACAATACCAAAAACCTACCTTCTGTCCTTTACCTATTCTCTTTCTTCTATCATTTACTAGTCACAGTATTAAGGTCTTTGTCTGGTGTAATCTGACACATACTGTTTAATAGTGAAACTGCAGAAGTGATTGCGTCTATAATTAATCTGGGTCGTCCTTAGGTGCATATCAGGGCTACGTGGGGGGTCGTGCTAGACCTCTGTCGGCGAAGCACTATTTTGTTGTGCGTAGCTGACAGAGTTGATAGTGACGATTCGCTTCCGGTGGGAGCCGTTCGGAAGATCCTGGTTCGATTCCTATCACTTCTGTTGTTTTTCTGTTGTCTAGTCTTCAACTTATTTATTTCTCACTGAGTGCCTCATAACATACCTTTGTGTGTAGTTTGTTTATTTATTTACTGTTTAGGCCTACAGGCCTCGGGTTTCCCCATCTTATTTGTTTATTGGCTGCTAAAGAGCGAAAAGCTCAGCAGCCCTAGTTAAACAACAGCGTAGTCCACGTAAGCGGAACTCGCTTACATGGAATTTCGCTTAATTAAGCAGAAGCCTTTCTGAAGGTGACATCCATTTTTCTTATTTGGCTTTGTTTAAAAAAAAAAAAAAACCCTGGTTAAGTTGAACTCTAATAACTATAAATTTTGGATAAGTCGAAGTATTTTTTTATATATATTTTTAAGACAGAATATGCCGTTCAACCATTGATTATAATTAGGGTATATATTGTAATTAATTCAAGATAATTAAATCTGATTTCCGATATAAAAATATAGAATCTTGTCACGAGATGTATTTTTGGTGCGGTCTCTTTCCGATCTCCCTTTCACTACGGCAGTAATCATTATATTTCTTTACTTATTTTATTTGCGTGATTTTCCATGGTCGCACCCTTTGCTTTCTGTTTGCTATGTAGCAGAGAGTTTGTTTGTTCAAACATTTGACACTCGTTGATGATTAACACATCACATTTGCAAGGAGCGGCGGAGGTAATATTGAACGTCAGACAAGTTGGTAATTCTTGGGTACCAAAGCTTTGCCGCTACATATTAGCCCTACAATCGCCAGTGTGTTTTGCTTAAATCGCTGATAAAGACCAGCGTGTGGGACAGATAACGAGATTACCCGTCTGCAAATAGATTACTTTCTGATAAAGTAATAAATTTGTTACATCTGAAACACATTTGTCGTATGAGTTTACAGATGTGTTGGTGAGTTCGCCTGCCTGGGCATCAGATATTTTCATACCATATATGGAAGACTTGACCTCTACACTATGTTCAAAATTTTTCCATGTCAGAAATATTTTGAAATTCCCCCCCCCCCTCTCCCCCAACCTTTTGGTTTGAAACGATTGGCGCTTTCTTAGCTCCGTTACAAATAGATGCGGGGGCAGGACAGTAGATATAACCTGACGCTTTAGTCAGTCAAATCTACTGTGAAGATCGCTTGCCAAGACACCAGACTTGCCAGAAGTTAGAATTCAGAATTCAATTTTATCAGACCGGACACCTTTTATTGGAGAATCTTGACGGACTTACAAAAACAGCCCAGGAAATCTCTATAATTTTAATAAGCAAAGCTGGAGCAGGGAGGGAAAGATGAAAGAAATGATAAACATTCTTATTATAATACTTACAGTTTCAAACCAGTGTAAATGTCGATGTAAACATATCCACTTTTAAAATTAATGGAAGTTTCAAACTTTTCAAATCAGTGTAAACATAAATGAAAACATATTCAATTTATATTGTGAACACTTTTCAATCAGTGGAAATGTAAATGTAAACATATTCTATCTGTACTATTAATCTTTTCATTTAAATGTAAAGTAACTATACAAGCCATTCAATTTAAATGTAAAGAAAGTTTTATCCCGAGGAATTAAATTTAGTTCTCATCGAGGGTAAATTCTGAATTAAATGGGAGGGTGGAATAGAAGAGGGGGGCACATAACTATGTGTCGGAAAACATAATACTCAGGAAAGCGTTTCGTTTCTATTCTTTATCATAGTTATTGGTGGTACCAGCAGAAAGTGCTATCTCTGGAACAAGAAGGGACAGGTGGCATACGCTTTATGACGAGGGAACAACTTTCGCAGACTCTCCCTGACATTTCTGGGAAACGAGGTACACCCGACAACCTTGACCAGTGACGAGCGTGAGCAGTGTAAATAGAACGAACCCATCAGAAGGAGCAGAATCGTCATTGGCAGCAAGTTCAATGTATATGCTGCCACTTGAACTTCTTATAACAATTTACATCCAATCACGACCGTGATGATAACGTTTTCTTGATCCATAACTACTCAAATTATTTTCAAACTGTTAAAACTTAAGTGGTTATAAAATTGTGTTATTTGTAATTTTACTAATTTAATTTCGATTTAATCATTTTAAATGTACTGCATGCTTATCTCAGTCAATTTACTACACACACTCGAAACAGAGCTATACCAGAATAATAAGAATTCCACTGAGTAAATCAGAGGTGGTGGCTTAACGAGCTAAAATTACTCATTGCTTAATTCTTCACAAAAGTTGTCGGCAGATTCTCGAATTAACGAGCTCAGCCAAAGCAGCATTGTTTTCTCTTATCTGAATATCTTGTGAAGACTGTGATAGAAGTGCCATTACCCTTCTATCTACATCTCTGCCAAGAGTAATCTTGTGTGAAGGTAGACACCTTTGAAGGCCCATATTAGATACTCTTGAGTTTTGGCCACTGTTGGACCACTACTGCAAAGCAGGGGAGGCAATTCCGTCACAAATCTGCTCCCCCCCCCCCCTTTTTTCCCACTCAGTCCAAATACAGTAAATAAAAACTGTAAAATTGTGTGAATGTATGTTTTTAAAAAAAATTAATATAAACAAATATAATCACACACAGAAAAAATAAATAAATAAAACGATAAAAAGTAAAGTTTCTTATAACTGCTCGAAGTCATTTTTCTATCCCAACTCAAATTTTGAGATCTGAAGATAACAACAAAGAGTGAAATCAGAGGCCTGTGAATAATTATAAAAAATAAACATAAACAAGTGTTTGGCAGCTACTCCTAAGAAAACAAAAGACAACAGAAAGGTACCTGGGTCAGGGGACGTAATTCTTAAATCGGCTTACTTGTCTGCAAGAGCTTTCGCTCTAGGAATCAGAGTATTTAAAAAAAAAAATAAAGTTGTTGGCGAGGCGCGCCCGTTCAACCTAATCGGTTATATTAGGACGCATGTCCAAATATAAACGACCGTTAGGTCTGGTGATTTTTAGGAATCAAGATTAAGAACCGCTAACAACACGGAAAAATACTACACCGAAACGGGATTCCCACGTAGTACAGATTCTAGCTTGTACGTTAATGTAAGTACTAATTTTATTGTCCTGGAAAAGGGTTGCAGGTTTCCATACTGAACAGAAACAGAGGCGACCATATTCAAGCATAGACATTCTTGTTGAATTCTCTTTGATCCACCATCACTGACCGTTAAGCTCTTGGTGATGATATCCTTGTTAGAACCTCTTTATCTTTCGATGTTACTTCCCTATTAGGTACAGGTGCGTACTTCGCCGATAGTCTGGCAATTAATCTTTTCTGGATCTGATTCATCTTTTACCTTTTAGCTCCCTATGTTGAATTGAACTACGACTGCAGCTGGTATCTTTTTCTGGTTTTAGTATTGGAGTAATTACTGCTGTTTTCCATGTTTTGGGAATGTTTCCTGAATTCCAAATTTTGTTTAACAGGGATGTTATAATTTCTATGGTAATTTTTGGTATGTGTTTCAAGATTTCGTACACCGTGTGCTACAATGTCAACATAAAGAGCATCAACTGTTATTTCATTACATAAACTGTTGTGTCACATTAACATTACAACTCAGCCAGCATTTCTTTCTCTCTTTTATAACGTCAGTTTATTGGTCATTTTAAATTTCATTAACTTTTTCCAGACAAAAACGAAACAAAACAAAATAAACGTATTAGTCAAATATGAATTGGCAGTAACGGTTCCTTGTTTTAACACTCTCATGTATATAGCAGAAGACTAACAGAAGGGAGAGTTGAAGTTAAACGTGCAAGGGGAAGACAGTACTATAAATGAGAAGATAATATCAAGAGATGGACAGGAAAGAGTCTATCAGAGTGCACCATCAAGACAAGAGATGGAAGACGTTGGAGATCCATTACATCTAAGCTTCGATGTGGAGATGGCACCTGATGATGATGTATATCCAATAGATACACGTCAGGAGGCCGGATTATCCATTAAGCTAAGAAGGCAGAAGCCTAGGGACCAAGAGTTCTTGGGGGCCTGTGCATAAGTTTTTTTTTTTTTAAACTAAAAAATGCATAGATTTTTTCAATAAAATGTGTTTATTGTATTTACCTTAATAATAATAAACATAATACTAATAAACATAAATAAAAATAATTACAAATAAAAGAGGTAAGCAATGCTAACAAACTAACACAAAGTATATTAGTAATACTAGTATCTAGTATCTACCATCACCATGCTAAGGACTTTGAAAACAAATATGAACATTATTGCCTATGAAGTGAAAACGGGAGAGGGGGGCCCGAACAACAAAAAGCCTAGAAGGCCCTTCTTGGCTTAATCCGGCCCTGGTGCTTCGTGTATATAGTCCAGACAGAACCTCAAGTTATCCATGTATGTAAATAAAAGCTATGATCCTTAATTCCGCTGACCATGAAATTCGACATATTTTAATGTACCAAAACCTGTTCGGACATTCTAGTGCGTCTCCGCAGATCATAAACAATCACGCACAGAAACGACGATTGAACTCTGACCTTCCACCAATAGACACATCCTGTAGCTGCTCCCAGTATATACGTCATGTTAATTTTGTGCCAAGTCACTATAATGAGATTTCACTAATTTTAATTAAATCTTGTATCCGTTTTCGATACAAGTTTTAACAAGCTAACGGAGCTACGGGGGCGAGAGTACGGCAAGTTGAAAGGTCATTGTCTTTCTGCCAGTGATATTTCTTGCTCTGGCAGTATTCTTCACACATGTGGTATTATGGGTGGGTAAACGACGGTCTTCTGACATTTTGCTAGGATACTTATAGTTTTTTAAGTAATCTTTTAAATATGATGTTATGCCAGTCGAAAAAAAAAACACACACACACACACACAAAACACTGTAATGAAAGGGAAACAATCCATGAGGTGTAATTGAATTGTAAATTACGATGATGCGTTTTCAAGAAAGCGTAGGAAATAATGAATCAGTGATATAACCGAAACCTGATACAGCAATCTCCCACTTAACGCTGTTAATTCTTTCCTGAAATATTGAGCACTAACCGAAAAGGCGCTAAACGAAAATTTCCGTAACACTAAACAAAAACATATAAAAATTAACTAACAGTGATACAAAATAAAAACTAAATAGTTGACAACACTTATTAACTATGTATAATTATTAAACATATTGATCACAAACAAATACATTATGTATCTACTGTACAAACAGAACATATTTTAAAAAATATTATAGTACGTTAATCGCTGCTACTTCCGTCGCTTGTGGCTACAGTTTTCACAGCGGAGCTGTATTCGTCTTCAGACGACTAGTTGTGACGTGGAAATGTAAATATAGCCTCAGAAATCCGACCACCTTTGCTGCCTCAGTTAGCGTTTACGTTTTGCGAAGGCTAGGCCACGCAATTTGCTGTCTGTTTATTCATATTTTAAAGCCACGCCTATCTTTCCTGTTTACATGCGCTGATGAGTGTTTACAAATTTTCGCACCCGGCAGTCCTACCAGGGTAGTGAACCACGTTCGTTTACCTGTGTTTCTCAGGCGAGCTGATTGGCCAATTATCGACAATTAGACAGACGCGCGTAGAATTAAACGGTTTGTTTGTTTGATCAATTCAAGGGCGATAATAATACGTCCCGATCACCTTTGATGTTTTCATTTTCAGGGGACTTAAGTATTTGATCTACGGCAGGGGGAGATTATCTAAGAAGGCCCGTTCGCATGGGATGCTTTTTGATGTCGCTTCGGCATCGCGAGTGAGGGAACCGTAAAATCATTTATCTCGGAAGCCAAGCTCGTTGATTTTCCGAAGGTATGAATTTTCACATCTCTTAGAGATATTACCCTATTTCAGTTTATATATTGCCTTCTCTCCTAACCAGATTATCAAGTCTCTCAGGAATTTTTAGATAGCCTAAACGCGCATGCTAGAACCTATGTGAAATAGTCCGTTAATAGCTTCGTGGGGATTATTCTGATTTCTATGGTAATAATATAAGTTGTGCTTAAGTATTAAATGTGTTAAAAGTTTTACCATTTTATTCACTGCCATTCCTTAGCGTTAAGGCTAGCGAAATAGCAAACGCGTAGATATTCTCTTACAAGTGGTTCAGTAATGTAAAATCCATCAACCAATTTTTCACCAGAAGATACGGTTTAGCTGACTAAATAATGCTAGGAGTGACGGATAAAAGTGACAGAGTAGTATGCGTATTGTAGTTCTTTGTGTGTAAATTGCTTAAATGAATAGCATTTAATATCGTGTGTCAAAACGATAGACGCCGTCAATCAACTAGCTAGTAATCTCAGGCCATATTTGTTAAGGGCGCGTAGTCATAACTAAATTTAAAACCGACATTGTGCGCTGTGAGTTTTACGGGGTTGGGAGGAAGAAAGGCGGCATGCTTCTACCAAACCCGTACTCGTTAAAATGACGCGCAATAGTACAGACTTAAGATACTGTTACGAAATGTTCTAACGATGTCGTCTGCTATATTTGTTAGCGCGTTTAAAGTACGCATTAGAGGTGGAGAGGTTTTTAATATAGAATGTTTTTCACGCTTCAGGGTTTAATGAACGCGAATCGCATAGTTCGCTTGTGACGTGGTAGCGTTGACTTAGTCACGCTTGACTATAATATTGAGTCACCCTTCCGAATCTGAACTTCAAGCAAGTCAGATGTGTTTTTGATTCACTCCCGTTTTTATAGGATTACGTGCAGAAGTATATATTTGAAATTGGCTCGAGGGTCAGCCATAATAATGTTTTGATGAAGCGATGGAACAGGGATGGTTAAGTATAACCATTGTTTATGGGAGTCAAGAAGTCAGGGAGTATTGATGTATTTTTATGATTCGTTCTCCCAAACTAGGGGTATCATTTTCGGTTGTCTGCATAGCAGCAACGCGTATATAGAGCCTACTACGTTTTTGTTGACAACGTTAAGAATTGGTCTATATGACTTGAACGGACTGCACTGTATAGATATGAATAATAAGATGATTCCTGCAATGCAATGAACTGTTTATGAATTAATTGTGATGTATTCGTATAATGTATTAAATCTATGCTCGTTGGACTCAAATACAAGGAGTTATTTGATAAATCAAGTTGGAAGTTGGCTGGAATGTTAAGCCATATATTTATAATATAAAAATGCACGATTTGCTCTTCTTTATGAAGGATATCAATCTTAACACCAATTAGTTGAAGTTCATGAGGAAACAAAGACGAGGTCATTCATTACGCTAACCGATTTTAAGACAACCTAATTCCTTGACCCTCAATAAGGATAAATAAAGAACCCGCTTCAACAGATACCATGTGTCATTTAATTAGGTGACGGAGAGGATAAGAGATCACACCTTACCTTTGATAGCCTAGGATTTGTCATCTTAGAAATGTTTGTTTTCTTCCAATATAGAGCTTGGTCAAAACCCAGCGGCTAGCGGTTTTATATTGGGGTCTTTTCCGCAGTTACTGAAGGAATAATAGTAGTCGTTTTCCTTGGCGTTCGTCCCCGTACCGGTGAGAACAGGAATTGCCAGGGCGAGACACTAACATTTTTTTAACTGTAAATTTGAGTAACGGGACATACCAATATACCCAGATTTTTCCATTCAATTTTATCAGCCCGCTGTGGCAATATATATATAACATTTTTCCCGACTTTTGACAGTCGTTTACTTAAGTGAATTTTATCCAGGAGTATACACTGTTTCATAATCGGTACTCACTGTCGTAAATTTATTTTGAGAGAAAAGAGTCGTAGAAATAGTGGTCCGGTTTAGAGTGAAAAATGATGATGGAAAGCTCAGTGATAGAAAATGTAGAGATTTAATAGTTGCTTCACAGCGAGCTGGAGGAGAGTAAAGACAGACTTATTTACGACAAATCGTGTCTCTCAATCTTCTCTTTCACTCTCCTGGTCAAACAATTATTTGCCAGTTTTCCAGACTCGCATCTGCGCGCTCACCGATTTGGTGTTTTCAAACACACACACGACGTTGATACAAACTATATTAAACGAATAGGGGAAATGTTGGGCTTTGGGTATATCCAACACACAGAACTAAATGAGTTTATGTGATTTTATTCACTTTAAAACATCAATCACTAAAATATCAGATATTACATAAATTATCATAAGTACACAAATGCAAATAACAAGTTTGGGAGGGGTGAAGAAGATTGGTATCGACTAAGCCCTTCCCGCTTATTAGACAAAGACAAACCCAGTCCAAAGATAGATAATATCAGGAACACGGGTACGTTAACCTAACAGTAAAGTTAATTACTCTGAAAGAGGTGTTACAAAATTAGGTATAGGTGATAGAAAAAAAAAAACCTGTTCTTCCCAGCTGTTCTTCCCTTTACTAAGCAAATGGAAAGGAGGTGGTTTTAAACAGAGTTAACAAATTATCAACTATCCCACTTAAAGGAACAATGTAGGGTATACAGAAAAGATATATGTTACCAGGTAAGCAAGTTAACAAAATGGTCACACAAAAGAATTAATTTCCTGTCATTCATACACGCGCTAGCAAAAGGCCTTCACTCATCTTGCTCTCACTTACCGATTGTGAAAAAATCTTGCACTCCATAGAATAACACAACAGCAGTTACACCTCAACTAAATGTATGAGTGTTTGTTCAAGTTCTAGCCCCAGATTATCGGGTAGGCGGTCAGCACATAAAAGGGTCCCGTAATCGCTGGAAAATGAATCTGTAGTTGTGTCTCTTTTCTTAATAACAGTTTCTATGGGAGGGCACGGTCTCTGATACCGGGGTGAGGATGGTGTGGTCTATTTGACTATGCCGCGGATAATAAAATTCTTACGCGTGCTGGTACACTTTATCCGTGAGGTATGGTTTAAGTCCAGTGAGAAAACTAGTCACATCACTGTTCAGGAAATTATGAATTATCTCTCTGTGTCAGTAAACTAACAAAGCTCGGGCCAGTGTTCTTCTTCCCGTTACGACTTAAGTTGTTTGATGGTGCGTTAAATTTGTCTTTGGGTGTGCTTTCTTTGCTATAAGTTAGATAGCGGAATTCCAAACATAGAATCGCCTCAAAGATTAAAAATTTACACAGTCTCAACAAGTTCTGCGTCAGGGAACTCTACACACTGTTTATGCTTTGCTTTGCTTAGATTGATTTCTTTATTGCTTTCTTAATGCTGGGATCGCACAGGTTACGATCACTCTGTATGAAAGAAAAAAAAAGACATGTAATATACCGAAAACAAATAACCTTCTAAAGCGCGATGAATTTCCCGTTAAGCCTATAATACACTCGAGTATTTAATTATGTATTTAATAAACACTGCGCGAATTCTAGTGGTTAAAAACCCACATCTATAAAACTAGGACTTAACTGAATTTATTAATTATAAATTCCTTCGCGACTTTAAAAGTTAATTTAAGCATCTATTATCTTTTGAAATAATATAATAGATAGATCATTATATTTAAAACTGGAACTCTTGAGATGGTTTAATTAAATAGATTTAAATTAACACAAAATCCCTTGAAATAGAATGACTGACTAGACCACTGATCACTTTACACAATATATATTTTACCGCTTTGCACAGAAAATAGAAATCACTGCAAATATATATAAAATCCAGGGGAAAATCTATAACAAGATTTCAATAAAGCTAGTGCTTCTGTAAAGGTCTGGCCAGCGAGTGATAACGTGTCTAGTTCTTCATGGTCTATTTAGCTAAAATGAATGTAAGTTGAGTGGGACATGATAAACTTGACAACTTATTTGATCTCACGAACTTTTGGGGATCTGACCGCCAAATCAAGAGAAGAAGCCGCCCCCTGGTCTTCGTATCCGCTCGCTGCTGCCCGTTTCGCTTTCCCCCGTTCGCTCGGTTCCTCGATTGACACCGAGACGCGAAATTAGCGGCAAGCAACTGCGTCTCGTATCAGGGAAAACTACTGTCTTTGATAGCGCCGATAGTCTCCCCTAAGATCCCTCGGTCTGTCTCTTTGATCTCGTCGCTGTATCCTACATGAGTCCCGGTGGAATGCGTTCTGGCAAACGAAAAGTTACAACAAATGTTCAGGGGTTCTAATGTTATGAAAAGCTAAAGGTCCCTTTAAATCATCCATCATATCAGGGAAAATTCACTAGTCAAACTAGACGTACGTCACAATCGTCCCCACACTTTTAGACATGAAACCATTTTTCATGTTTTCATTTTTGACAATGGAGGTGACCTGATTGGTGATTTTAGGATGAGTGGTATCTTCAGTTTGCTCTTCTTCCTCTGTAGACCAGTTTCTACTCAGAAAATCAGCCCCGACATTCTGTCTTCCCGGAATATATTCCACTTTGAAAGAATAGACGCTTAGAAGGAGGGCCCAACGCATGATCCTAGCGTTAAATTCTTTATTGGCACCAAGAAATGCTAACGGAGCGTGGTCTGTTTGCACCGTGAACGATGTACCATAAAGAAACTCATGATGGCGTCTGATACCGTCAATCAGAGCAAGACATTCCCTTTCAACTACGCTGTAGTTCCGTTCCGCTTTATTTAATTTCCGACTGCCATAGGCAACTGGAAATAGCATGTTCAGGTCACTGTCATCGGCTTGAAGCAGTGTTGACCCGATGCCCTGACCTGACGCGTCGACTCTCAGTACAAAAGGTTTCTTGAGGTCAGGCAACCTCAAAATGGGGTATGCAGACAACTGTCCTTTCAAAGTGCTATACGCGTGTTCGCACTTTTGATCCCATATGACCTTATCAGGACAACCTTTCTTTGTGAGGTCAGTCAGAGGTGCCGTCAGTCCGTTGAAGTTCTGGATGTACTTCTGATAGTATGCACATAGCGATATGAAGGAACGTACGTCTTTCTTCGTTCGGGGTCTTTTTGCTGCCACTATTTTCTCCACGTTCTTCTTAATAGGCCAACTGCATCCGTGAGAAATAGTGTGCCCCAGGAAGTCTAACTGTTCAAACCCGATGAGACATTTGCTAGGTCTGGCTGTGAGACCCGTTTCCTGTAGTCTCCTGAGGAGCATAGCAACCGTAGCAATATGTTCTTCATAGGTTTCCGATGCAATTAAGATGTCATCCATGAAATTATGGATATGGGGACTTTGCAAAGGTTGTAGAAGCTTCCTCATCATCCTGGTGAACACTCCTGGTGCATTATGCAAACCGAACGGCATCACGTTAAATGTGTAATGTCCTTCACTAGTGCTGAAAGCTAACAAAGGTTTAATTTCCTCCTTGACTGGTATTTGATAATAACCTTTGCTGAGGTCAATCTTGGAGAAGATCTTTGCTTTGCTGAGCTTGGTGAACAACTCAGAAACAGTTTGGAGAGGTTCGGGCTGGAATTCCGTTACAGCGTTTAGCAACCTGTAATCAATGCACAGCCGAACTTCCTTATTGGGCTTCTGCAACAGCACTACACTCGAGCTGTAAGGAGATGTAGACTCACTGATAATTCCTGCCTGACGCAGCTTGTCTATTTCTCCGCGAAGTGCATCAGCTTTAGCGTACGGGATGGGGTAAACTCTGGTTTGAACAGGGGTCTCGTTTGTTAATTTCATATCAAATTCAATGAGATTTGTTCGACCAGGTACATCCGTTAAAACTGCACTGTACTGTTTTAGTAGAGCCCTAGTTTCTGTTTGTTGTTCTGGTGAGAGATTGTCGCCGAACTTGACATCTTTAAAGGATTCTGTGGGTTGCAGTGGATACTCCATGCAACCCATCATCATCTTCCTCGTCTTCCGTTGCTATGGCGACAGCCAGGAGATGCTCGGAGGATGGCACCGGTCTTTCCAAATATTTCTTTAGCAGATTTACGTGGAAGACCTTCTCCTTTCCTTTGATGGAGATCTTGTAGTTGGTACGTGAGATCTTTTTAAGGACGGTAAACGGTCCTTGCCATCCGATGCGAAGTTTATTGCTTCCGGTTGGAAGTAGCAATAGGACTTTCTCCCCTGGTTGTAGTTCTCTCTCTTTTGCAGCTTTGTTGTATCTTTTAGTAATTTTAGCGCGGGCTTTCTTAAGGTTGGTAGTAGCTAGATCCCATCCTAGCTTTAGCCTTTCCTTAAGCTCAGATACATACTTGCTTGCAGAGACGACTGTCTCGTCAGCCTTCTGGTCTGTCAGGGACCGAAGTAAGGCTTCTAGTGGCCCCTTAATAGGTCTGCCAAATAAAAGTGTAGCTGGCGCAAAACCCGTAGACGCTTGGGGTACCTCTCGGTAGGCGAATAAGGCAGCCGATATATATTGGTCCCAGTCTTCCGGTTTCTCCTGACCCAGCTTACGTAACATCATGGTGAGGGTACCGTTAAAACGTTCCACGAGCCCATTTCCGGCCGGATGGTAGGGACTTGTGTGGATATGTTTGGCCCTCAAGATCTTAAAGATCTCCTCCATTAACAGGCTACGGAATTGGGATCCATTGTCCGTCAAAACTTGTTGAGGGAATCCCAACCGTGTAAAAATTTGCACAAGGGCTTCTGCGACATGCTTGGAATTAGTGCATGGTAGCGGTACGGCTTCGGCCCACATAGTGCAAGTGTCAACTAAGGTCAGGATGAACCTGTTCCTTCTTTTGGTCTTTTCCAGAGGACCAATAATGTCGACAGCAACCCGTTCAAATGGAGTCCCTACTATTGGCATTTGCCCCATAGGTACTGGGGGTGTCAAGTGCTTGGGTGCTACCCGTTGGCACTGGGCGCAGGATTTCACATACCTGACAATGTCAGAGTTCATTCCTGGCCACCAATAGTGGTTTTTTATTCGCTGAATAGTGGCGTTTTTTGTCCCATATGTCCGCTAAAGGGAAGAGAGTGCCCCATTTCTAAGATCTGGTTTCTGTACTGCGTCGGTACTAGGAGCTGGTTATTCCCCGTGTCCGGGTTGCCCGTTCTACGATACAATACACCATCCTTAGAAAAGATGTCTCCGTTGTGTCTGGGGTCCTTAGCCATGGGCAGTTTTTTAAAGCAGGGCGCCAGAGTAGGGTCCTTTTGTTGCGCCTCCTTCAGTTCATTCGGCAACAAGTTTGGCGCAGGCTCCCTCTCCTTCTTGGCTTGCCCTCTTGTGGTTACCGCTGCCACAATCGGCTCCTTAGGTCTCCCAATGAACACATATCTACATCCCAGGATAACTGGGTAGATCGGATCATCCATTATGGCCGCTTTAATAACTCCTCTGACAAAGTCAGAGTGTATTTCTACCAGTGCGATAGGAAGCGTCCTGGGTGCATCACTCCTGAAAACTCCACTAAGTTTGACGGTTTCCTCTGTCTCCTGACCGGGTTTGACTAGGTGCCTAGCGACAATACAATCAAAACTTAATCCAGTGTCAAAAAGACAAGTAGTAGAGGTACCGTTCAAAATTACAGTTCCTCGAGTTGAGGGTCGGTCCCCCTCAGGTTGAGAATCACTGACATTGACTCTACCTTTCGAGGCTGTATGCAAACATCCAATGCGGTTTGCACCGGTTTGTTTGCCCTGATCAGACGTTCCTGGTGTAGGGGTCTTCCCTTTTCCTTGACCTTGGTGGCCGCGCTGCCACGTAGGCTTGTTGGGTTGATCAGAATTGTTGTTGGGGGGGTATCGGGTTTTGTAGAATTTCGATTTTTCCTGGGGAGGTTTCTGGGTATTGTTATCTCGTTGGTTATAATGTTGAGAGGAAGTGGAAGAATAGGATGCCTGCTCTAGATTCTGTTTTCGAGATGGCTCATCGGTGGGTTTACGTTTAGTGCTGGGAAGTTCGGCCATTGCATTGCTATAGCGTTCGGCTTTATTGAGTATGTCTTCAAGCCTGACTGCCCCCTGTTCCGCCAAAAATCTACGTGTTTCATTCGACAAAGTGGATTTTATCTGCTCCACAAGAACAAGTTCGAGGAGTCCCTCATATGAAAGAGGTAGGTCAGATAATTCAATGCACTTTGTCAGATAACCCGTGAGACGTGAAGAGAACTGAGGAAATGTTTCCGTGCTCTCTTTTCGGCTGTTTCTGAACAACTGCAGAAACTTTCGGGCAGTCATCTCAAACTGCTGTAGTAAGGCCTTTTTCAACATGTCGTAATCATGTTGATTCGGTCCCAGCTTTGTGTCCACGTCATAAGCATTGCCTTTCAGTGACGTTGAAAGTTTGAGCGCCCAGCGGGTACTCTCTAACCCATAAAGATTCGCGAGTCTCTCGAATTTTTCTAGGTAGCTGTCAATTTTTTTCGTTAGGGCTAGGAAAAGATTCTAAAGAAAACGACATAGCAGTTAATTGGGCAGATTGAGTACTGGAGAGGTCCATTGATTGAGACTGGGGCGAAGACGGCTCTCCGTTAGTCGAAGTAGAGGCGCCCCGACTCTCTAGAGCCTTAAGCGCCAGTTGATGCTGTCTTTCCTTGTCTCTCTCTCTCTCTCTGCGAGTTTCCATCTCTGCTTCAATTTTCTTCTGTTCCAAAAGACGTTCTTCCGCTTCTTTCTTATCTGCCCTCTCCTGGGTTTCTCTCCTCTCTGTTCTTTCTTTCTCTTCCTTCCTCTCAGCTTCTGCTCTCTGTTGCTCCGCCTTCCTCTCAGCTTCGGCTCTCTGTTGCTCCGCGTCATATATTTCCAATTCCTGGTTAATAAACGCGTTTGCAGCTTCTGCATCTAATCCTGCCTCTTTCACTTCCAGCCTCAAGATGGACCTCATCTTTATCCTCTCTGCCATTGTTAAAGAATAAGATGAAGTATGCTTAGAGAACTAGTAAGAAGAAACGCGAAAGGGAGGAACTCTGAACCGCTACGAGAAAAAAACACAAGTATAAATTTACCTGTGTTACCTCCTACCTGTACTGTGCAAACTTATCGCTGCTATTATCTGGCAATTAAGGCTCTAAACGCAAGCGACTATGCCACTAAATGGTAAGTTACACTGGAAAAGAATCTACTTTTACTAACAGTAGAGAAAAATTTATATTAAAACAATTTAAAAGGAAAAAAAAATTTTCCCCTAAATTTTAAATCTCTGACAACAAACTCCGTCCCTAAAGTCAATTATTGAGATGAGACGATGTTAACTTAATTTTTAAAAATCAGAACAATCCGTCTTTAGCTAAGCTCAACTCTTTTTGACTTCAAAAACCTTAGTGACTGTAAAACAATCACGCAATCCCAGCAACTTTTATAAAGAAAGAAATATAATTATCTCCGCCAGAGGATAATAAAATAGCAAATATATTTGTTTATCTGTACTTTCTACTGCTGTGGAGAGAAAACAACCTGTAAATATGCTGTGTGGACAACCCAAATACTTAAAGAACGTTTGTCTAGGGGTGTAATTATTTATTTATTTCCCTAATTCACAAAGACAAATCATTCACACTCTACCTAGTTAGACCCAAACTAAATCAGACTCAAAATATCTTTAACCCGGCTATGCGATTGCCTCAAATGTAGCTCAAGATCCCAGAACCAGCCCACAAATATGTGTGCATCAAATGTATCTCAAAATTATCCCAGACGAGCCGGCCAAATATTGTCGTAAATTTATTTTGAGAGAAAAGAGTCGTAGAAATAGTGGTCCGGTTTAGAGTGAAAAATGATGATGGAAAGCTCAGTGATAGAAAATGTAGAGATTTAATAGTTGCTTCACAGCGTGCTGGAGGAGAGTAAAGACAGACTTATTTACGACAAATCGTGTCTCTCAATCTTCTCTTTCACTCTCCTGGTCAAACAATTATTTGCCAGTTTTCCAGACTCGCATCTGCGCGCTCACCGATTTGGTGTTTTCAAACACACACACGACGTTGATACAAACTATATTAAACGAATAGGGGAAAAGTTGGGCTTTGGGTATATCCAACACACAGAACTAAATGAGTTTATGTGATTTTATTCACTTTAAACATCAATCACTAAAATATCAGATATTACATAAATTATCATAAGTACACAAATGCAAATAACAAGTTTGGGAGGGGGTGAAGAAGATTGGTATCGACTAAGCCCTTCCCGCTCATTAGACAAAGACAAACCCAGTCCAAAGATAGATAATATCAGGAACACGGGTACGTTAACCTAACAGTAAAGTTAATTACTCTGAAAGAGGTGTTACAAAATTAGGTATAGGTGATAGAAAAAAACTGTTCTTCCCAGCTGTTCTTCCCTTTACTAAGCAAATGGAAAGGAGGTGGTTTTAAACAGAGTTAACAAATTATCAACTATCCCACTTAAAGGAACAATGTAGGGTATACAGAAAAGATATATATTACCAGGTAAGCAAGTTAACAAAATGGTCACACAAAAGAATTAATTTCCTGTCATTCATACACGCGCTAGCAAAGGCCTTCACTCATCTTGCTCTCACTTACCGATTGTGAAAAAATCTTGCACTCCATAGAATAACACAACAGCAGTTACACCTCAACTAAATGTATGAGTGTTTGTTCAAGTTCTAGCCCCAGATTATCGGGTAGGCGGTCAGCACATAAAAGGGTCCCGTAATCGCTGGAAAATGAATCTGTAGTTGTGTCTCTTTTCTTAATAACAGTTTCTATGGGAGGGCACGGTCTCTGATACCGGGGTGAGGATGGTGTGGTCTATTTGACTATGCCGCGGATAATAAAATTCTTACGCGTGCTGGTACACTTTATCCGTGAGGTATGGTTTAAGTCCAGTGAGAAAACTAGGCACATCACTGTTCAGGAAATTATGAATTATCTCTCTGTGTCAGTAAACTAACAAAGCTCGGGCCAGTGTTCTTCTTCCCGTTACGACTTAAGTTGTTTGATGGTGCGTTAAATTTGTCTTTGGGTGTGCTTTCTTTGCTATAAGTTAGATAGCGGAATTCCAAACATAGAATCGCCTCAAAGATTAAAAATTTACACAGTCTCAACAAGTTCTGCGTCAGGGGAACTCTACACACTGTTTATGCTTTGCTTTGCTTAGATTGATTTCTTTATTGCTTTCTTAATGCTGGGATCGCACAGGTTACGATCACTCTGTATGAAAGAAAAAAAAGACATGTAATATACCGAAAACAAATAACCTTCTAAAGCGCGATGAATTTCCCGTTAAGCCTATAATACACTCGAGTATTTAATTATGTATTTAATAAACACTGCGCGCATTCTAGTGGTTAAAAACCCACATCTATAAAACTAGGACTTAACTGAATTTATTAATTATAAATTCCTTCGCGACTTTAAAAGTTAATTTAAGCATCTATTATCTTTTGAAATAATATAATAGATAGATCATTATATTTAAAACTGGAACTCTTGAGATGGTTTAATTAAATAGATTTAAATTAACACAGAATCCCTTTAAATAGAATGACTGAGCTAGACCACTGATCACTTTACACAATATATATATTACCGCTTTGCACAGAAATAGAAATCACTGCAAATATATATAAAATCCAGGGGAAAATCTATAACAAGATTTCAATAAAGCTAGTGCTTCTGTAAAGGTCTGGCCAGCGAGTGATAACGTGTCTAGTTCTTCATGGTCTATTTAGCTAAAATGAAATGTAAGTTGAGTGGGACATGATAAACTTGACAACTTATTTGATCTCACGAACTTTTGGGGATCTGACCGCCAAATCAAGAGAAGAAGCCGCCCCCCTGGTCTTCGTATCCGCTCGCTGCTGCCCGTTTCGCTTTCCCCCGTTCGCTCGGTTCCTCGATTGACACCGAGACGCGAAATTAGCGGCAAGCAACTGCGTCTCGTATCAGGGAAAACTACTGTCTTTGATAGCGCCGATAGTCTCCCCTAAGATCCCTCGGTCTGTCTCTTTGATCTCGTCGCTGTATCCTACATGAGTCCCGGTGGAATGCGTTCTGGCAAACGAAAAGTTACAACAAATGTTCAGGGGTTTTAATGTTATGAAAAGCTAAAGGTCCCTTTAAATCATCCATCATATCAGGGAAAATTCACTAGTCAAACTAGACGTACGTCACACTCACCATAGAGAAAAGCCGATAGGATCTACCATCATCATCTGTTTTTACATATGATAACATTTAGCTTCGCAACCAGATGATTAGCAATATGGGAATTACTTTCTCCTCTTTTTCAAATGTGAACGTCCAGAGCACGTCTTGCTTCAGTAACTATTTGTGGTGACAGCGACTTCATCCAGTGAACATTAAAACACCAATTTTGGCGTCCACCTTGTAAATAATATTCGCTATTAGGCTGGACTGGGGCTATCTTTGGCACCCCCACCTGACAGTATATGCTCAGGGATTATTGTATGTTTTCAATGGATACCAACATCACTAGTAGGTAAGCGAGATTCTGTGTGGCGACAGATTGACAGTGTGAGAGACAGAGAGAGTGAATATTTTCCTTTTATAATCATTGTACTAACTTCTCTTTTTTTCCGCTAAACTGAGTATCTTACTGAGTAGTAATTTAATGGGAACTTGTTCTTCACAGTCTATTCTGTAATCTAGTGCTTATCTTTGACCTTTGGGTTATTAACTTCTTTTGGGATATTTTCTCAACATGGGAGGGCACTTATTCGGTTATTTTCATATATCTGTAAACTTGATTTATATTGATTTCTATATGTTTGATGTTGTAAGAAGTTTAAAGTGATAATAAACTAAAATAAACTTAACTTAGTGAGTCGGTCAGATCCATACCCAAGTATCCATAGTTTTTCACGTTTGTGCGTATTGTTGTCACATAATTGTGTGTGCGTGGGGGGGGGGGGGGGGGGGGTAGTGTAACTTATATTTTATATAGGGAGAGAATGGACGTCTGATATTACAATATAGTCGTATAGATAGGTTGGACTAGAGAATCTACTCACTCCAGAGACTGATCTTCCTCTTACACTATTCCCTCGTGAAAATCTATTTCTTACACCTTTATTCTCACATATTTTACCACTATCACCTCTGCTCAGATGGGACCATAAATATCTTCTGACCTATCTTTAAAAAATTTACGACACTGGTTAGCAGAAGGTTACGTAGATGTTGAAAAAGTTTTTCAGGCTCCAGATGTATAAGGCACGTCTACTTGGTCAATGGGGGCAAAAGATATTGGAGGAGACTTTAAAAAAAAAAAACGAATCGAGCTTGCTTTGCACACTTTTTTCTCTTCAAGAAGCACATCATAGCAATTAAGATCTTGTTCTATGTTACGGATTACCATAGAACTTCTTTCCGTTTTTAGGTCATATTTTAGAAACTGCGTTATATCGAAACAGCGCTAATCGAACAGCGTAAGCCCGGGGGATTGGTGTACTGATATGGGTAATGTTTATGTTTGTAAATATTAGGATGTACAACAACTTATATTTTTCCTGAAGAAGGTGGCTGTCAAAACAAAGCCACTTATTAATAGCAATGTAAAATACATCCACACACACAGAGACCTCTTCCCTTCGCTTTTCTTCCTTTGGTATTAACTAAGAAAGAACGTATTTTTAAAAAGTGAGAATAAATAAAAGGCAATCAGATTTAAAAAAAGATTGATTGTCAGAGTATCGGTGTAGGTCACAACTGTACCTAAATGGGAATTAACATCGAAGGATAAAGAAGAACGAATAAGGATGTCCATGCCTTAATATGGCCACAGCTGCTTCCTATTGGAATGGAAATCTGCAGCGCTTTCCCAGGACAATAAAATTAGTGTGTACATAAATGTACGAGCTAAAAACTGTCCTACTCTATGCAGAAAAGTTGATTATCATCAAGGATATCCCGTTCAAAATATCAACATTAATCAAGAGATGCCACTTTCGCTTCTTCCATATCAAATGGCCACCGACCAGTCGAGTAGTACTATACAACAACAACAAATACCGCTGGAGGTTTAGATAGAATACGGAGACGGATATAATACATAGTAAATATCCAACCAGATTAACCAAACATGTCATTGACTGGATGCAGTTAGGAAAGACAATAAGGGGAAGTCAATAAGGACCTGGACAAGAACGGCGGAAACCAGAGCAACCGTGGCATGACGGGCAGTTTTTTTTTTTTTTTTTTTTTCAAGGAGGTTTGCCTCGTTTTGACCCGCAAACCTGTCAACCTATACAGAGGGTCCGTCGATTACATTTGGGCCGCATTCCAATAATTTAAAAAAAAAACCATGTGGTGTAATGCGTAAACTTGAATAAATAGACAGCTAAAAGTACAAATCCGTGACAAGCAAAGTTCCAGGCCTACTTTCCATGTTGTACTAATATGATTGTCATCGAGGCTTATTGGCTTTGATCATTCAGTGTAGTTTAACGCTAATTCATTTATCATGCTGATGAAAATGATTTGAAAGAACAAATGGCACCACAACAACCACGGGAGATGACCGATTCCTCTCACAAGATACAACTAAAAGCTTCCCCTAATTTTGTCGGATGTCAATCAGATCCTACTTGTTTGCCATTCTCAAACATGATGTAATGCTATGTACTCAGTCGTCAGTTAGTGTTCCAACCTGAAATATTTACTATAGCTGCTAATACTCAATATAAATTTACGTATGTAGTCCCCGGGCAGAGGAGACAAAACGGAATAGGGCTACTGAAAACATCCTCATGCATGTCGTACAAGGCCACTAATATGAGATTGTGCATGGGGCTGGCAACCTCACCATGTAAAACAAATTGTTACAGAAACCACTGCTACAAGAGTGTGTGAATCTTTGGTTCGGGCTTTCTTTTTTTTTTTTTGGGGGGGGGGGGGGGGGTGAAGAGATCAGCTATAGAATGTTTTATGTGTATCTTGTTTGTATGTAGAATGGGTGTTTATGTATCGTGTTTGTATGTACACAAGTGTTTGTAAATCTTGTTTGCATGTAGAAATATGTTTGTGTATCCTGTTTGTATGTAGACGCGTCTATGTATCTTGTTTGTGTATTTTTGTTTGTATGGAGAAATGTGTTTACGTATCTTGTCTATATGTATAACAGTGTTTATGTATCTTGTTTGTATGTAGAAGTGTTTCTGCATCTTGTTTGTATGTAGAAGTGTTTATGTATCTTGTTTTATGTAGAAGTGTTTATGTATTTTGTTTGTATGTAGAAGTGTTTATGTACCTCTTTAACCCCTCCCCATCTAGTTTTTTTTTGTGCTACATGAACAAATGATTCACCAGTGCAATTAACCCGTGAGCCATCTGGCAATTCCGCCCTATGTGAAACAGAGAGCGAAGCGCGGAGCATGGCGTAATAGATTCTTTGATCAGCGGGGAACACACGAGATAATCAGTCTCGTCGCGAGACGGACCTTGGATTGTTAAAACTTTCAGGGAAGTAATTACGTAGCTGATATTCGGCAGAGGCGGAAGAGGTGGTAAAATATTACGTTTGATTCAAGAATCAGGAACGGTCAAATTGGCTCTGGGTCTGGCATAAAAACTTTCGCATTAGAGAACGATTGAATGGAAATTTTTCAATATATGGATACCATGTCTCTCCGATAGCCATGGTCAGTTGCCCAGAAATCTATCTGAATTCACTAGCTCGTTATCTTAAGATTTCTCGTACAGAGTGAAAATTAATAGATTCCGTGGAGTGTTTCATTTTTCTGATTGCGGTAATTTATATACTAGATTTAAAGTGATTTAGTGTGTTTACAGTTTTCATTATATTTCACTGAGATTTTATGTGCTAATTAAATAACTTATAGCTAAATTTTTCCAGCCGTAAAGTAAATTTAATTACTCGCTATTTCCCAGTAACAGATGTTTTTAAATTGACTATACATACATTAAATAACTGTCTACTGACGGCATATATTATTTACTTCTATCCATTTTTTTGTAATTTTATAAATGACTAGTGTTCATATCACGCGTTAAAAGAACGACAGGATAGGCTAGACACGTGTGTTTTAAATCTAATTTATAACAGAGTGGTGAAGAGGTCCTATTTTAACAAGTGTTAGATATGATATTGATAATTTGGTTAAATGTTTATATGTTCTTTTCCTAAAATATAGGCTGATCAAACCTGAGTACTAGCGGCTTATTTTTTCTGATGGTGTAGCGTGAGGTTTTTATTGGCTCTAAGATCATCAGTATGGTACTGACAATACAGAAATATAATTTCTGCAGGAAAATGGTGAAGTCCCAGTGTATGAGAGAACTACTGATATCACAAATTAGTTACGGCTGTGAATGATCTGATCTCGAAAAAATTAATAGAGTGGAGACAGTCATAAAATGCCACCCCGCTGTGTAACTAACTGTGATATTAAAACAAGGAAACAGATTTCACTTAACAATTATAAAATTGACAAGTCGTTCAAATACAATTTCCTTATTATTAAGTATATACACTATCTACTCTTGTGCTGAAAGGTGGATGTTGGAAGATGGAATGCAATGGATTTGTAAATTTACACACACACATATATATATATATATATATATACATATATATATATATATATCTATATATATATATATATATATATATATATATATATATATATATATATATATATGGGTGTGTATATATATTACAAGTCTTCCAATTATAGGAACAAAATTATAGATATCAGCTTCGCTGTTAATCAATTATATTAAATGTATCAGCTGTGCTGTTAATCTTGTCTCTCACTACGCTAAATCACTTTTTCTTCCTTGACAGTTAATTGCTCACAATTGCCGACGGAAACGGTATTAATGTGTACTCATCTCTTAAAACAGTTCTGTCCTTCTTAATTTGATGCACACAACACCCGCTGATGATCGTTCCTTTAGCCCACCCAAGACTGAGGGGGACTAAGGATGTAGCTCCGGTACAATCACTGTGCTCCTGCGAAGTTCCAGGCAGCTGGATTGACTCGAACATAGGACCTCAGGTTGGATGACACGAATAAACCTGTAACAAGGCAAAAATAGGGGCTAATTTCTGTCATCAAGCCCACCTATTTCTAGTGTATATGAAATGAGCGTGTCTCAGGTGTCTGCGTGTAGGATGAATGACAACATGGCTCAGTATGATTTAGCAATAGCGAGACAAGACAGGTGTCTACTTGCAAAACGTTCTTTCTAATAATTCAATACATGAATACATCCAATAATGTGTACACCGTATGATACAACCGTTTCCTTGCACCTATAATATACCAGGCCATATCTGATAAGTGCTATATTGGCTGGTAAAAATATATCCTACCTAACAATACTGTAAACAAACAACCCACCAAAAACAAGAAAAAAACAAAAAAAAAACAAAAAACATGTAGTTATAGTTTATATGAGTCCTAACAAGGACTGTTTGGTTATATTTCGGGTTGGTTTTCTTCTTCAACAATCATACCAGGAAATACAATCCTTATACCTACTTCCCCAAGATATAATCAGTATACCTGATAAATTCATAGTGAAACAAAATCTAAAGTTATATTAAATATATAAAGGTGTAGGCTATTTTCTGGTGGTTTCCTTCTTCAACAGTCATACACAATCATTATACATGATACTATAACATACAATCATTATACATGATATAGTCATAGGTTATATTTCAGGTTGGTGTTATATGAGCTCTAAAAAGGACTGATAGGTTATATTTCAGGTTGGTTATCGTCTTCAGCAATCATATCAGGAAATACAATCATTATACCTAATTCCCCAAGATACAATCAGTATAACATACATTCATAGTAAAACAAAATATATTAAATATATACAGGTGTAGGTAGTATAAATGACACACAAAAAATACAATCATCAACCAAGATCTCCTTACTCGGAGCAAGCAAGAGGACATGCACACCATCATAGCTGGCAGACGCTGGAGCTGGGTTGGCCATGTCCTCAGAAGAGACCCCGATGTCATCACAAGAACAGCTATGCTTTGGACCCCTGAAGGAAAACGAAAGAGAGGCCGACCAAAAACAACCTGGCGGAGGACTGTGGAGGCTGAGATGCAAAGAATGAACCAGAGTTGGGGCACTGTACGAAGGATGGACACCGACCGAGCAATGTGGAATCAATTTGTTGTTGCCCTACAAGACGCCACTAGGCGTGATGGCCACTGACTGCTTTGACGTTCGGCGGTTAAGGATCAAAGAAGAAGAAAGTAGGTAGTATAAATGACACACAAAAAACACAATCATTATATACCCTGATGTAGGCCTATTCTTCCTACAAGTGTATAGTAAGTTTATTACCTACCCTCTAAGATTAATACAAAACCCAGATTATGGACTCGAATTTAGTGAAGCAAGAGTGCGCCC
>JAMPIV010014106.1:0-57444 GCA_024509875.1 Oreohelix idahoensis
TGTCCAGATACTTCTTTAATAAGTTTACATGATAAACTTTCTCCTTCCCCTTTTTGTCAATTTTATAGTTTGTTCTAGACACCTTCTCTAGAACCGTATAGGGACCTTGCCAACCAATTTGTAATTTATTCTGGCTACCGGGTAGTAGAAGAAGCACTTTCTCTCCCACAGCTAGTTCTCGGTCCTTTGCCTTCCTATTAAAATATGCTGCATGTTTCTTCCTGGCTTGTTTCAAATTATCATTTGCCAGTTTCCATCCAGCTTTCAAACGAGTGGTCAGTTCGTTCACGTATTGATAAGATGAGGTAACAGTCTCTTCCGCCTTCTCATCTGTCCAGGTCCTTAATAAAGCTTCTAATGGACCTTTTATTGGCCTCCCAAATAGCAGAGTTGCGGGAGCCGTCCCGGTTGAACTATGTGGTACCTCCCGATACGCAAACAATGCTGCGGGCAGGAATTGATCCCACAGATCCGGTTTTTCGTGTGCCAGCTTTCTCAGGATAGAAATGAGAGTTCCGTTGAACCTCTCTACCTGGCCATTCCCTTGCGGATGATACGGACTACAATGAAAGTGTCTGGCTTGAAATAGCTTAAAAACTTCTTCCGTTAGTTTTCCCTTGAACTGAGAACCATTATCCGTCAAGATTTGATGCGGGAATCCTAATCGGGTAAATATTGTAAGTAGTGCCTCTGCTACATGTTTTGAATCAATTGATGGCAGGGCTACCGCCTCTCCCCACATAGAACAAGTGTCCACCAGAGTAAGGATGTAACTGTTCCTCCTCTTGGTCCGAGTGAGAGGTCCCACAATATCCACTGCAACCCTCTCGAAAGGTGTTCCCACTATGGGCATTTCCCCTAGAGTTGCAGGAGCAGTCCAGTGCTTTGGAGCTACCCTTTGACATTCAGGGCAGGATTTGACATATCTTTTTATATCCTCCGTTATCCCTGGCCAGAAGTAATGACAAGCTATACGCTGTCCTGTGGCGCTGATCCCCATGTGACCACTGAAGGGAATCGCATGCCCGAGTTCCATCACTTTATCTCTATATGAAGTGGGAAGAACCCGCTGGTTGTGACCATTTGTTCCAGTTCCGGCCTTCCTGTATAATAGTTTGTTCTTCATGAAATATTTCCCCCTTGCTCGGAGGTGTGTGGCATTTGGGCAATTTTTTAAAACATGGCTTGAGTGTCCTATTCTCAGCCTGCGCCTTCCTCATCTCCTCTGGATGAGCATTTATAGGTTCACCTTCTTCCTCCTTCTTCTGTGACCTGGTCTGCACTGTCGCCATGATCACAGGCCTCTCGGGATTCTCCAAGAAGACGTATCTACACCCCAATATCAGAGGGTAGATTGGTTCATCTATCACTGCTGCTCTGATTTCTCCTTCCACATAGCGAGTTTTCACCGTTATCCTTGCGATGGGAAGTGTCATGAGTGGTATGTCCTTAGTCGCCCCTTGTATTTCCACTGTTTCTGTGGTATACTGACTTGGGTCCACTAGGCTAGACTTCACAACGGAATCATAATCCAAACCTGTATCATAAAGGCACCTTATGGTGACCCCATTACAAATAACATCCTCACAAACTGGGGGGTGATAAGGTTCCTGTTGTCCATTAGGATTAACCTTTAATCTTTGCGTCCCCGACTTCATTGCAGCAATGTTTGAAGGTTTCCTTCTACAAAATTCGGTGTTATGGTTATCTTTCTTGCACCATTTACACCATCTTTTTCCTTGGTTCAACGGTTTTCTTTCATTATTTTTTTGGTCATTGAACTGTGAGTTTCTGTCGCGATAGTCATTTCTTGGCCGCTCAAAGTTTGTCCTACCTTTATTTCCCTGCTCTCTATTATCAAATTTACTAAATTGCTGTGGAGCTTTAAAATTGTCTATGTGCTTCTTTTTAGCACCACTTACCTCTGCCTGGGCTGCCTGATACCTCTCAGCGACATTTAAAACCTCTCCCAATTTCTCTGCACCTTGTTCCATGAGGAATTTTCTCATGTCTGGAGCCATGGACTCTCTCAATTGCTCAATCATGATCATTTCTTTAAGATCTTGGGTCTTCCCCAGAGCAGTCCATTTCTCCAAATAGGTTTCCAGTCTGGCAGAGAATTGGTGGTATGTCTCCCCAGACAACAGTTTGGCATTTCTAAATTTCTTACGATAAAATTCCCCATATTTTTCGTACCTCAATAACAAAGCCTGCTTTAACATGTCATAATTGTCTTGGTCTTCTCTGTTCATTTTTGCGAAGACTTCATAAGAAGTACCTCTCAGTCCCTGTGATAGCTTTAAACTCCACCTCTCTCTCTCTAACCCATATGTAGTAGCTAATAACTCGAAACGTCCTAGGTACCCCTCTATGTCATCGTCTTTTTCAACAAAATGGTCTAAATGAAACCCCATAGCTGAGTTTGAGGCTCCCAGACTGGGCGTAGCATCTGAGGCAAAAGGGCTGGCACCATTTTCAGGAGCCTGGCCTTGTACTTCCAGCTCCCTTAGTCGTAATTCGTGCTCCCTTTGCAACCTTCTATCTTCTGCCTCCCTTTCGGCCTTTTTATCTTCTGCCTCCCTTTGCTGTCGTTTTTCTTCTGCCTCAATCTGCAGCCTCTTAGTCTCAGCCTCTAACCTCTTCTCTTCAGCCAACCTTTCAGACTCTAATTTTCTTTCAGCCTCTTTTTCTAATCTTCTTTCTTCCCGTTCAATATATTTATCACATTCAGCCGTTACGTATTGAATTAAAATCTGACCATCCATTCCCATCTCCTTTGCGGTCAGCACAGCAGCTGATCTAAATTTGGCAGCTCCGCAATACTTTCTAAACAAATCTAGCAATAAGCAAAGTAAAATTTCCAACCACTAAAGTACTTATAATTACTCTAGACTAAAATAATTCTAATTAATTAATTAACTAACACTGGCTGTGAAGATTCACCAACTTCTAATTGCCCTTTTAATTTAAAGGGACACTTTTAATTTTAAGGGAATTTTACAATTTTGTTCCCCTAATTTTATTTCTCTCACCAGGAGATCCTTATATTACTGTTTATGCTAATTATCCCTGGACAAGACCCCAATATATGTAGTGGTTTTGATGGTATTGTATGATGGTGATATTACTAAGTGTGATGTATGAGGTCAGCTGTGAAGGCTCCTGAGTTAAAATGTAGCTGTGAATTTTCAGAAGGCCTTTCTTGCTACCACTACGACCTCACACCTATCTTTTTTTCTAATGAATGTGGCTACGTTAAAATCTAGGGTATTGAATGTAATGTGTTGTATTGACATATACAAACACACACACACAGATATTAAATAATATAATATTATCAATAAAATTTAGAACACAATGAACTAAATTCAGCTGGTGAAATTTTAGAAAGTAAATCTTTTTAAAATTTATTTGTTCTGAACCAAGGTTTTATTTTGGCAAGAACATATGAAAAGATTTTGGAATTTATGAGTGAATGGCATGAATAAATGGTATGATAAATAAAAGGTATGTACGTATACAATTTTCACGAGTAGTTAATATTTCTACAGTTCATAATTTTATTTTCCCTGGGAGAACGATGAATAGATGTGCTGTTGGGGTGGCTTCATCCCTCCCTGTCTATGCCTACCAACATTGTCCATTAATGATAGAAGGAAATGGGATGTTTTAGTAGTAATTCACTTTGGGTGCTATGTCTATGAAGTTGGTGTAAATCCAGCAGACCAGCCTGCTTACGTAACTTTGAAAGAGTAGCTCTGGTGCTGGAATCTGGTGGCCCCACCTCTCCGTGCTTGGGGGCAATATATCGGGTGGCCCCACCTCTCCGTGCTTGGGGGCAATACAAGGCTGTTCTGCCGAGATGCGACACTGCACGGGTCCTCACTGTCAATTATTTACCCAGCATTTGACACCACCTTTTGGTGTCAACATAAAAAACTCACAGCTCTGAAATAAAGTATTGGTTTAGGTTCAGAACCTTACCTAAGGAGCCACTTCTACACGTAACAATTTACAATAACACCACTTAGACAGGGTCAGATCTCTCTGACCATACAACACATCTTACCAAGTTGGTTTCACATAGGATAAGTTCTCCCAGACTACATATTCCAAAATATGTTTATTAGCTTCTTGCCCTAGGATAGGATAGCTGATATGTTCCACTGATCTCAACACTTGATCTGTCCTTCCTAATCCTTGCTGGAGTTTATATATATTGTTTGTCCCTAGACCCTGAACTAGGGCGGGGGGTCTAGAGCAAATCCTTACTTGTTGTAAGGCTAGATTTCGATATGGCAGTATCAAATCACTCGAAACATTAAACAATATTTAAAATATACAAAGAAATAATTTCAATCTTACCAGATTATGAATAAAAAACACAGAAATGCTAGCAAAACTCAGCTGAGCTGCTGGCTATAGTATGGCGTTGTTACGTACATTTATTACCTAAGGGGGTAGTCTTCGGTCCTGCCAAATGTACGCACCAGTCTCAATATAGTTATATTATTTGTGCGGTCGAATGATTCGCGCACTGACGTGCACAAAGCAGTGTGAGTTGCTTTGGGACGCACGGGTAACCTAGTTGAGTAGTTTCTGACGTCATGATTTGGAGGGGCAACATGGACCTTGTTTATGTCCGTGAGTGATATATTATTATTGTATTTCATGGCACGTTTATGGAAGCCATTTATTCTAGTGATCTGTATTGGTCTTCAGGTCGAAACCAATAGCAGTAATGTCACGTAAGTTATCGCCCCAATTCTTAATGTATGCTGTATTGTAAGGCCGCTCTTATACCAGTCTAGCGGGAATATGTTATTCCTAGAATGGACCTACAGAGTCGTTAGCCTTTAGGATTCGTATCGTAGAAGAAGGATTCCTACGAGTGGGAAAGAAGTTAATTTGATTGCAGTATTTATATGTGTAAACGCCTTTATTGTAATGCCAAAGTCGTGGCATGTTTTGAGAGGTTAGTTAAAACCTAAAGATACTAACTCAGATACCTCTTCATATATGTACCAGTGAATATCTATTGAGTCTACGTTATATGGAACTATGTCTTGGATAGAAACAGTCTCTTATTGGACGAATGCGGGAGTTCGTGGTATGGGAGTACATGCTTAAGTGGATGACCTCAAGCAAGGTCAACGGACATTCCCTTGCTGTTAAAACCTAGTAGGAATATTATTGGATTCTTATTACTTACGTGAGAGAGGATTTTAGATATGAATGACCAGAGATGTATCGTTTTATCGGAACTGTCACTACTATGTATAAATTGTTCATCGTACCTGTCAAGGAACATTGTACCGTCTTGTCAAACGTTTTCGTACCACGTAATAAATTATAATAACTTTACCGACGAGTTGAGTATGATCATGTTGGCCTGATTTTGCCTTCCACTCGTTGAAGTTCTGTTGGATAGCTCTTCATCTAATTTTCATTCTACATTCGCGTCAAGATGCTAGTACACTGGTACCTCTGCTACTAGCTATCATGTTACCCAAAAAGAGCGCTCAACAGTAAATGGTATGCCAGTGTGGTCTGGAAATCAATAATTTCAAAGGAAACGTACCCTATACAAGTATCGGTTGAATGGAAGATTTGTACTTTCAAGGCGACAACATCTTGGAATCTACTGTGTTGGTGAATCACAATCAACTTACGGACAGGGTCAAGGTCATCAATCAACATCCACGTCAGGTTGTACAGTGACTGTCTACCTTGGAATCACCTCTTCGTCAGTATTGCGTGCGAGCTGTGGTCTAATACTCAGAACGAAGTATTTATCCTCAAACGTACATCCACGGAGACGAGGCACATTGATTTTTTACCTGCACGCGAGATGAGTATAACGTGTTTTCGTTGTACACTTTATTACGTTTAGCTGTGCCTCATGTAGTTATGTCCACATTTATATTTTTCATGTTACATGTTATATGTGTTGTATTCTTCGTGGGAGGTAGGGAGGTAGATCTGTCGAACGAGATCCATCTCGAAGCCAATTCGGGCTCTTCGTCAGACTCATTTTGTAGGGCTCATTTTGTAAGTTTCAATTGAGCGATAATTCCGGTACAAGGCTAGAAACCTTGCCGAAGTTCCGATCGCTAGTTGTCCCTTATAACAGTATCTTTTTAGCTGTTTCGTCACGTTTTTAATTGTTGTTTTCTTAGTTATTTTACTCGTATTTAGTTTTATGATGAATTTTGTTTGTATTATGCGTCCGTCTAATCTTCCTGTCGTTCAGTTTTCTACAAAGAATATGTTTTTACACTGTGTTGTCAATTGTCTTGTGCATTATTGGATCGTAGATGTCATCGTAATTTTTTACGACATTCTATTTTAGTTCCACATTTTTATTTTATTTGATTTCTACGACTGTAGTCATTTGTCTTGATTATCGTGTCGTGTCAGTATTGTGCTACTGTCTGTCACGTTATTGCTTTCACACCATTACATGTTATAAATTACATTATTAATTATTAATATTATTGCCTATTATATAACTTGATTTTACCGTTCTAGGACAGGAACGAAGACCACTAGTTGTAGTAACACTTTTAAGTAGTATTATTACATAATAATATTGAAAAATGTCTACCTTAGACTATTTCATTAAGCAAGCAAAAGCTCTTCAGATGGCTCCTGATGAAGTAAAAGCATTTGCACTTGCAGAATATAAGAAAGCTCAAGAAATAGAAGCCGAACAGAGGAAGTTAGAAACTTTAAGACTAGAAAAACTTCAATCTGAGTCTGTGGAGAATGAGAAAAAAATGAGACTAGCCGCTGAATTAGAAGAGAAACGATTTCAGCGTGAGTCCGAACAGAAAAAATTCGAGGCTGAAGAGAAATTTAAAAGAGATGCGGCAGAAAAAGAAAGACTACTTAAAATTGAAATGGAAGTTAAACAAAATGAAATGCAAAATAAACAGAAGGAAATGGAAGAAAGAAGATTAATAGCTGAACAAAATACATTACGACTTCAGCTTGAGATGGAAGAGAATGATAGAAAACGACAGCATGAACTGAAATTAGCAGAGTCAGAATATGAGAGACTTAGGTTAACTCAGGAAGCTAATTCTCAGAGAACTTTTGAAAGCCAAACTTCATCCAGACATGACCATTTTAAGGAAATTCACCTTAAATTACCAAAATTTAATCCCCCGTCTGATGACGTGATATTCTTCCTAGATAGGTTTGAGGCCACTTGTGTGTCTTATAACGTGGATAAAACACTGTATTGCACATATTTATCCAGGTTACTTACTGGGGATGCTTTAGCAGTTTATCATACTACCAGTATTAATGAGAAGAATGATTATAATGCTCTTAGAGCCGCACTTCTGAAGAAATTTCAAATGTCAGAAGATGAATACCGATTAAGATTTCGTACATTGCTACCGCAATCAAGCAGAAATTTCAGTGATTTTCTGTCACAAATACGACTCACCCTCGAAAGATGGATCGAATTATCCAAAATTGAAAAGTCGTATGAAGGTCTCTTCGATTTACTGATGCGCGATAAGGTACTATCGTCTGTAAATCCTACATTTCTCGCATTTTTACACGAACGGAAACCTTTATCAATGAAAAACTTAGAAGAACATGCAAAAAATTTTTGCACTGCTCACCCAACCATGGATCTGAGTAATGCACATATTAAGAGTGATTTGCCTGTTGCTTTTGCAGCACAACAAAACAATTTCCCACGCAATCGTTCCTTTAGTACTGACAGGTATGTCAATAAGGGAAATAATTACAATTTTAACAATGATAACTTTTACAAAGGGAAGCAATTTCAACAATCTGCTCCATTTAATGTTTCTTGGAACCAAACTCATAGATCGCGAGATTTTGGTAACAATAATTTTAAAAATAATCAAGGACATTATAATAAACAAAACTGGAGATCAAAATCTCAGGGTTCACAAAACAGACAATTTTTTGGAAATAAACCATTTAACCAACATCATAACGATCATTCTACAAATTATCGGACTCATCCAAATTTTAACTCAGGCAGAAACTACAATTGTGGCAATTTTAATGACAATAATCACAATCGATCGCGCCGACGAGATAGATCGTTGAGTAATACACATAGACATTCTAATGTCGCTTTAAGTGATACACAGGCTAACATTGAACAGGGTAAAGTAGCTGAAACTCACAATGCTATGTCTTGTTCTCTTGATTGTACCCAGGTGAAAGACTGTCCAGAATGCTCGACTCTTTTCCAGCCTAAGGCGATCACGACGCTGCGTTGCGGACATACCTTGCCTAGTCTACCTGCAGTCTGTACGGCCACTGCTGCGTCAGTACACCAGGGACAGGGCTCTCTTATGTTTAACAAGGGATTTGTCAATAACATTTCATGCTCTATCCTATTTGACTCAGGTTGTAGCACTGTGGGCGTCCGGACTTCGCTGATCAACCCAAGTTGTGCCACGGGCAGGGTTGTCAAGTGTGTGACTTTTGGTGGCACCATTGAAACATTTCCCACCGCTATTATTGACCTTCTTCTTCTTCTTCCGTCCTTAGCCAAAGACCGACCAAGCAGTCAGAGGCCATCACGCCTTGTGGCGTCTTAAGGGCAACAGCAGATTGATTTTCTCTGTTGTAGTTTCCCATCACGCCTAGCGGCGTCTTTAGGGCAACAACAAATAGATCCATCTGCCGCTGTTTCCGTAATCGGTGTGACAAGCCAACGGGTGATCAGCCCATTGGGCATTATTGACCTTAACACACCATTTTTTTCAGGAAAGATCCAGGCATGTCTCCTTCCGAATCCAATTTGTGACGTAATACTGGGTCGCATACATGGTATAAAAGAGTGTACACCACAGCAAATTGCTGAATGGGAAGAGCGACATATTCAAACTGCAAATGCAGTAGTGACTAGAGCGCAAGCTACTAATATGTCGCATGATACACCTATTGAACCTACAGTTCATACTACCAGTGATGATGATGCTCCTATTTCACGGGAGTTGTTTGCAACATTGCAAAAGAATGATGATTCATTAAAAAAAATTTTTCATTATGTGAACAAAAAGAATACCAGCAACAAACTTGCAAAATCTAGACATGACTTTATACTTAAAAATGGGATTTTGGTTAGAGTAATACGGGAAAAGGATTCATCCTTATGTTATCAGATCTTAGTCCCATCCTCTATGAGATCTCGTATATTACGACATGCGCATGACTCGCAATGTGCGGGCCATATGGGTTTTTCGCGTACCAAATCCAGAGTGCTTTCGGCATTCTACTGGCCAGGCGTCCATAGGGACATCACTCTCTACTGTCGGTCTTGTTTGATATCTCAGGAAGTTAAGGTACGGGGTCCATTTCATGCGGCTCCTATTCAAGCTGCGGACATCCCGATTAGACCATTTGATAAAATGGCTATAGACATTATTGGTCCGATGCTTCCATCTGCTAGAGGGCATACGCATATTCTTACGTGCATTGATATGTGCACTCGCTGGCCTGAGGCCATCCCTCTCAAGAACACTTCATCTGCCAGTGTAGCAGAGGCATTGATGTTAATCTTCTCACGCATTGGTTTTCCACGGAAAATCTTGTCGGATCATGGGGTTCAGTTCATTTCTGAATCCATGTCTCAAGTTATGAAAACATTAGGTATAGAAAGATCTCTTAGTTCTATTTATCATCCGATGTCAAATGGGTTAATTGAGCGTCTCAATAGGACACTCAAGCAGTTGTTGGGTAAGATGACCTAAGACCATCCCCAAGACTGGGATCGGGTCATACCCGCGGCTCTGTTTGCGTATCGCGAAGTACAAAATCAAGCCACGGGGTTTTCTCCATTCCAGCTTGTTTTTGGCATGCAACCACGCGGTCCGGTGTCGTTAATCCACGACTTATTGGTTGACGAGAATATTGAAGAGGAAACTCAATCCTCTTATGAGTATGTGATCTCTCTGAGAAAGAGAATCATAGATGCTTGTAGACTAGCTACTGCATCATCCGAACAAGCCAAAGAAAAAGCTCGTCTATTTGCAAACAAGTATAGACGTCTTCGCCAGCTCATACCTGGTGATGAAGCTTTTGTCTTACTACCTGCGCATAACAATCGTCTTTTAATTACCTGGAGAGGTCCTTTCAGGATCATCTCTAGAATATCCGATGTCGACTACATCGTTGATGTTAATGGTAAACATAAAACCTTCCACATTAACATGTTGAAGGAGTATTACTCACGTCCTGATTATCTACAGTCAGTGTTCCAGGCAACTGACGATCCTACACCTCCTATTCAACACTATTCTAGTTTGTCTGTCATCCAAGAAGAAGAATCTTCTTTCGATGATGTACAACTACCAATACCAGTTGTACCACTCCATTCCACTGAGAAATGGAATGATGTTACAATCTCATCTACTCTTTGGGCTGATCAACGTCAGCAAGTCTCTAATATTCTACACTCGTATGAGGATGTCCTCACTGACATCCCAGGTCATACGTCAGTCATCCAACATGACATTATTCTGACTGACGATACGCCTATTCGAGTTCGCCCATATCCTATCCCTTTACACTTTCGTGATAAGGTTGATAAGGAATTAAATGAGATGCTTCAATTAAATATAATTGAACCATCTTCATCACCATATTCTTCTTCTATGGTAATCATTAGGAAGAAGGACAACAATATACGTCTTTGCGTAGATTACAGGAAATTGAACAAAGTTACAAAATTCGATGCGGAACCGTTACCTCTTTTAGACGACTTATTGGAGAGGTTATCTCATGCCACATTCTTTTCGAAATTTGACCTTTCAACGGGCTATTGGCAAGTGCCACTAACTCCTAAAGCAAAGCCATTCACCGCTTTCTCGACGCCACGGGGTCTTTTTCAATGGAATTTTATGCCATTCGGATTAATGAATGCGCCAGCTACCTTTGTACGCATGATGTGCCGCATATTGTCTCATCGTCCCGATGTCATTACTTATATAGATGACATCTGTCTTTTCAGTGACTCTTGGGATGAACATATTCATGGATTAAAAGCTTTACTTTCTACCTTACGAGATTATAATTTAACAGCAAAACCTTCAAAGGCTTTTGTCGGTTTTCATGACATCTCATTTCTGGGTCACCGCATAGGTCATGGTTTCATGTATACAGAAGACAGTAACGTCTCTAAAATTTTAAACATCTCAGCACCTAAGACAAAAAAAAACAAGTTAGGTCTATTTTAGGACTAATACAGTTCTATTCAAAATTCATCCCTCATTTGTCTACTATAACTGCACCTTTTTCGTCTCTGCTGAAAAAAGGCACATCTAATGTAATAAAGTGGTCGCAGGATCACCAAACGGCGTTAGACTATATAAAACGATTTTTTTCAAAAGAACATTTTTTGAGGTTGCCTAACAAAAATCTCACTTTCATCCTTCGCAGTGATGCATCTTCTTACGCTATTGCTGCAGTTTTGATGCAGGAATATAACGGCACCTTATTTCCGGTGATGTACGTGTCCAGAAAACTTACGGAGAGCGAACTCAAATACTCCGTTCTGGATAAAGAGCTCCTAGCGTTGGTGTGGGCAATCACAAAACTGGAACGTTACCTCCTTGGTTCACACTTTGTGGTGGAATCTGATCAAAAAGCTCTTACCGCACTGAACTCTAAGAACGTCAAATCATCGAAGTCAGCGCGTTACGCTATAGCGCTTCAACCATTCAATTTTGAAATACGAGCTATTCCTGGAGTGAAGAATGTGTTCGCAGACTGTTTGTCGAGATGCCCAAGCGAACTTGTCGAAACTAAACCACTTCCAGATGTTGAAACATCCTCACCGATAACATGAATAACTTTCTACATTTTCATTGATTATACATCTATAAAGACTGTTCATATAACTGAAGTATTCGTATAAATATATCTTTAAGGATATACTTACTTATAGATTATAACATTACTTCTTGTGTAGTAACGTTTTATTAAAACGGGAACAGTGGTATTAGAGTAACAATTTATTAGTACTGCAACATTGGTACTACAGTAACTTTTTATTAGTATGGAAACATTGTTAAAAGCGACAAATATACATTTGTTATTCCTATGGAACATATTACACTACATATCGTGTTCGAGAATATATTTTATCGTGTATGGAACATTGAGAACATCGTCTCATCGATTACTAACTAGTTGTAACTGAACACACACATATACTAACTTTCTTAGTTGTCACGTAATACCTGCATTCACGGGTCTTAGTTATGATATCTCACTGTTAAGATCACTAGTCAACCATACTAGTGATAGAAAACATTAAGTGTGTTGATTCTTAAAGTGTTTAATTTTGCATTGCTTCATTTTTGCACATTGTATTTTCAATTTTTCTGTTTTATTGATTCTCTTGTCATTGATTATCATCAGTGTTACTGTTCATTTTTATTTTTGAAATCATATGTTTCGAATTTTTTTTTTAGAAAACTTAGTTGAATTTTATTATCATCTTTTTTTTAATGGTTTTTTTCATTTTCATTGTCAACTTCTTTTACTTCGAATATTACCACATCGTTCCAAAGTAGGTCGATGGTGGATGTGTGCTTTAATGCATACTATCATTTAGTTATATTGTTTTCGTTTAATATTCTTTTCTTAATATGATATAACTTTATGCATTTCATAAATCTTGTTGTAGTTTTGACTCACCTCTCCCGGGTACTAAGTTCAAAAAAAATTTATAGAATTAATTTTTTTAAGGGGAGGTAATAAGGGAGCTGTTACGTACATTTATTACCTAAGGGGGTAGTCTTCGGTCCTGCCAAATGTACGCACCAGTCTCAATATAGTTATATTATTTGTGCGGTCGAATGATTCGCGCACTGACGTGCACAAAGCAGTGTGAGTTGCTTTGGGACGCACGGGTAACCTAGTTGAGTAGTTTCTGATGTCATGATTTGGAGGGGCAACATGGACCTTGTTTATGTCCGTGAGTGATATATTATTATTGTATTTCATGGCACGTTTATGGAAGCCATTTATTCTAGTGATCTGTATTGGTCTTCAGGTCGAAACCAATAGCAGTAATGTCACGTAAGTTATCGCCCCAATTCTTAATGTATGCTGTATTGTAAGGCCGCTCTTATACCAGTCTAGCGGGAATATGTTATTCCTAGAATGGACCTACAGAGTCGTTAGCCTTTAGGATTCGTATCGTAGAAGAAGGATTCCTACGAGTGGGAAAGAAGTTAATTTGATTGCAGTATTTATATGTGTAAACGCCTTTATTGTAATGCCAAAGTCGTGGCATGTTTTGAGAGGTTAGTTAAAACCTAAAGATACTAACTCAGATACCTCTTCATATATGTACCAGTGAATATCTATTGAGTCTACGTTATATGGAACTATGTCTTGGATAGAAACAGTCTCTTATTGGACGAATGCGCGAGTTCGTGGTATGGGAGTACATGCTTAAGTGGATGACCTCAAGCAAGGTCAACGGACATTCCCTTGCTGTTAAAACCTAGTAGGAATATTATTGGATTCTTATTACTTACGTGAGAGAGGATTTTAGATATGAATGACCAGAGATGTATCGTTTTATCGGAACTGTCACTACTATGTATAAATTGTTCATCGTACCTGTCAAGGAACATTGTACCGTCTTGTCAAACGTTTTCGTACCACGTAATAAATTATAATAACTTTACCGACGAGTTGAGTATGATCATGTTGGCCTGATTTTGCCTTCCACTCGTTGAAGTTCTGTTGGATAGCTCTTCATCTAATTTTCATTCTACATTCGCGTCAAGATGCTAGTACACTGGTACCTCTGCTACTAGCTATCATGTTACCCAAAAAGAGCGCTCAACAGGCGTCCCTGAACTTATTTCTATTTACTTCATTGGAAATCACCACACTTAAAATTTACTGTGTCTATCACTGGACAACTATTGAGGAATGGCAAAAAAAAGCGCGTCTGAGCGCTGATAATATGATTGTCTGTGGCCAATGAATGCCTTGTGTTTTTTCAAATTCAAATTTCCTACACTAAAGTCATTTCAGTCATGCTTCAGTCAAGTATGGATTTTTATCTGTTAGTCCGTCCGTCTCTACTTGCGTTTTCACAAAAAACGTACTTGGTTTTTGAACCAACCTATCCGTCTCCTCTACAAATTTTGTCTTTAAATTTATTTTTAGCCACAGCTCCCACCAATGTCCCTCTCTTTCATTCTAACTAGATTTGGACACTTGAGTCTCAAGGTCGCGGTTTTTGTGCAAATTAGTGACATGTTTGATTCAATGCAGTCTTTCGCTGATGTGAACAACACAGTCTTTTGTCAATGTCTTCATTATTATCTATCCGTCTGTATAAATAAAAGCATATTATTTCACTGCTCAAAATGGGCCATCCGGCCAGCTAATTTTTATATTCCTAACATTAGTATTAAGAAAAAGTTACTTTTTTAATTTTGTAATATTTCAAGCATCTGCGTTGTAATGCTTTTGCCGCTGAATTCAAATAAAAGGCTTGGTATCGCATAAGCGTCCCTTTCCGTACCTCGTGTCAATTTGGGGACGTGAATTTTCCTTTCCCCCCCAATTGCGTCTCCTAAGCCTTGCTAGTCTCACGCAATTTTTCAGTCATATTTTTTTCCTTTTGATCCGCCGTTCTCATCCCGTTCAAATGGTAACCGTTTTGACTTCCCGTCTAGCAAGTCAATTTCCATGGCGGGTGATGACCCGCGGCGTGGGCGATCATGCCTTCTAGTAACTTACGCATTCTTTTTATCCCTACATTTTATCCTTTGGAGATATTTTTACGTTGTATCACTGTTAATTTTATGACATTGTGTAATCTTATGGAGGAGATCGGCGCACTGATGGAGTGGTCCGTATGCAATAAAAATAATCATTAAAACCAAAACCAATACCGTTAGGCTCCTTAAGAAGCATAGGCGTTCACAAAAATTATGCCAAACTTTCATATCTTGTGCAATCCGGTCAAGGTCATCATGTCTTCTTTGTTTTTAATTTATGTTTTCAATTTCCTTTTCCATGTGTTTTTCAATCTTGCATTAACTCTTTTACACTATGGATTCCAGAAGGAGAACTGCCTCGTAAAGCTATCAACAGGTTTCCTGAATATGTGTCACACCCAAAGCCAGCGTCTTCTTCTCGCCCCTTGTTAACTTGGCACTTGTCTGGTTGTTGTCATAGTTCCCACATTGATGATAATACAATATATAATTAAAATGAAATAATTAAGAGGCTGTCTTAACACCTTACTTATCTACTTAATCGTTCCTCTTCTAGCCTGGCGTGTATAGGTTTTCCAGAAATTGTCACAATATCTTATCGACTGTCTTCCTCCTGGCCTGGTTCTAATCTAGTCCTCAGTCCTTCAGAGATAGTCTAATGTTGTCCTCCCAGCGAACTATGGGTCGTCCTCGAGGTCTGGATCCCCAGCTCTTGTTTCCCATATGTATCGTGGTAGCCCATCTTCTCCCATTTTGCAGGCACGGCCAAACCGTCGTAATGTGGACTGTCTTAATATCTCCAGCCTGAACTCCTACTTGTATTTAAGAACCAGGGTTAGGAAAACAAAATATAACAGTGCAGGTACATATTAACCCCCGCTCTTTCTAACCACTACTACTATTACATTTTCCGGAAGCGAACAAAATCCATGCCACGTTTTTTTAAGCGCTCAAATATGGAAATAATGATAGAGAAGAGAAATTGATTTGTGAATCAGATGACGGAAGTTTCTCAGACTTGTACATCATTAAAGTTGCCGAGTTTTCTTCCAATACGAACAAAAATAAACCGTAGCACTTTTCTATTTTGGGATGACAGGGGAATACACAAAACTTCCATTTTTTGGCAGTTTGAGACTTTAGAATTGTGGTTCATGGATTAAACATGAAAATAACATTAAAATACAGCTATTGTTTGTTGGTAAAAGTTAATTTACACCTGCATCTTGGCAGGGTCGGGCTTAGTAACTGCGGAGCCCTGATTTAGACTGTAGTGGAGGGGCCACCTGGACTTAAATAGTTTTATTGTAACATGTTTTATGTGAAAATATATCAAACATATATCGACACTGCTGGTAAAATTTACATTGAGACTAGTAAATTATAGTGATCTCACTTTTTAGTCTTTGACTCGGATTTCATATTTGTAGCTCCCTAGTACTTTAAGGGAAGGTCACTGTACAATTTACTAGTCTAAAGGTAAATTTTAGCATACTATTTTATTTGTATGAAAAAACGTAATGCACATTTTCCTGATATCTATGTTGAAATAATCTTCGTTCCTTTTTTTTCAAGCTGTAGGGGAACCTCGATCGTGCTCTTGAGTTAAAGATGGCAAAGACAACGAGGAAGGGAACCTGTCATACCACCTCTCCAAGCTGAGACCTTATATAATTGAAGTCTTTAACCCTTCACTCCCCTACTGCTGTATCTATTATGAAAGTGCCTTTCTTTATAAGCTGTGATCTCCACATAGAAAGTCGGCTGCAATGGATCTCCAACGTCTTCAGTCTCCTGTCTTGATAGTACACTCTGATAGACTCTTTCCTGTCTCTTGTCTTTGTGGTAAAATGGGATGATATAAATATTTATAGGGGACTTAGTGTAATGACTGAGATCAGCTGTGAAGGTATCTGTGTCTAATAAGTGTGGTGTGTTACAGATGACCTTACTTTGCTACCACATTTAGACCTCAGTCAGACTTATTCTGGAATATTGTGATGACTACGCTGAATGTCTAGGGTTATGATAGTGATGAAGTGTATGTTCACAACAACCAACAGACAGATAAACAATTTAATTTAATACACAATACTTTACAACACTGTGACACTCACATACATAAAACACTCTATAAGACTATCTTAATAAGTCAAGTGTTAACTTTTAAAATATGTATTAATTCCTTTCAATAATAGATATCCTGATTCAACTACAAAGTGAACCAGGAATCACAATCAAATGTAATCACAAGTTGTATGTACACAATTTATAGATATGATCTTTGTATTGACATCTATTATTACTATTATTACAATATGTGTGTAAGTTGTGATGTAGTACTATGAGGTAATACTGGCTTTTCAAGCTAGGTTGTTGTTTGTCATCATGACGTCATGTGTTTGTTTCTGGTAAAAATAATATTTGAAAGGTTCACAGTTTCTTTTATTTGAAACAAATAATTGTCCCTCTAGATTTAATGTGCAGTCAATTTTTGAGGAGGGTATACACAAGATTGAGCTGCTCTGGCCAACGAAATCTTAACTTCTGTGTGGGCGGCAGGAAACAGTCTCCTCTGCTCGCTTGCTTTACCGTATTCTTGAGAAACAACACTGGTCGATATCTTGACCAAGGAGTATGCTACCAGCCTCTGGATTCAGCACAACTCAGACCAGAGCTGCTTTTTACTTTAGTACCACGGTCCCTGAAACAAGAAGGTTGTACCTCCTACTTCAGAACTAATTTATAATCTATTTCCACACTGAAGCACAATACATAACAAACACAGAGTTCAGCGCTGTAGGCCAACTGCTAGCTTCTCATGTAACAATATACACCAGTATTCCTCTCCCTAATGGTTACAACGCCTCTAATTTCCAGCATTATTTCCTTCTATTCAATAAGATAGGTGTCATAGTACTATTTGGCAATCCCATGCAGTTAGACTCCTCTCCGACAAGTTTTGTTCATGGTGGAGCAATATCTAGGTTTTGCCTCTTGTTTATTACTGAACCACACACATACAGACACAATTTATCATGTCATATTCAATTTTCATATAATATATATACATATATATGTTGGAAATAGGTCTAGCTTACCACAATTCATGGAAATATTAAACAAATACATTGACTGGCGATGAGTTATGGCACAATTCCGATCTGCCTCTGTCCCAGGCTTTTATTAGAAAAATATGAGCTGGTTCTCAACGCACTTGCTTCTACAAAGTGTATTTTCTAAAAAATGGCTCTAAACAGACGCTCCTAATTGACTATATCAAATGGTCTAGCCAATGAGACCATGTTTACAAAAGCTTTTGAAAAAAAAGTACCCTTCCTACCGTTTCCATTAACAACTAAAAATAGTATTAGCAGTCGACTAATCATGTTTAGGCTTACATATTATTCTAGCCAATTAAATCGGATTTAACATGGTGGCCTCATTTCTTCTAAAGCAGTGTTCAAACACGCCATTATGAGCAAATATGATCCTGTGTTGTCAGACAACACCACTATAGTATTTTGGCTATAATTTGTTAATTATTAAACTAATTGCTTTACACCTAACATATTCTTTGTCAGCAAGTCCTAAGGCACCCAAATATATAAGTTTAAGGGAGCTAAGTGGCTGCGTTCAAAATATGTATTTTCTTCTACCACCCGTTCACTTCTATACGATGGGGTGTCTTCTGTACTGTCAGGCTTTCAGACGTAAAGCAGTATTGGGTCATGTTTCCTAATAAGCATTAACCATGTTTTTTTAAAACCTTACCTCGTATTGGTAGTGTTTTTTGTCACTGTTTATTTGAAAAAAAATCAAGCCTGCATGCCTTGCGCATGGGGTGGCATTAATTTTATATCGCGAGACGGCGTGTTAGTATTGCATGCATTCCTCCGTACATCTCTCTCTCTCTCTCTATCCTAAGCCCGTCTGTCTTTTCGTTTACGTAGTGCATAAAATGGCATTAATGGAATATTAAATCAGGTCATTACGCAGTGTGTCTATCTCAAGGTCGTACAAGAAATATAGTACTAGTTTTATTTTTAGAACGCGTGTATTTGATGCAGAGATATGTGGATTAGAATTTCTCACGACAAATTCTCCCCACTTAAAACAGACCTTATATGTCAGTCTATAATTCTATATACACATAGAGAAATTTAATATTAGTCCTGGTGCTTACGGTGATTCTCGTCACACGGATGGCGGCTTAGAAAATCCGCACACAGGTTAGTTTTTCCAGAAATATACTCTATAGTGAACTGGAATGGCTGCAAAAGTACGGACCATCTGAGTAACCTCGAATTTTCAAGCCTAGCCTTGCTAGAAACGACAAGGGTTTGTGATCCGTTTGCAACTTGAATGCCTTCCCATACAGATAAATATTGAATTTCTTGATCGCCCATATTACTGCAAGACATTCTTTTTCGCTAGTTGAATAATTGGTTTCAGCTTTATTCAACTTTCTGCTAGGATATGCCACTGGGGTTAATTCCCCATCCAGTGCATCTGATTTCTGTAACAGGGTCGCACCTAACCCGATATTACTTGCATCCGTTCTTACAATGAATTCTTGACTTAAGTCAGGTAATTTCAAAATAGGTTTGCTTGTGAGCTTTTCCTTCAATTCCTGGTATGCCAATTCACATTGTGCTGTCCATGTAATTCGATCTGGATTTCCTTTGCGTGTCAAATCAGTTAACGGTGCACATATGGAATTAAAGTTCTTGATATACTTTTGGTAGAAACCACATAATGAGACAAAGGATCTCACGTCTTTATTGGTTTGTGGCCTCTGGGCTTTCTTTAGTTTCTCTAAATTCTTGGGATCAGGGGTCATGTTTCCCTGATGGACTGTGTGTCCCAAGAATTCTAATTCTTTACATCCAACGCAACATTTGGTTGGTCGGGCTGTTAAATTCGCTTCTCTAAGTCGATTAAACAGCATGTTCAGAGAGTCAATGTGTTCCTCAAATGTTTCTGTTGCTATAAGGATATCATCCATGAAATTTTTGATGCATGGATTATTCAGAGGATCCAACAATTTTCTCATCATTCTAGAGAAGACACTAGGCACATTCTTCAATCCAAATGGCAATCTGTTAAACTCATAGTGTCCCTCTGAGGTACTAAAAGCTAGGTATGGTCTAACCTCAGCTTTACTGGAATCTGATAGTATCCTTTACTCAGATCCACTTTTGAGAAATATTTAGCTTTATTTAGCCTGGCAAACAACTGATTTGTATCCGGCAATGGATCCACCTGACCTTCTGTGATAGCATTCAGTCTCCTGTAATCTATACAGAGTCTATGTTCTCCAGAGGGTTTCCTTAAGAGTACCACACTGGAACTATACGAAGATTCACTGTGTGAAATTATTCCCTCCTTCAACAAATAGTCTATCTCTTCCTTCAAGGCTTTCTCCTTAGCAAAAGGAATCGAATATGCTTTCATACAAACAGGTGTGGGGTCTATCAGTTTCATATCATATTCCAATAAGTTTGTATGCCCCGGTCGGTCCGTTAACACCTCTGTATGATCATCTAGAACCTGTTGCACTCTCTCCTTCTGATTTTTCGTTAAATGTGTACTGATTTTCACCTGTGCCGCTGTCTCACAGGGATGTAATGGATATTCAAATGATGAAAGTGGTTACTTTTTTCATCTCCATAGCAATGGACAAGGTCAACAAGTGTGTCTCTTCCTGATTTTCTCTTTCCAAATATTTCTTTAGGAGATTTACATGATAGATTTTTTCTTTCCCCTTCTTATCTATCTTATAATTGGTTCTAGACACCTTCTCTAGAACTGTATATGGACCTTGCCATCCAATTTGTAACTTATTCTGACTACCGGGTAGAAGAAGCAGTACCTTCTCTCCCACAACCAAATCTCTGTCTTTAGATTTCCTGTTGTAATAGGCAGCATGTTTTTTCCTGGCTTGTCTCAAATTTTCATTGGCAAGTTTCCAGCCAGTTTTTAAACGAGTGGTCAGCTCATTCACATATTATTATGAGGATGTAATATTTTTCTCTGCCTTTTCATCAGTCCACGTTCTTAACAGAGCTTCGAGTGGACCTTTTATTGGCCTTCCAAATAATAATGTTGCCGGGGCCATACCGGTTGAACTATGGGGTACCTCCCGATAAGCAAAGAGGGCGGCGTGAAGGTACTGGTCCCATGTATCTGGTTTTTCATGTGACAACTTTCTCAGGATCGACATCAAAGTACCATTAAATCTTTCCACTTGGCCATTTCCTTGGGGATGGTACACACTACAATGGAAGTGTTTGGCCTGGAAGATCCTGAAAACTTCTTCTGTTAGTTTCCCCTTGAACTGAGAGCCATTATCAGTCAAGATTTGATTGGGAAAGCCTAACCTTGTGAAAATTGTGAGTAATGCCTCTGCCACATGTTTAGAGTCAATGGATGACAGGGCTACCGCCTCTCCCCACATAGAACAGGTGTCCACCAGAGTCAGAATGTAGCTGTTCCTCCTCTTGGTTCGAGTGAGAGGTCCCACAATGTCCACTGCAACTCTCTCAAAAGGTGTTCCCACTATGGGCATTTCCCCTAGAGTTGCTGGTACAGTCCAATGCTTAGGTGCTACTCGTTGGCACTCTGGACAGGATTTTACATATCGTTTGATATCTTCAGTTATCCCTGGCCAGAAATAGTGACAAGCTATACGCTGTCCTGTTGCGCTGATCCCCATATGACCACTGAAGGGAATCGCATGCCCTAGTTCCAACACTTTAGTCCTATATTAAGTGGGAAGGACCAGCTGTCCGTGACCATTGGATTCAGATCAAGATTTCCTATAAATCAGCTTGTTCTTCATATAAAATTCTCCCTTGCCTGGAGGTGGATGACATTTGGGCGATTTCTTGAAACACGGCTTGAGTGTTTAGTCCTCCGCCTGTGCCTTCCTCATCTCATCTGGATGAGTATTTATTGAATTATCCTCCCCCTTTTTAGACTGTGATCTGGTCTGCACCGTTGCCAATATCACAGGTCTCTTGGGATTCCCCAGGAAGACATATCTACACCCCAATATCAGAGGGTAGATTGGCTCATTTAACACTGCTGCTTTGATTACTCCCTCCACATATCGCATTTTCACATGTATCTTAGCGATAGGGAGTGTCATGGTCGCTACTTCCTTGGTTGCAGCTTGAATTTCCACTGTTTCTATGGTGTATTGATCTGCTTGCACCAGGTGAGAACTCACATCTGAATCATAATCTAAACCTGTATCTATATAAACACCTTGCGGTGACACCATTACAGATTACATCTTCACACACTGGGGGGGGGGGGGGGGGACGGTTCCTGTAGTTCCTCAGGTTTGACCTTTGTTCCCTTCTTCCCAGATTTCATAGCAGCAAAACTAGGAGTTTTATTCCTACAATTTTCAGTGGTATGATTGTTCATCTTACACTTTTTACACCACTTCCTGTTTTGGTTGAAAGATTTTCTTTCATCATATTTCCTTTCATCGAATTGTGGGGTTTTATTTTTATTGTCATACCGTGGCCTATCAAACTGGTGTCTACCTTTGTTCTGATCTCTATGATCAAATTCATTAAAGTTTTGTGGTGCCTTAAAATTGTCTACCTGTTTCTTTTTATTACCTGTTACCTCTGCCTGAGCTGCTTGATATCTTTCAGCAACATTTAGTAACTCACCCAGCCTCTCTGCACCTTGTTCCATGAGAAACTTTCTCAGGTCTGGAGCCATGGACTCTCTTATTTGTTCTATAAGGATCATTTCCTTAAGATCTTGGGTTTTCCCCAGAGAAGTCCATTTCTCAAAGTATGTCTCTAACCGTGCAGAGAACTGGTGATAGGTTTCACCTGACAGTAGTTTAGCATTCCTAAATTTTTTTCTATAGAATTCTCCATTCTTTTCATATCTTAACAAAAGAGCCTGCTTTAACATGTCATAATTTTCTTGATCATCTCTGCTCATTTTGGCAAAAACTTCATAAGCCGTACCACGAAGCCCTTGAGATAACTTTAAGCTCCACCTTTCTCTCTCTAACCCATACGTGGTAGCTAACAGTTCATATCTATTTAGATAGCTCTCGATATCATCGTCTTTCTCAACAAAATGATCTAAATTAAAACTCATAGCTGAGGTTGAGGCTCCCTGACTAGCAGTGGCATCGGAGGTAAAGGGACTGGCACCATTTTCTGGAGCATGGCCTTGAAATTCCAACTCCCTTAGTCGTAACTCGTGCTCCCTTTGTAATCTCTTCTCCTCCTTTTCTGCTTCCCTTTCTGCAGCCTGTCTCCTTTCTTCTCTTTCTGTAGCTTGCCTTCTTTCCTCTGCTTCCCTTTCTGCAGCCTGTCTCTTTTCTTCTCTTTCTGTAGGCTGCCTTCTTTCCTCTGCTTCCCTTTCTGCAGCCTGTCTCTTTTCTTCTAATTGGAGCCTTTTAATCTCTTTATCTGCCTCCAATGTTTTAGCCTCTTTGTCAGCCTCAATCTGCAACCTCTTAATTTCTTTTTCAGCTTCTAACTTTCTTTCTGCTTCAAATTTTCTTTCTTCACGTTCAATAAATTTGTCACATTCAGTAGTGACATAGGCAATCATAACTTGCCCGTCCATTCCCAACTATTTAGCAGCCTGCACAGCAGCAGATCGAAATTTCGCCAGGTCTGCCATTTTCTAACATGCAAATTTATACAATGTTTAACTTAAACAAGTCAATCTATAACTAATTATCTAAGGACAACCACAAGCACTGAGAGCTCAACCTTATTTATTTTCCACCCAAGGATACCTTTTACTTCTTTATTATTCCCTGAAGTGAATTACCCCCCAATATATATAATAGGAGAGGATTCAAAATCCCGGACAGGACTCCAATATATGTGGTAAAGTAGGATGATATAAATATTTATAGGGGACTTAGTGTAATGACTGAGATCAGCTGTGAAGGTATCTGTGTCTAATAAGTGTGGTGTGTTACAGATGACCTTACTTTGCTACCACATTTAGACCTCAGTCAGACTTATTCTGGAATATTGTGATGACTACGCTGAATGTCTAGGGTTATGATAGTGATGAAGTGTATGTTCACAACAACCAACAGACAGATAAACAATTTAATTTAATCCACAATACTTTACAACACTGTGACACTCACATACATAAAACACTCTATAAGACTATCTTAATAAGTCAAGTGTTAACTTTTAAAATATGTATTAATTCCTTTCAATAATAGATATCCTGATTCAACTACAAAGTGAACCAGGAATCACAATCAAATGTAATCACAAGTTGTATGTACACAATCTATATATAGGATCTTTGTATTGACATATATTATTATTATTATTACAATATGTGTGTAAGTTGTGATGTAGTACTATGAGGTAATACTGGCTTTTCAAGCTAGGTTGTTGTTTGTCATCATGACTTCATGTGTTTGTTTCTGGTGGAAATAATATTTGAAAGGTTCACAGTTTCTTTTATTTGAAACAAATAATTGTCCCTCTAGATTTAATGTACAGTCAATTTTTGAGGGGGTATACACAAGATTGAGCTGCTCTGGCCAACGAAATCTTAACTTCTGTGTGGGCGGCAGGAAACAGTCTCCTCTGCTCGCTTGCTTCACCGTATTCTTGAGAAACAACACTGGTCGATATCTTGACCAAGGAGTATGCTACCAGCCTCTGGATTCAGCACAACTCAGACCAGGGCTGCTTTATACTTTAGTATGACGGTCCCTGAAACAAGAAGGTTGTACCTCCTACTTCAGAACTAATTTATAATCTATTTCCACACTGAAGCACAATACATAACAAACACAGAGTTCAGCGCTGTAGGCCAACTGCTAGCTTCTCATGTAACAATATACACCAGTATTCCTCTCCCTAATGGTTACAACGCCTCTGCAATTCCAGCATTATTTCCTTCTATTCAATAAGATAGGTGTCATAGTACTATTTGGCAATCCCATGCAGTTAGACTCCTCTCCAACAAGTTTTGTTCATGGTGGAGCAATATCTAGGTTTTGCCTCTTGTTTATTATTGAACCACACACATACAGTTTATCATGTCATATTCAATTTTCATATAATATATATATATATATATATATGTTGGAAATAGGTCTAGCTTACCACAATTCAAGGAAATATTAAACAAATACGTTGACTGGCGATGAGTTATGGCACAATTCCGATCTGCCTCTGTCCCAGGCTTTTATTAGAAAAATATGAGCTGGTTCTCAACGCACTTGCTTCTACAAAGTGTATTTTTAAAAAAATTGCACTGAACAGACGCTCCTAATTAACTATATCAAATGGTCTAGCCAATGAGACCATGTTTACAAAAGCTTTTGAAAAAAAAGTACCCTTCCTACCGTTTCCATTAACGACTAAAAATAGTATTAGCAGTCGACTAATAATGTTTAGGCATACATATTATTCTAGCCAATCAAATCGGATTTAACAGGGCGGCCTCATTTCTTCTAAAGCAGTGTTCAAACACGCCATTATAAGCAAATATGATCCTGTGTTGTCAGACAACACCACTATAGTATTTTGGCTATAATTTGTTAATTATTAAACTAATTGCTTTACACCTAACATATTCTTTGTCAGCAAGTCCTAAGGCACCCAAATATATAAGTTTAAGGGAGCTAAGTGGCTGCGTTCAAAATATGTATTTTCTTCTACCACCCGTTCACTTCTATACGATGGGGTGTCTTCTGTATTGTCAGGCTTTCAATCGTAAAACAGTATTGGGTCATGTTTCCTAATAAGCATTAACCATGTTTTTTTAAAACCTTACCTCGTATTGGTAGTGTTTTTTGTCACTGTTTATTTGAAAAACAATCAAGCCTGCATGCCTTGCGCGTGGGGTGGCATTAATTTTATATCGCGAGACGGCGTGTTAGTATTGCAAGCATTCCTCTGTACATCTCTCTCTCTCTCTCTCTCTCTCTCTATCCTAAGCCCGTCTGTCTTTTCGTTTACGTAGTGCATAAAATGGCATTAATGGAATATTAAATCAGGTCATTACGCAGTGTGTCTATCTCAAGGTCGTACAAGAAATATAGTACTAGTTTTATTTTTAGAACGCGTGTATTTGATGCAGTAGGCTTTACTATCAACGTGAAAGCGTTACAATTATGCAGACGGAGCATAAAAAGGGATTTTCTTGTTTAACTAGCATGACGTTCTATAACACAGGCGTACGCTATTTTGACCGCACTGTTCTTTACCAGTCTTCTTTCCTTTTATTGAATTAATTTATTAGGCTTTACATTTACTTTTTAATTTAGATATGTGGATTAGAATTTCTCACGACAGTCTTGATAGTACACTCTGATAGACTCTTTCCTGTCGATCTCTTGATATTATCTTGCACATGTAGCGCTATCTTCCTCTTGCATGTTTGCCTTAAAAGGAGATACCTTTACCATTAGATAAAAATGAACTATAAATCTATACATTGGTTTTTTTTTAAAATATGTCTAAAGACAAGACCAGTGTTTAGCGCGGATGAAAATTTAGGTTAATATGTCTGTAATGAGCCTAATATGTTAGCAATGGCAAACTACTGAATGAAAAAAATTGCCTAGAAAAATCACAAACAGCCAATAAAAGCCGGGGTTGATTGCCACGTCCTGTAAAGGATAAGCAACTAACTTTTTAATGAGCCCATAAGGGAAAAGAGAAAATAAGATTAAAAGTAGACACCAGCAAAACAGCGGACCACAGATTTATGTCAACAAACAAATGAAAACAGACAACATAAAAGGCAAACATATCTGGCAGTTGATCTTTGTCTGATCTGTTTTCTTGTTATTTTTGTCTTACTATCTTTGTTTTGTTTACATTAATATGTAACCCTGTTTGTTGTTTGTTTGTAGCTTCTGTTTTCTGTTTTTTTGCCGTTCGTGTGTTGTTGTTGTTGTTGTTGCGGTTATTAGTCTACATGACACAAAAGACGGTGGTTCTCATTCACCCAGCTTCCCTTGGAACTAATGCTTTCTATAAATTCACGCCACATCTTAATGCCCTGCTGTGCAGTCCTCTCAAGGTGCTCCCAAGACTTCTTTACCACTTTTATTGCTATCTCCAAATCACTTCTTCGTGAGTTTTTTGTTTGTTTTTGTTTTGGTCAGTCTACTTCTACCTCTCTTAATTTGGGGATTCTTGAATAGTAACTGTCTTGTGGTGCTGTCATCAGTTTTCTCAACGTATGTCATGTCTATCGACAACGTCTTACTCTTATCTTCAGGTATAATTATTAATCTATTTTTTAAACAAACACAAGACAACAAAAGAAGCAGCTAAACCAGGCATATATGCTGGGTCAACAAAACAAATACAAGTAAAACCAGACCACACAAATGAGAAAACAGATCTATCCGTTGATCTTTGTCTGATATACTTGCCTGTTATTGATTCCATTATCTTTTGTTTAGTTTACATTTACAGGTAGCTCTTTTTGGCAGTTTCTATAGTTTTCTGTTTATTTGTCCGGTATGTCTCGTTGTTCTCATTACTGTTATTTGGATCCAAGACGTGGGACACCTTCTTCTTCGATTTCATCTTGAACAACGTCTCATTCACTGCATAGGATGCCTAAAACCTGACCGCCTAAACACCCAACAGTCTTTTGTCTGAGACGACTTTCTCTCCTCACTCCCATTTCATGTATCAGCTTCTATCCCTTCTTTTCTTTCCCACTAGCTTCTCTTATTGTGACGTACGTCTAAGTATGACAAATGAATTTCCCTGACTCGATGGATGATAACAGAATATTGGCCTCTCATAACTTTAGAACCCCTGATCATCTGTTGTAACTTTTACCGGCATGCAGCGGTACCATCAAAGAACAGGCTGATCTTCAGAATTCAACGTGGAGCGACCGCGATCTAAAGAATCAGGGACTTGCAGCTCACAGAGTTAGCTTCTCGGGAAATTTTCGCACTCTTATGCGAGCAGCCTGAGACGGAAGAAAATCGGTAGACCGGGGAAAACGTAGGAATCGCAACGTTTAACACATCGGCGAGGTACCCCGAATTTTGCTCAAGATCAAGAAAGGTGCGAAAATTTAACACGCCCCATTCAAGTTACATTCGATAAGTATAAATAGAGAACTCCGATAAACTGCATTTTATCGTTCGCTCTGACAGAATCCTAGTTGCACTAGCATAGTCGGATTCCTGCTGGATTTCATCTACCTTCGTGACTATTGGAGTGTATTCTTTCTGTGCAGACGGTAATTTATACATTAGCTTCGAGTGATCATTGGTCGAGTTATTTCTATTGATTTCAATGGATTGTGGTGTAAATTTAACCTTATTAAATACACCCATTTTCAAAGTTCTAGTGCAAACTAATGTTACAGCTAAAAGTATTTCCTAATACAATTGACGCGTAAATTTATTTTGCAGACGTTAAAGAGAATTATAACTTTAATACAGTTTAGTTCTGTATAGATAGATGTGCGTTTAATTATTTTTAACTCACGGGTAGTTTTCCTGATTTGTTAATTGACGACGCTAATAAGTAAATAGGCTAACTGTAATTTATCGCGTCAGATTATAATATGATTTGTAATGCATTTCTTGTTTTGATTATCTTTCATTCAGAACGATCATTCAACCTGCATCCCAGCAATTATTAACTATATACAGAGTTCTGCCAAACTCAATTTGATAACTCCAGTAACATATGAACCTTTTTAAAGCTAAACTTGTGGCGACCTGTAATGGGCCCCGCTCCTCCGAATTTAACTGAGAATAAGAGCCACCCAAGAAACACTTTTAAAATACTAGTTCATATAGGCGAGTCCTTAAAGGAAACTGGAAGCAGAACATATTTTATTCACTGCCCCTATTTGTGAAGAAAAAAGCATCGATACCTGAACACTGTCTGTCACGCATATTCAGTGGATTTTAACCCCCCCCCTCCCCCCAAGAAGAACTTACCTCAGTGTTTTTTCTTAACTTGTGACATTACGGAAAAAGGAAGTTATCTCCACCAGCTGTGCCGATTTTAGGAACCACACCATACCTCACGCTTAGCCAAGTGCCTGTGCCATTCATTAGGAACTTTATCTAAACCAACAGTAGCCTTTACGCTTCACCGTCTGGCGATTTTTGAGACTATTTGTTACCTCGTTAAATCTGGGGCCTGACACGGAAGAAATAAGAGGACCAGTCCATTATTCCACGGTATTAGCTGCTGTGATAAATAATTCCTAGATTGACAGAATTCACCATTTTGGTAAGTCTGCGTGTGTGTTTGTTGGGATGGCCAGCCCTAGTGTGTTTTTTTGAATGAAAGGAGATTTATCTTTTCTTTACCCTTTTAATTAGTTCGACATTATACTAAGGTGCATTATATTCCTTGTACGGGATCTCTCCTAGCGGGATTGGGTAACTGTGTACATTTCCCCTCCCGTAAAAATTTGTTGATTTAAAGGGAGACAATTGAGAACCCTAGCTTTCCTCTACACCCCCCCCCCCCTTCTTCTGTAACCCCTTGCCTCAGAGTAATAAATTTACCAGTGGGTTAAATTGCCTATCTCTGATCCCCCCCCCCCCCCCCCCTTTCTTGTCTTTTGGGACCGGGTTTTGTCTGTTAGTAGATATAAACGGGAAACGGTGGATGGGATATTTCTCCTCAAAAGCCCCTCTTCCCTAGTTATATTTGTATTCTGTAACTTTTTGATTTTTGACTGTAAATGTACAATTATGTGTGAGTCCTTTATGATAATAAAGGTATGAATATTTATTTGTGTTGGTTGTCGGTTGGCCTAAAACTCCAAACATTTCCATCTGTGTAGTTTGTATTCATGTACGTTGAGCGACAGAATCACCAAATCGGTGAGCGCGCCTGAGCGACTGGAACTGGCACAATTGTTTGTGCAGAAGAGAGATAGGAGTAGTCTGTGAGAAAACAGATATTGTCGTAATAAGAGACTGTCCTTGCTCCTTCCCAGCGCTTGTGAATCTACTACCTCATTCACCTAAATCCTTATTCTCACAGAGCCTTCAATATCACTTTACGCTCTAAAGGGACCAATATTCATCAGCACCCTCTCAGATAAAAATTACGACAATATATGGTTAGCTCGTTCGAGATTCTGAACTTAGTTAAAATAGAGTGTGGTTGATTGTCTTTGTGAAGTAGGGTATAATCTTTAAAAGTATTATTTCCCCTAGACCAAGCCGTTCAGTATTTTGGGCCAACCACACAATAATTTAGACAGGTTTGTTTTTCCACAGGAACAGGCAGTTAGTGATAATAAAAGATTGTCCCATTTGTATTCTCTGGCAGAGGGAATTGAAAATTTTTGGTTATATAATTGCTGGGTCTGCGTGATTGTTTTACAATCACTAAAGGTTATGAAGCGTTTGAGTTGAGCTAAGCTAAAGACGGATTGTTCTGATTTTTTAAAATTAAGTTAACTACGTCTCATCTCAAAAATTGTCTTCAGGGACGGAGTTTGTTGTTAGAGAATTAACATTTTCTGGGAAATTTTTTTTTTTCCTTTTAAATTGTTTAATATAAATTTTTCTCTACTGTTAGTAAGAGTAGATTCTTTTCTAGTGTAACTTACCATTTAATTGGCATAGTTGCTTGCGTTACGAGTCTTAAGTGACAATAATAGCGGCGATAAGTTAACACACGAGGTCATTCAGTAAATTTTTTACTTTGTTTTTCTCGTAGCGGCTTTGAGTTTTTTCCCCTTCTTGTTCCATCTTACTATTCTCTAGTCTTAGAAGCATCCAGTTCTTTGACAATGGCTGAGAGAATTAGGATAAGATCCATTTTGAGACAGGAAGCGAAAGACTCAGGATTAGACACAGAAGCCGCGAATCTGTTTATCACCCAGGAACTGCAAATATATGACGCGGAGCAACAAAGAGCAGAAGCTGAGAGGAAGGAAGAAAGAGAGAGAGAAGAGAGGGCAGAAGCTAGGAAGAAAGAAGCGGACGATCGTCAATTGGAACAGAAGAAAATTGAGGCAGAAATGGAAGCCCGCAGAGAGAGAGAAAGAGAGAGGGAAAGACAACATGAATTAGCGCTCAAGGCTTTAGAGAGTCGGAGTGCCTCTACTTCAAATAATGGAGAGCCGTCTTCGCCCCAGTCTCAAACAATGGATCTCTCCAGCACTCAGTCTGCCCAATTAACTGCGATGTCTTTCGCTTTAGAGTCTTTTCCTAGCCCTAACGAAAAAATTGACAGCTACCTAGAAAAATTCGAGAGACTCGCGAATCTTTATGGGTTAGAGAGTACCCGCTGGGCGATCAAACTTTCAACGTCACTGAAAGGCAATGCTTATGACGTGTACACAAAGCTGGGACCGAATCAACATGATTACGACATGTTGAAGAAGGCCTTACTACAGCAGTTTGAGATGACTGCCCGAAAGTTTCTGCAGTTGTTCAGAAACAGCCGAAAAGAGAGCACGGAAACATTTCCCCAGTTCTCTTCACGTCTCACGGGTTATCTGACAAAGTGCATTGAACTATCTGACCTACCTCTTACATATGAGGGACTACTTGAACTTGTTCTTGTGGAACAGATAAAGGCAACTATGTCAAACGAAACCCGTAGATTTTTGGCTGAACAGGGCGCAGTCAGGCTTGAGGACATACTCAATAAGGCCGAACGCTATACCAATGCAATGGCCGAACTTCCCAGCACTAAACGTAAACCCACAGATGAGCCATCTCGTAAACAAAATCTAGAGCAGTCATCCTATTCCTCTAATTCACCTCAGAATTATAACCAACGAGAAAATAATACCCAGAGACCTCCCCAGGAAAAATCGAAATTCTACAAAACCCGATACCCCCCCAACAACAATTCTGATCAACCCACCAAGCCTACGTGGCAGCGCGGCCACCAAGGTCAAGGAAAAGGAAAGACCCCTACACCAGGAACGTCTGATCAGGGCAAACAAACCGGTCCAAACCGCGTTGGATGTTTGCATACAGCCTCGAAAGGTAGAGTCAATGTCAGTGATTCTCAACCTGAGGGGGACCGACCCTCAACTCGAGGAACTGTAATTTTGAACGGTACCTCAACCACTTGTCTCTTTGACACTGGATTAAGTTTTAGTTGTATTGTTGCTAGACACCTAGTCAAACCAGGTCAGGAGACAGAGGAAACCGTCAAACTTAGTGGAGTGTTTAAGAGTGATGCGCCCAGGACGCTGCCTATCGCACTGGTAGAAATACACTCTGATTTTGTCAGAGGAGTTATAAAAGCGGCCATTATGGATGATCCTATCTACCCAGTTATCCTGGGATGTAGATATGTGTTTATTGGGAGACCAAAGGAGCCGATTGTGGCAGCTGTAACCACAAGAGGGCAAGCCAAGAAGGAGAGGGAGCCTGCGCCAAATTTGTTGCCGAACGAACTGAAGGAGGCGCAACAAAAGGACCCTACTCTAGAGCTCTGCTTTAAAAAACTGCCCATGGCTAAGGACCCCAGACACAACGGAGACATCTTTTCTAAGGATGGCGTATTGTATCGTAGAACGGGAAACCCGGACACGGGGAATAACCAGCTCCTAGTTCCGACGCAGTACCGAAGCCAGATCTTAGAGATGGGGCACTCTCTTCCCTTTAGCGGACATATGTGACAAAACGCCACTATTCAGCGAATAAAAACCCACTATTGGTGGCCAGGAATGAACTCTGACATTGTCAGGTACGTGAAATCCTGCGCCCAGTGCCAACGGGTAGCACCCAAGCACTTGACACCCCCAGTACCTATGGGGCAAATGCCAATAGTAGGGACTCCATTTGAACGGGTTGCTGTCGACATTATTGGTCCTCTGGAAAAGACCAAAAGAAGGAACAGGTTCATCCTGACCTTAGTTGACACTTGCACTATGTGGGCCGAAGCTGTACCGCTAACATGCATAGATTCCAAGCATGTTGCAGAAGCCCTCGTGCAAATTTTTACACGGTTGGGATTCCCTCAACAAGTTTTGACGGACAATGGATCCCAATTCCGTAGCCTGTTAATGGAGGAGATCTTTAAGATCTTGAGGGCCAAACATATCCACACAAGTCCCTACCATCCGGCCGGAAATGGGCTCGTGGAACGGTTTAATGGCAGCCTCACCACCATGTTACGTAAGCTGGGTCAGGAGAAACCGGAAGACTGGGACCTATATATATATCGGCTGCCTTATTCGCCTACCGAGAGGTACCCCAAGCGTCTACGGGATTCCCGCCTGCTGCACTTTTATTTGGCAGACCTATAAAGGGGCCATTAGAAGCCTTACTTCGGTCCCTGACAGACCAAAAGGCTGACGAGACAGTCGTCTCTGCAAGCAAGTATGTATCTGAGCTCAAGGAAAGGCTAAAGCTAGGATGGGATCTAGCTACAACCAACCTTACGAAAGCCCGCGCTAAACACGCTAAAAGATACAACAAAGCTGCAAAAGAGAGAGAGAGCTCCAACCATGGGAGAAAGTTTTGTTGCTACTCCCAACCGGAAGCAATAAACTTCGCATCGGATGGCAAGGGCCGTTTACCGTCCTTAAAAAGATCTCACGTACCAATTACAAGATCTCCATCAAAGGAAAGGAGACGGTCTTCCACATAAATCTGCTAAAGAAATATTTGGAAAGACCGGTGCCATCCTCCGAGCATCTCCTGGCTGTCGCCATAGCAACGGAAGACGAGGAAGATGATGATGGTTGCATGGAGTATCCACTGCAACCCACAGAATCCTTTAAAGAAGTCAAGTTCGGCGACAATCTCTCACCTGAACAACAAACAGAAACCAGGGCTCTACTAAAACAGTACAGTGCAGTCTTAACGGATGTACCTGGTCGAACAAATCTCATTGAATTTGATATGAAATTAACAAACGAGACCCCTGTTCAAACCAGAGTTTATCCCATCCCGTACGCTAAAGCGGATGCACTTCGCGGAGAAATAGACAAGCTGCGTCAGGCAGGAATTATCAGTGAGTCTACATCTCCTTACAGCTCGAGTGTAGTGCTGTTGCAGAAGCCCAATAAGGAAGTTAGGCTGTGCATTGATTACAGGTTGCTAAACGCTGTAACGGAATTCCAGCCCGAACCTCTCCAAACTGTTTCTGAGTTGTTCACCAAGCTCAGCAAAGCAAAGATCTTCTCCAAGATTGACCTCAGTAAAGGTTATTATCAAATACCAGTCAAGGAGGAAATTAAACCTTTGTTAGCTTTCAGCACTAGCGAAGGACATTACACATTTAATGTGATGCCGTTCGGTTTGCATAACGCACCAGGAGTGTTCACCAGGATGATGAGGAAGCTTCTAGAGCCTTTGCAAAGTCCCCATATCCATAATTTCATGGATGACATATTAATTGCATCGGAAACCTATGAAGAACATATTGCTACGGTTGCTATGCTCCTCAGGAGACTACAGGAAACGGGTCTCACAGCCAGACCTAGCAAATGTCTCATCGGGTTTGAACAGTTAGACTTCCTGGGGCATACTATTTCTCACGGATGCAGTTGGCCTATTAAGAAGAACGTGGAGAAAATTGTGGCAGCAAAAAGACCCCGAACGAAGAAAGACGTACGTTCCTTCATATCGCTATGTGCATACTATCAGAAATACATCCAGAACTTCAACGGACTGACAGCACCTCTGACTGACCTCACCAAGAAAGGTTGTCCTGATAAGGTCATATGGGATCAAAAGTGCGAACACGCGTATAGCACTTTGAAAGGACAGTTGTCGGCATACCCCATCCTAAGGTTACCTGACCTTAAGAAACCTTTCATACTGAGAGTTGATGCGGTAGGTCAGGACATCGGGTCAACATTGCTGCAAGCCGATGGCAGTGACCTGAAGATGCTATTTCCAGTTGCCTAGGGCAGGGGGAAAGTGAATAAAGCGGAACGCAACTACAGTGTCGTTGAAAGAGAATGTCTCGCTCTGATTCATGGCATCAGACGCCATCATGAGTTTCTGTATGGTACTTCTTTCACGGTGCAAACAGACCATGCTCCACTAGCTTTCCTGGGTGCCAAGAAGGAATTCAACGCAAGGATAATGCGTTGGGCCTTGCTATTGAGTGTTTATTCCTTCAAAGTGGAATATATTCCAGGAAAACAGAATATCGGAGCTGACTTCTTGAGTAGAAACTGGACCACGGAGGAAGAGGAGAAAATCGACGATGCCAATCACCCTAAAACTACCGATCAGGGCAGCTTCATTGTCATAAATTAAACATGAAAACGAGTTTCCATGTCTCAAAAGTAGGGACGATTGTGACGTACGTCTAAGTATGACAAATGAATTTCCCTGACTCGATGGATGATAACAGAATATTGGCCTCTCATAACTTTAGAACCCCTGATCATCTGTTGTAACTTTTACCGGCATGCAGCGGTACCATCAAAGAACAGGCTGATCTTCAGAATTCAACGTGGAGCGACCGCGATCTAAAGAATCAGGGACTTGCAGCTCACAGAGTTAGCTTCTCGGGAAATTTTCGCACTCTTATGCGAGCAGCCTGAGACGGAAGAAAATCGGTAGACCGGGGAAAACGTAGGAATCGCAACGTTTAACACATCGGCGAGGTACCCCGAATTTTGCTCAAGATCAAGAAAGGTGCGAAAATTTAACACGCCCCATTCAAGTTACATTCGATAAGTATAAATAGAGAACTCCGATAAACTGCATTTTATCGTTCGCTCTGACAGAATCCTAGTTGCACTAGCATAGTCGGATTCCTGCTGGATTTCATCTACCTTCGTGACTATTGGAGTGTATTCTTTCTGTGCAGACGGTAATTTATACATTAGCTTCGAGTGATCATTGGTCGAGTTATTTCTATTGATTCAATGGATTGTGGTGTAAAATTTAACCTTATTAAATAAACCCATTTTCAAAGTTCTAGTGCAAACTAATGTTACAGCTAAAAGTATTTCCTAATACAATTGACGCGTAAATTTATTTTGCAGACGTTAAAGAGAATTATAACTTTAATACAGTTTAGTTCTGTATAGATAGATGTGCGTTTAATTATTTTTAACTCACGGGTAGTTTTCCTGATTTGTTAATTGACGACGCTAATAAGTAAATAGGCTAACTGTAATTTATCGCGTCAGATTATAATATGATTTGTAATGCATTTCTTGTTTTGATTATCTTTCATTCAGAACGATCATTCAACCTGCATCCCAGCAATTATTAACTATATACAGAGTTCTGCCAAACTCAATTTGATAACTCCAGTAACATATGAACCTTTTTAAAGCTAAACTTGTGGCGACCTGTAATGGGCCCCGCTCCTCCGAATTTAACTGAGAATAAGAGCCACCCAAGAAACACTTTTAAAATACTAGTTCATATAGGCGAGTCCTTAAAGGAAACTGGAAGCAGAACATATTTTATTCACTGCCCCTATTTGTGAAGAAAAAGCATCGATACCTGAACACTGTCTGTCACGCATTTTCGGTGGATTTTACCCCCCCCCCCCCCCCCAAGAAGAACTTACCTCAGTGTTTTTCTTAACTTGTGACATTACGGAAAAAGGAAGTTATCTCCACCAGCTGTGCCGATTTTAGGAACCACACCATACCTCACGCTTAGCCAAGTGCCTGTGCCATTCATTAGAAACTTTATCTAAACCAACAGTAGCCTTTACGCTTCACCGTCTGGCGATTTTTTGAGACTATTTGTTACCTCGTTAAATCTGGGGCCTGACACGGAAGAAATAAGAGGACCAGTCCATTATTCCACGGTATTAGCTGCTGTGATAAATAATTCCTAGATTGACAGAATTCACCATTTTGGTAAGTCTGCGTGTGTGTTTGTTGGGATGGCCAGCCCTAGTGTGTTTTTTTGAATGAAAGGAGATTTATCTTTTCTTTACCCTTTTAATTAGTTCGACCTTATACTAAGGTGCATTATATTCCTTGTACGGGATCTCTCCTAGCGGGATTGGGTAACTGTGTACATTTCCCCTCCCGTAAAAATTTGTTGATTTAAAGGGAGACAATTGAGAACCCTAGCTTTCCTCTACACCCCCCCCCTTCTTCTGTAACCCCTTGCCTCAGAGTAATAAATTTACCAGTGGGTTAAATTGCCTATCTCTGATCCCCCCCCCCCCCCCCTTTCTTGTCTTTTGGGACCGGGTTTAATCTGTTAGTAGATATAAACGGGAAACGGTGGATGGGATATTTCTCCTCAAAAGCCCCTCTTCCCTAGTTATATTTGTATTCTGTAACTTTTTGATTTTTGACTGTAAATGTACAATTTTGTGTGAGTCCTTTATGATAATAAAGGTATGAATATTTATTTGTGTTGGTTGTCGGTTGGCCTAAAACTCCAAACATTTCCATCTGTGTAGTTTGTATTCATGTACGTTGAGCGACAGAATCACCAAATCGGTGAGCGCGCCTGAGCGACTGGAACTGACACAATTGTTTGTGCAGAAGAGGGATAGGAGTAGTCTGTGAGAAAACAGATATTGTCGTAATAAGAGACTGTCCTTGCTCCTTCCCAGCGCTTGTGAATCTACTACCTCATTCACCTAAATCCTTATTCTCACAGAGCCTTCAATATCACTTTACGCTCTAAAGGGACCAATATTCATCAGCACCCTCTCAGATAAAAATTACGACACTTATAACCATTAAATAGCTATTTATATTACAGTGTGCAAACAAAATGTATTAGCGACAGAAATTTACAGTAGGCAGAAATAAGAATCCTACATCTGGACTAACTTCCATATTTAACGATATTCTATCCAGCGTCGGTTCAATTTGGACGATTCTAGTGTGGACCCTGGACTTACGATTATAGCTTTGTGACACATTTTATATCAAAATATGGCTAATTGTCGTAAGTTTTACAAGATAGGTCTGAGATATTTATGGTCCTGTCCGAGCAGAGGTGATAGTGGTAATTATGTGAGACTATGGTGTAAGAAACAGTTTTTCTCACGAGGGTGATAGTGTAAGAGGACGATCAGTCTCTGGATTGAGTAGTTTCTCTAATCCAGCCTATCTTTACGACTATATTTTAATCAGACGCACTTCCTCTCCTTATACAAAATACAAGTTACACCGCACTCACATAAACACAATTCTATGACAAATACGCACAAACGTGAAAATAAACTATGGATAACAGATGTGGATAGGGGTTGACCAACATAATAACTTAAGGTTTATTACGTTTATTATCACTAGAAATTCACAACATCAAGCATATACATCAATAAAGAATGGTTTACAGACAAATTAAATTAACCCAATAGGTCCTCCCCTCTGGTAAAGGAAAAGAAAAGAAGATCCCAACAGAGGTTAATTAACCTAAAAGATCAAAAGCTAACAATCAGGGTAGGGTGTGGTCAGTACGGGAAAAGAACAGGTTCCTAATTAAGCTATCCCGTAAATACTCAGGTTAGTGAGAAACAAAAAAAAAGAAGATTTGTATGAAAGTGGTAACAAAAGAAAAATATGTTTCCCTCTTTCAGTTCATTCACTCATTCATACTGTGGCCACACGCATACTCGCTTACCCAATTGTTGTCTCAAGTATTCCTTGGAAATAAACACTTGCAAGTACTATGACCCTACAGTGTCTGATTATTTGCCAACTCCAGCCCCAGACTATCCTTAGTGCTGACAGCTAGTTTCAAGGGAGTCGCCGAAGTTGGTGCGTGAATTGGTTTCTTGGATAATTCCTGTATCACTGCATTTAGTTGGTTGGGATAAGTTGTATTCGTGGTGGCCACCGTCATAGAAATAAAATATATGGTTCCGGAGTTGTCTAGCCTCTGGTTGCTGAGACACACTCTGTTACGTTATGAATTGTTAATGATAATAATTATCGGCTGTTTTCTAAATTGATGGCCGAGTCTGAACAGTGAGTTCTCTTGAGTATAATCCCCGTGGAAAAAACTACTGTCATATATCAGATAAATAGATATATATATATATTGCCACTGCGGGCTAATGAGATTGATATCAATAAAATCTGGTAATGTTCAGGTCCAGTTAATATTATGTTTATTGTTTCTAGTTTGGCCTCTCTCATGAATGAAGAAAATGGGCCGCACAGGTCACAACTCGAAGACTCAACAAATAAAATAATATCTCTGGATAGTTTGTAAGACCGCTAGTTTGCTGCGTTTTTGATCAGCTTAGATTTAGGAAGAAATATAAATATTTTACTATAATATAAATATCCTATCCTAACACGCGTTAAAGCAAGACCTCTTAACCACTCCGTTATTAAATTATATTAGAAATCAGAAGTGTTTAGCTTATCTTATCGCTTTTAACACGTGATATGAACACTAGTCGTTTATAAAATTACACATAATGGATAGAAGTAAATTGTATTCCGTCAATTATCGATCACCTAGCGTCTTATTATTTAATTAAACCATCTCTTACTGGGTGACAGAGTAATTAAGTTTACGTTACAGCTGGAAAAATTAGCTATATGTTATTTAATACGCTAGTCAATTAACACAGAAAATCTCAGTGTAATATAATGAAGAACTTTAACACATTAAATCACTTAAATACTAGTATATAATTTACCGCAAAACAGAGAAAAGAAAACTATCTCCACGAAATCTAAGTAATCCTCTTTGTACTAAGGCTCTATGGTGTCGAGCTAGATATTTCAAAATTTCCTGAAACGACTAGATACTGATTTTGAGGAAATGGAATATATATACAGAAATAGTGTAATCTCGCTGGACTATGACGAAAATAGCGCCTCGGCAAATCAGCAGAAATCAGCGGGTTTTCTTCCAAGATAAAGAACTTCCTTCGTCCGCACTGTTTGCCGGTGTCAATCGACAACCAAGGTTTCTGATCTCGGCGATCGTCTTCCCTGCATATACGACATCACATGATTCGCTCGAGCTTTTGGGAAACTTCAAAAGCCGTTGCCTTGCACGTGATTTTGGGCCCGTGCGCTGTCAGTTGTCGTAATTTTGACAGCTCTGCTCGCATCGAGCTTCAGGCAAATTTGCTAGGTTCGTCCCCTTTAGAAGGAATGTCAGTTATAGATCTGAGTAGCCGCTCGTCAGCGCGTTAAACAAGACAAATAGGCGTGGCTAAAATGTGAGTTAGACAGATAGCGAGAAAGGCATGGATTTTGCTTAACAAACGTGCATACTAATGAGGGAAGCAAGGTGGAACGCAAGGTTGAACGGAATGAGGGGCGATGGTGGGAAGCAAGCGGACAGATCATTGTAGTCTATATACATAACCTGTCACACTAATAAATTTAGATAATATTTTATTTTACATAAAATGTAATTGCATATATTCCTGACATCTAATTTGAAATAATCTTTGCTCTTTTTTTTAAACTAGAGGTGGGACCAGATTGGTTAAAATGTGTTAAATTGGCCTTTGTCCGGCACTGATCCTATCTCAGCATAAATAAATTTCTCTAGATGCACTAAAATTGAAGTTGTTGCATGTTTAATTTGCTCAGCAGCATGGGATTACAATACGAGGTTCTGATACAGGCTGGTACGCACATGATGTAAAACTAATTGCTATAGAAACCACAGCAGTAAGTGCAATCATATGGTTGGTTAAGGCTCCGTGGACGCAATGCTACGTATGGAGCACCTAAGTTAGTACAAAAAATGTGCCGGCTTTATGAAGCATTAAGTTAGTAGAAAGAAGAAGGAGAAAGAAGAAGAACACGAAAATATCATGCTGGATCATTACAACCACTTATAATCAGCACTGGTGTACCTCACAAGGGAAAGTATCGAAATCGTAGCAACAATATTTCTCGAAGCCGGAACAACATCGACTCCTATACCAATTACTACGCCCAGGTCTGCTGAAGAAAACAACAGATACCACGTCTGCACGTCTGAAACAACTGTAGGAAACCACGGCCTCCGTCCTCGTGTCGAACATAACAACTTGCTAATCCATAACCTAACTCTCAACTGATTCACTGTCTTTCGTTTATCAAACCTTCATTGTCTTGGTCCGATCATCCCTCAAATCATGTTTAACTACTATTAACTCACAGAAAACACAGACGACCTACACGCATATATGTGTATGTGTATATATCACCATGTGAATATTCATCATCATGTGACGTATTCTTTCCAGAACGTTGTCTCCATTACAGCTGCTCTGAACGCATCACGATTCTGGGCAAGTCGGCCTGCATCAGCCAAAGACAAGTTCAGACTCTCTGTGATGTCCTGGGTCCACCGTCGTCTAGGTCGACCCCTTCCCCTTTTTCCAGGGACCATGCCTTCTATCACTGTTTTTTCCAGACTATTATGTCTTTTTATATGACCGAAAAATTTCAGCTTCCTTATTGCGATGGTATTTAGGAGCCAATGTTCCTGTACGTTTAGTGAGTGCAGTACTTCTCTGTTGGTCTTTTTTTCTGTCCAGGGTATTCTCAACATCCTTCTGTAGCATTTAATTTCGAATGATGTAATCTTTTTTGCAACTGTTTTATTGAGTGTCCAAGTCTCGCAGCCGTATGTTGCTACTGGGAATATACATGCTCTGATCAGTTGTAACTTTGTTTCTTTGCTTGTGCCTTGCCATAGGTTTTTCATCTGTATTAGTTTATGTGAAGCAATTGCAAGTCTTCTTTTAATTTCTACTGCACAGTCGCCAGAGCTGTTAATGATTGATCCTAAGTATTCGAATTCATTGACACTTTCCAGTTCTTCGTTATCAATTTCAATTTCTGGTTTGGTCTTTACTTTGTCTGTTGTCAATACTTTGGTCTTCTTGGTGTTTAGGTATAGATTCTGGGCCTCGCTGTGTTTTTTGGTGGACAGAAGTAATTGTTCAAGTCCTTCTGGGTTGGTCGATAGGAGGACTGTGTCGTCAGCATATCTGATTTCCGGGATCTGGTACCCGCCGATGTTAAATGAGTTAAACTCTGTGTGTTCTTGGTCATCTCTTACGTTTCTCATGATATTCTCGGCATAAATGTTAAACAGGTAAGGGGAAAGGGTACAGCCTTGCCTTACTCCTTTCTGTACTTCAAACCATTCTGATGTTTCCCCCTCTATTCTTACGGCTGCCTGTTGTTCTTGGTACAGCAGTGCGATGAGTTGTATAAGGTGGTTTGGAAATCCCATATTTTTCATAATAGCCCATAACTGCTGATGTTGTACACAATCAAAAGCTTTGGTGTAATCAATGAAACAAGTATGTAGGTCAACGTTGAATTCTCTACACTTTTCTATGATGATCCTCATGTTGAATATATGATCTCTAGCCATGCTTACTCAATCCCTGTTCGCGCACTTCCTCTATTTTCCAGCAGGTGTCGTTTATGTATTGTTGTTTGTCTTGTCTGACTCGTTTTTTAATCTGCTTTGTGTATTCCTTGTACAACTTCTGATTTTCTGTATCTTTTTTGGACTTCATTTTTCTTCTCTCTACCACCAACTTCAGTGTTTCGTCTGAGATGTATTCTCGTCTCTTTATACTTCTTTTAGGAATTAAACTCTGTGCATTTGTAATATAAACATCTCTGATGTTATTGGCAAGTTCATCTGGTGTCATTTCCTCCTGTACTGCCATAAGAATGACAAATTTGTTCTGAATATCGACACTGTACTCTTCTGGTTTGGCGCTTGTGTCATAACGTATTACTTTGTCGCTTGTAACGACTTTTTTCAATTTGATCTTGAAGTTTGCAGCAAGAAGTTCATGGTCGGAGTCACAGTCTGCTCCTGGGAACGTCTTGATGGATGAGATACAAGATCGCCACCTTTGTTGTATTAAGATGTAATCTATTTGGTTCTTGCTTTTTCCGTCCGGTGACGTCCATGTATATAGTCTTCTAGGGTGTTGCATAAAAAGAGTATTTGTGATGACTAGGTTGTTTTCTAGGCAGAATGTTGTCAAGCGTTCTCCTCTCTCATTTCTCTGGCCCAATCCATAACTTCCTTTCACTCTTTTTTCATGTTCTAATCTTTTGTTTCCAACTTTGGCATTAAAATCTCCCATTATTATTCCTAATATCTTGCTTATTTTGCTTTCTCTAATGCATGTTGCAGTTTCATTGTAAAAATCTTCAATTTCCTGTTCTTCAGCAGCTACTGTTGGCGCATATGTTTGTATAATGTGATGTTCTTTCTTTTTCCTTTCAGTCTGATTGTGACAATGCGGTCATTTATGGGATTATATCCTAATAGGGAGGCAGCTGTCCTTTTAGACAGGTAGAAGCCGACGCCGCTCTGACCTCCTCTCTCTTTGCCTGAGTATATGAATGTTCCTCCTGATGGAATCGAAAAGTGTCCCTGGCCCGACCATCTGTGCTCTGAGATGCCCAGGATATCGATGTTTAGTCTTTCCATCTCGTTCTTCACTATGTACTGTTTTCCTTGGTATAAGCTTCTGACGTTCCATGTTCCTATTTTGATTATTTTTCTAAGACCGATGACATGGTTTTCCGTGGTAACACAGTGAGGCTTTTGGCCGTCATCACGATTACCTGTACTGACGCTGCCAACGATCTCTTCCCCAGTTAAATATGATCTGCCTGGCCTGGGGGCCTCACCACCAGATCTTTGTGTAGTATTCAGATTAGCCATTATGGATTTCTTGGCATTGTACATCCAGTAGTTTGCCATTGCTTTCTGGATGGTTCTGGCCGGTTACCATTACAGTCCATGGTGCGCCCTCAGCCCGATACCAGGCCTTTCCAACTCCTGCCCTAGAAGCCGTTGTCAAAATATTATTGATCATCTGCCCGTTCGGCCAGCAGTTGTGTGTACTGTTTAAGGGGGACCTCCCTTTTTCAATTTACTCATGTAGTTCTGCCGGCCAGTCAAAGCCGTTGCCCGGGGGGTGGCGCTGCCGTACACAAGCAGACTCGAGGAGCCATACATGAGCTGAACTGGAGTAGGGGAACCAAATAGGATCCAGGCCATCCTCAAAAAGAGGAAGGGACTGCCTCTCACCGTGACGTACTATCCCTTACACACTCCAGCCCTCCCCCCCCCCCCCCCCCCCCCCCCCCATGTAACATGTGAATATTAATATGTTAAAATTGCTAGTGGATGTCGAAGTCCTTTGAGGCTGGCAACATCAGCGTATTGAATGATGATTTCATGAACCACCACTGCCACGGGCTGGTGATTGCTTTATTTCTAGTTTCTTAAAGAGTATTAAACGCATGGTTCCATATGGAGCACGGAGGGAAAGATCAAAGAAAGGATGTATATTCTAATCATAATACTTACAGTTTAAATCAGTGTAAATGTCTATGCAAACATATTCACTTTAAAATTAATGGAAGTTTCAAACTTTTCAAATCAGTGTAAACGTATATCGTAAAACATGTTCAATTTATTTTGTGAACACCTTTTCAATCAGTGAAAATGTAAATGTAAACGTATTCTATCTGTACTATTAACCTATTCATTTTAAATGTAATGTAAATCTAAAGCTATTCAATTTAAATGTAAAGAAAGTTTTATCCCGAGGGATTAAATTTAATTCTCATCGAGGAGTAAATTTCTGAGTTAAATGGGATGGTGGAATAGATTAAGAGGGGGGGAACATATCTTTGTGTCGTCGGAAAACGCACTATAACAGGAGAGCGTCTTTCGTTTCTATTCTTTATCATAGTTTATGGTTGTGAGTACCAGCAGAAAGTACTATCTCTGAAACAAGAAGGGATAAGTGGCCTACGCTTTAAGACGAGGGACTAACTTTCGTAGACTCTTCCTGACATTTCTGGGAAACTGAGCTGCACCCTACCATCCTTGACCAGCGACGAGCGTGAGGCAGTGTAAAAGGAACCAACCCATCAGAAGGAGCAGAACCGTCATTGGCAGCTAAGTTCAATATATATGCTAGCCATTTGAACTTCTTTGTAAAAATTTTACATCCCATCACGACCGTGAAGATAAATTTTTTCTTGATGCCAATAACTATTCAAAGATATTTTCAAACTGTTAAAACTTAAGTAGATTTTTAAATTTTGAGTATTTGTAATTTTAGAAATTTAACTTCGATTTAATCCTTTGTAAATGTACTGTATGTTTGTCTCAGTCAATTTACTACACACACTCTAAACAGAGTTAATGCCAGAATACGAAGAATTCCACTGAGTAAATCAGAGGTGCGGGCTTAACGAGCTACTAAAAATTAATCATTGCTTAATTCTTCACAGCAAAATGTGTCGGCAGATTCTAGAATTAACACGTGCTCAGCCAAAGCAGCATTGTTTTTCGCTTATCTGTAATATCCTGTGGGAAAACTCCCTTGTGATAGAGGTGTCATTACACTTCTATCTATATCTCGGCCTAGAGTAATCTTGTGGCGAAGGTAGACACCTTTGAAGACCCATATTAGATACTCTTGAGTTTTGGCCCACTGTTGGACCACTACTGTAAAAGCAGGGAGGCAATACCATTTTCACAATCATCAGATTTGCCATTTCCACATAGAAGATCTACTGCCATGGATCTCCAACGTCCTTCTGTCCTGTTGTCTTGACGATAATATGATATATATATCAAAATAAAATAATTATGATGCTGTAGCTTAAACATCTTACTTACTTACTTATATTGAGCTATAGAGGATTTCCAGAGAGAGAGGCGTCACACTATAATATCGGCTGTCTTTCTCTTGGACTGGTTACAATCTAGTCCTCGGTCCTTCAGACAATGTCTAATTTTGTCCTCCCAGCGAGCTATTGGGCGTTTCTTAGGTTTCGATTCCTGGATCTTGGCTCCACAAAGTGATCATGATAGCCCATCTTATCCCATTCTGCAGACATGACCAAATCATCTCGTAATTTGGACTGTCTTAAGACTTCCTAACTTAAACTCGTATTTAAGAAACCAGAGTTTAGCGAAAACAAAATTATAAAAGCATAGGTACATATTAACTCCCGGTCTTTCTAACCGCTACTACTATTACATTTTCCTGCTGGGAACAAAATCCATGCCTCGTTTTTTTTTTAAGCGTCCAAATGTGGAAATAATGAATAGAGAAGAGAAATTGATTTGTGAATCAGATGACGGGAAGTTTCTCAAACTTGTACATCATTTAAAGTTGCCGAGTTTTCTTCTTCCAATACGAACAAAAATAAACAGTAAGCACTTCTCTCTATTTTGGGATCACTGGGAAAAAACAAAACTTGTAGAATTTTGTCAGCGTTTTGAGATGTCAGAAGAGAGTATATGATGGATTAAACGTGAACATAAATAACATGAGTCTCTGACCGACATTTTCTTGTTCATCTATTGTTGTTATATAAAAGTTTAATATTGCATTTAGTAGCTCAACAAATGTGTGTGTTTAAGAGAGAGAGAAAAAGAGAGAGAGAGACAGAGAGACAGAGGAGACAAAGAGAGACAGAACAGACAGACAGATAGACAGACAGACAGATTGTGAAGCAATGATCTCCTCTTCTTCTTTGATCCTTAAGCCGCCAAACCGTCAAAGCAGTCAGTCTGGCCATTACGCCTGGTGGCGACTTGTAGGCCAAAAACAAATTGATTTCCACCCTGCTCGGTCGGCGGGCCATTCCTCGTACAGTGCCCCAACTCTGGTTTCATTCTTTGCATCTCAGCCTTTACAGTCCCGACCCGCCAAGTTGTTTTTGCGTTAGATTCTCTTTCGTTTTCCGGCCTTCAGGGGATTCCATAGTCATAAGCTGTTCTCCAGATGGGAATGGAATCGTGAGGGGCTCTCCTCCCCTGGAGTGACATGGCCAAGCCATAGACCCCAGCTGTCTGCCCAGCCCACGATGTCCCCCTCTTTGCTCGCTCTGGGCCAAGCAGATCTCGGCCGGTGATGGCACCCGGCCAAAATATTGGGGGGGGGGGGGGGGGGGGGGTATTTTCCTGGAGTGATGTTCAGATGGGATTTGATAATTGGAAGTCAAATATTGCATATTTCCTACGTTTTCCCGGTGGTTCCCAGGACGCTACTCTGGGCGGACCGAGTCTATGGGTAATGAAGAGGCCAAATCCCTAGGCGTGGATCGACTGTATATTTCACAGAGTTTCGTGGACGATCGTCCGGTATTGCTAGTACTGCTATATACTGAAAGTGAGTTAGCCTGGATAACTCTTACCGTATGTATTAACCTATACCATATCAATAGTGAATGCTTTCGTTCGGCCCCGTCCTTCTACCCGTTGGGGAAGGTGTAGGGGTAGTGGTGATTAAGTTCCCACTCTTTAATTGTATATGCGCTGGCACAGACTGATTCCTGGGGATACTCTCTTTTTCTGTGTATCCTTTGTGCTCCTGTCTGGTGTCCATTCTATCTGTTCTTTGAGCGTTTCCGGCTTCAATGTGAGAAAATGATCGGAAAAGTGTGTTTCTGGTCCCCCCAGGTCGGACACTGGTTCTTTCTCAGTTGGGTGAGAGGTCCAAGTGGGATGCCTAGGCACAAGGTTGTTTCCTGCAGGGATGGTGCGTGTGTCGGCTAGATTAGCGCCAGATCTATTCTCGTATCCATTCTGTGCATGTGGACAGTGGTCCAAGGTGGGCCCGACCCTCTCAAAAAGAGATAATTGTGGACTACTGTGAATGCTCTGTACGTAGGGAGTGTTCTCCGGCATGGTTTCTATCGTTGCTGTTGTTCACGTCTTTGCAGCGGTAGGTAAATAATACTTTCGGGTTTGTCCGATAGCTCCACTAACTTCGACGCTGGGATAGCGTATTGCCTCGGTCCTGTATTCAATTTTGGGTGTTGTGTACTTTCCAACCATGCTCTTGAGCTATACACCTCAGATTACCAGAGCCTGCGAGGCGGGATCGGTCATTTACTACGGATACTAGAAGGCGGCGATTTTCGGGGATCAGGCATAAAAAGGTTAAAAGTGTGGTTCCATGATGCCTCCCATGTTTGGGCTAGCTCTGCGATATGCACAAATGTGTCCAGTACGTTGGTGGACTGAGTGGAACAAGTAGGGGTATTGTTGGGACGGGTGTCGGGAATATAACATGTTTTTTCAGATCTTATCGGAAAATCCGGCTTTATACGGACGCGCGCTATACTTACCCATTTAAAGACTACACGACGTATCAGAACCGTGTGTGTTTTTGGGAACACTCATTCTTCTCAATCTATTCCTATGGTGGTTGTATTTTAGCCCGTGCTTGTGGAAGACACCACGAAGCTATCAATAGTGTTAAAGTGTTGGCCTTGAAAGAAGTCTTCTGCCTAGGTCGACCGGGCCCCATTTGGCAATTGAGATTTTTCCGAACATTTGGCCTGGAACGGGAACTATATCGGGTATGATGTGGCCTGGTGCTTGGTCTGCGCCGTTCGGGTCTAGAGATATACGATGTCGCTCCGATGGGTATAGAAACTCGGTCCTGATGCCCGTTTGATATAAGCGGGTGTATTGCTGTACTGAAAAGTCTCCAGGACCTGATCCCAGCTATATCAGGGATGTTCCTTCGATCTTCATTCTTTCTTTCCTTTCTCGGGTTAGAAACACCGATGGAGTTTTTGAATAGAGCTGCTATATGACCATTCGCCTCGTCTGCTACGTTGTTACGTCTCAGCTCTTTCCTTGATTCCCAGTTCCAACCAGTGGCAGTATATGGAATGGAGATTTGCCACATAATTTAGCAAATCAGCATCAGGGACGATCCTATCAGGAATATTTCCCAGCGGTTCGCGAAATATAGGACTCAGTACTCGAACTCCAGTACCGGCCACTGAATATCTTTCTTTTTCTCGGTAGTTCCTTACAGTGTCCTTGATGACGAGTGCTGTCCGATAAAGGGGATTATATAAAGAAGTTAAGGTGATAAGGAAAGTGATCACCATGTCCCCTTAACACCAGTGTGGACCCTGAACTCTTTCTGTACTATGATTGGAGCTGTCCTCGGGGGTGTGTAGGAGGTATGTTCACATAATATACGTGCAGGAGAGCATAACTCTGGCTGCCACGATTTAGCAGACTGGTCATTTTCAACTCTTGATGAAGCAGGGAATCATGGTCTATCCTACATATCCATGCCAAAACGAGTCCCCAGACGGTTTTTTGCCTCAGGGGACCCCTGTCAAGGAGGAAGTGCGTATATATTATGGTTCTGCTCAAGAGATCTAAGAAAAAAGGAGATGTCATCTCACGGGCATTTATAACGCATAGGGTCCTTTGTACAGTTCAAGGCTGTCGGAGATATGTTGGAAGAATAGTGGTCCTATAGAGATACTGTCGGTTTTGCGTCGGGAATTCCGCAATGGTTGGACCGAGGCATCCAAAATAGTTGCACATGGGGGCTAGTGCTTGTTCGGAGTCGTCATGTGCACTAGGATTCCTAAGGAGTAGTATTTTTAACCAGGACACAGTGAGGAAGTGGGATTATAGCCTCTATGCTTTTCCACACTGCGGAGTTGACAAACCGACCTGCATGGTATATTGAAAATTGATGTATTATGATGGCAATCACCCAATCCTAGTTTGTGGTGTTATGGTTGTAGTGTACCACACTGCCTGTAAAACCTTCTTGAAGAGTAAATATGTTCGCCATGATTGCCTGCGGCGGTGGCCATGAACATAAAAAAACCATTTCCTGGTGTGTTTATAGGGTTGGGGACCGGATCGAAGTCCGTGCTTGCATGTTGGCCAATATCTTTATGATATTCTCCATTGCATTCCCTTCAGTTCTTGCCATCATTTATTGTCATCTGTTCATACCGTCATTGTTTTCCTCGGTTGTCTTGCTAGTGGTTATCATTAACTGATGGTCTACACGCGATTGGGCAACCAAGGGCCAGAGTGTGTATGAGTGGAAATATGTCTTTTACCATCTATTTACCAATAACTTTTTCCTTCTCCGGGTCAAGTGTGAGGCAATTGATTGCCCGTTGCTTGTCCTTTAAAAAATTTGGTGAGGGGCATTTTTTTTTCCTGTGTCCCATCTGTGTTCCTTGTAGGGTCTTATAGAAAACAAATTTTTCTAGATTTTCATTCTGTTGGGGAGCATCTTTTTTCTCTATGGCTTTGGTTGGCTTCTTGTCTCCAAAAGCATGTTCCCAGTGGACTGGTCTGTTTTAGCTGGCTAGCGCTTTGTTCGTTTGCTATCTTGTTCTGAGTGTGCCAGACCACAAAAATATTCTCTAGATTTTTCCATTTGTCCTGTGTAGTAGTATTTTTTTAGTTTTAGCTCCTAAGTTTGTTTCCGATGCCATATTCTTTCTCGGTCTCTTCGTTGAGGGGGGGAGCTGGGGGAGTGGGTGGGGTCCAATTTTCCCTTTGAACTTGTTTTCCTAGCTTACCACCAAGGGTATGTCCTCTTATTCCGGTTTTTCCCAAGACCGGGGGGGACTTCCAAACCGTGATGGTCTTTCTGCAAGCAGCAGGTCCGCATTTAAGAAATCCCTATATTAATTTAATCCAGGGGGAGTGTATTCCAAGTCATCATGGGTCGTTCAGTGTCTGTGCTGCTCGACGGGTAGGTGCGCTGCCAATGGGCAATAAGTCGCCTGTGCTGATATCCGGTCCTAGGGGAATATTCTGGCTCTCGTCGAGCTGTATGGTTCCTAATGCTCATTGGTTCTGGTTTACATGGGTTGGTTTCATCGGCCCCTCGTAAACGTTGGATTCGATGCCGTTATGGATGGGACCTGTTCCTAGCAACTTCTAGTCCGTTGTGTTTATCTTGGGTTTTAATGATTATAAGTCAGTTAGTTTGATCCACTTTGTGTGGTGAGGATGTTGGGTTCCAATCTCTAGTACCTCGCGCGTCTACTAGGGGCCGGCCCTGGTCCGTGTCGCAGAACTCTAGGTGCCAGTTCTGTCTCGCCAGTGTATTTAGAAAGATTCAACGTCGCCACCTGAACAAATGGCATCATACGAATCACTGTTTTTGTAGGCTCTAAAGGGGAACTTATCTTCGTTGTCTTTGTTTGGATAGGATCACTGGGTATTTATCTAGTGAAATGTGCTATAGGTTCACTAAAAGTGTGTGGGAACACTTGATGTTTTTAAATGAACAGATGTTTTCTCCTGCTCATGGGACGGTAGCAGAATCTACGGATTGTCGTATCCATTGTCCATTGCAGAGTAATCGTTCCTCCATAGTACTCCGAAGACTCCGTTCCAACCGCCAAGCAGCATGGACCCAAGTTCGCAACTCTGTTCAAGTAAAAACTCCGTAGCATGGGATAACATTACATACTATCATCTAGGCCAGTGACACAAAATCCACAGTTATCTAGCTTTTTGAGCAGCACCGAATAATTCCTCCTTGACCGAGTCGTGCTCTCGGAGGGGTGCGTAGTGGTTAACCTACATTTTTGGACTCCATACAGTTCTATGACCATGTGTTGACTATGGTTGTTCGCTACTCTTCATTTTTTAGATTTAAGGGCTTCAACCATATATGCTCTCCGAGACCATAGAGTTGATCCAACCCATGGTTACAGCATCTTTGTTAGACTTATTTGGGTCGACAAATGCAGTTAAACCGATCACGGTGTCCTAGCTGGTTTCGCATGTAAGGCTTCGTTATCAGATAAGTGTTAGCACGGAGAATACAACTATGCCAACATGTAGAGTAGCAGGCAAGTAGCCATCTGTGATACCCCATGTACATCCTTGATCGTCTAAAATTCATCTTTTGATTTAGCCGATAATAGGCCCCACCCAGGGAATTCAAGGTTATTGCATTTTTCCTCTCCTTCCGTGTCCCCGAACAACTCTCGTTGCCGTCCAGCTCCTCTATATCCATCTCCTATTAATGTATCTTCTTGTGTTAACAATAGTTTTCGTCATAAGTACGATAGACCTCTGTAGTCCGTAGTACCATTTCTGTTGTTGCGCCGTTTAGAATCAGATTGGATCCATGTTTTTATTTCCTTTCTCGTCTGTTGGAATGTGCTTCGTAAAGTCGATTATTTAAAGCAAAACCGTGTGTGATAATGGCCAGTTGTTGCCTTTGCATGAAGGGATGGCCATTCTGTTCTTCCTAGGACAGCATTAAGAGGGTCCCACCCCTTCACTTGTGGAGGTGGTCCCCCACGGGTGTTGGGGCGCCCTACATAGTGCCCCTTCTGGAATAAACCAGGTGTACCCATTCCTCTTTCGAGGTGAACAATCTCTTCCCGCCTCCATGGCCTTTCCAGCCACCGTGGTCCTCGCAGTAGACGCCATGATAGATTCAATATCAGTAAATTTGGACATCGGCTCCGCCGCCCCTAGCGCAGGGTCCCGTCCCCCCCTTTTGTGTCGGGGCTTTTCTCTTTCTCTAAAGGTGGGGGCCTTTTTCAACAAACCCGGTGCGCGCTCCTTTCTCAAGGACCCACGCCGGCCGTGCGGGCGGTCTGAGATTTTAGTTTATAATGCTTCCATTGGTTGACTGGTCCATGTGTTTTGGTTGCAGTTTTATTGTGGTAAAAAGTTTTTACGTGATGGGAATAGACCACCCAGCCCAATCCCTCCTATGGTAGTAGGTATACTTATTCTACATTTCTCTCCCTTTCGGGGCCGCCCGGAACACACGGTGAGGAATTAGAGATATAAACCCGTATAAATAGAATCAAGAGGAAACGTGGGCAGTCTGAAAGACAATAGCAAAAAAAAGTAAAGAATAAAAAAATAAAACAAAAAATTATGACACCAGAAATACCGCCAGGAATAATAACCAAGAGAATAGTCACAGGTGAACAGGTAATTGTCCCAAGAATTGAACGAGAAGGTAGGGGCCACTATAACGGTCAGACGTTGATTTAATGTTGTGCCCTACTTCACTGCAACGCCATCACCGTGGTCATCAAAACAACAAGATCGAGTTAGGGCACTAGTCCTGGATAGATGCCGTCCGGAGACGCATTGCTGACAGAGAATGTAATCACTATAAAGGCACCAAGCAACTTTATCATCCGCTCGACCTTTGTGGGCGAGATAGTGTGCCACTGGGGGACGGAGAAATTGTGGGTGTGGCAGGTCGGCGGCTATGGGAGACGGTAAAAAAGAGAAGAAGAATAAATTAGACGTGTGTCATATGGGGAAGCATCAACACGCAAATAATAAACAAGCCGTTCCAAACGCCAAATAACAGCCATACCTTATGCGACTAGAGGTGCAAATGAAAACTTATTCTCTCAGGACGACATTCCTCTGTGTTAGCCGCACCCTCCAACTCATCCTCTCTGTTGAATACTGCTACCGTCCTATCAGTTTTTATTTGATATCCCCCTCCACAAGACGTCCCCACCTTAGTACCAAAACTCATTACCCACAATTCAACAAGTTCTCCCGTTGCCTTATCCAATATACTACAAAAGTGTCAAATGAACCCCACCTCAGCAACAAACAAATACAAATTATCTCCCATCCTGGCACAACAGAAGGTGAATAAAATAACAATTAACAATACTTCCATGAACCAACCCCTCCCACCAAGAGGAAATAGACCCCGATCCCCGAATCACACCCTCTACCCCACCCCCATGCCTCCCCCATCCCCAGCCTAGGACGAATATTCGCCCAATACTCCAGGTCTAACCCCTCCACCGCATGACAAAAAAAAACGAATCATAACCCCCTCAATAACCACATTCTCGAACTTATGTAAATGAAATCATATCTGTTCTTTAAGGTTACTACTTCCCAACCCCCCACGCACGAGTACTATACAGCTCCCCCCCATAACCCTATTAATCATACCCCAACCCCAACAACCTGTGTGCCCGAGCCCCCCCCAACTCTAGACTAGATGTGAACTCTTCTACCGGCAACACCTACTATTAACATTGGTCCTCCAACGCGTCTGACATAACATAAGAACTTCCCATTCCGCCTATTGTGATTTGCTCCTTACATGTTGTGATACTTACATCCCTACCCACAGAAATTCCCTAGGCTTACGACGCCGCATGCCACAATGTTCCCGTGATTTCTCAGTCCCTAGGGCCATCAAAAATCCTACAAAAAAGTGTGCGGAGGCAAGAGGACAGACAATTCTGATGGTGACTGGGTTTGTTTCGTTGGTCCGAATGTTATCCAATATCTGGCAAAATACGAGCACAGGTTACGTAGTCGTGGGTGGGGGTGTGGGGGCCTTCACAAACCTGTGTGTCACTATAAAGAGGCCAGTAAATGGTAACGTGAGTGAGATAAGAACGCTCAAGATAAACTAACAACATGGTTCAACTAATCTGTGACAAATCAAACAGGTTTCGGGTTTATACGACACAATGCTGATCAGTTAATACGAATAAACACAAAAAATTACTAGTGACACGAACCTAGTTACCCGGCTCCCCCACCGTACCAAACCAGGCACTATAAGGTAACCTTGACATACTCAGAAAAATATGTCACAACCCATCATAAAACCTGCAAAGAAAAACCACATTCCTCTACCATACAAAACTGTGATTTAGAGATGATATTCGACAGAAAATTGGTGACTCCGGGTCGGCGATGTTGAGCCTAACACACCAGAGCCAGAAAACCAAAAAAACAGCCACACACGAAACATCACCCCATGAAAGTTTTTTGTTGGTCAGCCGTCCAAAAGTATGCCGCCGTCGTTCCGACTCAACAACATTTACGCCCCCTTATCCGCCCTCATACAGATCGGGTTTTGGTTCCAAGTGTAAAAAACTGGTTTGGCCCTCTATGATGACCTCAAACACAATAATCAAACATCTAACCAGCATATCAGACACAAGATCCTATATCCGTGAATCCTTATAACAAAAAAAAACGCCAAAGCGCCCTGTAAACCTGGTGAAGGGTTTGACAACCAGCACCTGACACTGACACTTTTGTTTGCTTCAAAATAGAATACTCAGGTGATCATCTGTATGTATGTATCAAAGTATTGATTATCCCATAGCCGGGAATGGTTAAAAGCCACTCCCGCCCCTCCAGTCTATCCCGGAAAAACACCCCCCTCACCATGTACCACATGCATGTGTTCGATACTGCATAAGAGTAACCGGCTTTCCGCCATATGAATAGTATCAGGTGCGGCGAGCAATCACAAAATTCCTCCCCGCGGAGTCGCCCCGCCCATCCGCCAGGATTTAGCAGCCAGCGTGTCCTTTCTCATTATATCGATCACTTACAAACACGTGTTCCCCGCTTATCTAAACAAACCCCTCAGATAACACGGGACCCCCCCTTTCGCCCCCTAGGCCATTCAAATTGCCAAACACGTAACCCGATGTTAAACAGCGGTAATTGTGGATGGCATATATGTCTTTTCTTCTGATCGGGCGATGGTGACATCCGAATAGCATTAAGAGTAGTAAATGGTGTGTGATCTTTGGTTCGTTTAGCGCTTTGACAGCTCAATTGGTTGGACAATGTCTTGCTTCTTGGTTTCGAGATCGGTTTCCCCTGGCGCGCCCAACGCACTGAGTGGTAGTGGATTCGATTTATGGTGAATGGCGGAAGAGAGAAATGCCGGTGTCGTTTGAAGTAGTGGTGGATCTTCGCGCTAGGGTTTTATGTTCTAGTCAGGGATGTGTAGTCCTCGAAATGGTGATATGTCTTTATTCGTAATTAATGAAAATACCTTGGGGATATCAACACCGAGTCTAGTGTTTCCCAAATGTCCGGGAGGGTCGTAGGATAATATGTCTGTATGGTATATTGCATGAAGATCAAGGGTATAAAAGACTCTATTCGATTAACATGTCTATTTTGTGAATTTATGTGTCGTTGAGGCTAGTTATTCGATTACATGTGATGGCCTGGTTCCTGCGAAAAGATACGTCCGTACCACATAATGTGTATATGTACCGTGCTCACTTAAAAGTCTCTGCATGTACAGGACACAAGGGTCGTGTGAAGTACATCCTTTTAAGCTCGGTGCAGGCCCGTGGAAACACATATCACCATGTTAATAAACCCATCCCACGTGGTAAATTTTCTCCCTCGCGAAAACAACACACTTGTTCTTCAGAAAGAATTAATCTTTCCCTTAAGCAAAACACTTCGTAATAGTGTGGGGGTAGGTAGATTTAACTTCCGCCCGAGGATCAGACATAGGTGGCTGAATTCCAAGACGACGTGAGAAGTTGATAGCAGAACACAAAAACATCTGGTAATAACGGACCTGATCATGACACTACACCTGTGCCTGTTTTCTGAGAAGTAATCCCTGCATCGCATTGTTCGCCAAAACGTGCAGGCTGCACATGGAATTTCCCACAATTCCCATGTGCCACATGACTTCCAACCAATACTAATTTTGCATGTGAGCACGCGACTGTCGACCGCTGTAAGACAATCAGAGGTCTAATTACATAAGCCTGAGTAATGCTTGGATGGACGCAATGTTAAATGCATATCCGGTGACCCCCAAAGTCTACAGTGACCGCTAGAAAGTGTGTTGACACTACAGAGTAAGTTGCGGTCCCACACAAACAACAGAATGGAGAGCCCGACTGCAACATCGGCATATTTATCTATACTCATAGGACATAAAACCTGACTTTAGAAAATACCGGTAGCTTTCCTCATAGGATATCGCACGAGATATAGTGTATAAGGCAATAGTGACCCAGATTTTAGTGTACATCCACCCGTTTCACAACCAGCACGTAGACTCGTCAACCCGTACTTTCTCAAGCTTGCTAGGTGTCCCACCCACAACAAAAGGTCGAACACGCAGTACCATATTTTGTGAAGGCCAATAGAGGCTGTTTAATATACAGTGGAAACCAGCTAGAACACGGGGGTTCCCCATGACCCCACTGATCATTTTCAAGCAAGAATATCATGTTGTTCATAGCATCGCTTACAATATAATAAACAATTTCTTTCAATAACAAGTCAACATCTTTCAAAATTGTTCAAAATGACTGCGGGGTGGGTGCGTTCCGTGTGCGAGTGCGCCGCTGGTAAAAGACGCAAATTGATAAATTTCAATTGTGTTTTTGACGGAATTACAAGAAATATGAACAGTTACCGCGGCTATGTTTACAGTGTTGCCGGATAACTCTGGACTGCTGTGTATCTTTGTAACTCAAGTGCAACAAGTTGTTGCTATGCTGTATCAAGGTATCCAGGCAGTCACGTATTTTTTGGAGAAGGGATGTGTCAAGTTGCCATGGGTATTGATAACGTGTTGTTTTCTGAAGTAAGGTCCAAGTACCGTATTGCCATCAACATACTTTTGTGATTAGAGGAGTGTTTCCCAAGTGCCGAAAGCAACTCAACACGTCGAGATTGGTAGTGTCAGGGAGAGTCATTTTGTATAGCCGATCGAGTATTGTGTATAATTAATAGCAAGGAAAGCATTATATCCTAGAGTGTGCCCACATACGTTGTTGAGCTTAGCGGCACGTTATAATGACGATTAGATATGGACATCCGTTTTTTACATTTTTTTTTGCGTGTACTTAGTGTTTCTATTCGATTGGAGCCTAAAAGTTAAGGTGGCCTGTATAGTAATGTAGGAACTGTGCCGCTTTATACATCTTCATGAGTTCTTCTGTGTATCATCCACATTTGCTATAATGTTATTATGGTTATATGTTTATTTGTATAGTATTGTAGATGATAGTTTATATATCAGCGGGTTTCTCGGTTTAGGTGGTGTGTCCTTCCGTTAGAAAATATGCCACTCAGAAGAGGAGTTCGTCTAATTGTGTATCGGAGTGTTTTCTTTATAGGTTTTTGGTGTCAAATATCCAAACTTGGAATTAAGCTATTGATCGAGCGACAAGGGTGGGTTTCGTGTAGTTTATGCTAAAA